>CM037831.1:38749150-39164826 GCA_021234535.1 Stichopus chloronotus
ATCGTCTTAAGACTACGAATTAATTTCTTTTTTGGAATGTCAAAACAGGGTGAATTAGTAATTGTTACTATGTTATAATACAATTTAAAACGATTAACTTAGGGAACTTGGTTCAATGCTATGTCAAGATCAGTTATAAAAACGGTGCTTGAAGATTGAATTGATGTATATTTGTTTTCCTTTATTTTTTTGAAGTTTTGTTCTTGTCTTGAATGAATCTATAGATTCCATTTATTTCGAATATCCAAGTAACATTTTTTTTTTCAAGATAAAAAGCAGCGATGTTATGAGGCTATTAAGATTTGCACCTGATAGAGGAGGATTTATTAAAACTCTGACATATGTATTACATTATTAAGTGATTTAAAATAATAGAATGTACTTACCACGCCTTGTGATATGGGAATATTTGCTGTCGTCCATACAAAAACTAAAAGTGTAGTTATTGAAGGACATAAATTGAAAGCCATTTTTGTGAAGACAATTCTTCTTTCCGTCAACTTCTCCCTCTAATGACCTAATGGTAATGAAATTTATTTACAAAGACAAACCTTGACATGTATGTCTGCACAATAGTAGTACCATGTACGATAGAATGTACTGACCTTCTGATACCAAAGAATGAAATGTGTCATAAAATCTTACATAATACACCACTTGTGGGCATCCGTGGATAGCATTACAAGACAGAAAAGTCGAAGACTAACACCTAAGGTGTAATTGAACGATAAATATAATGATTCACTACATAATTTGCAAAGAGTACCGTATTTCATTATAACAAAAGTAATTATCGAACAAAGACCTTACAAAACACATATGTTCAAACACATAAGTTCAAACACATCTTTTTTATTTTTATGTCCATTTTATATAGTGGAAGTGTAAGTATGTAAACAGTGAGAACAGTCTCAATGAAACTATAAAGTTGTTACTCCTGACATGATTCTTATCTCATGGTCACTTCTAAAATCTAATGAAGCATCGCTTAGAAAAAGGCTTATTTAATGCTTGATTTTAACATTCCCAAATTCAGTGATTGTGTGTGGATGTCAGAAAAAAAAAAACGAAAAACGACTCAAGAGAGATCTATTAGAGATATGATTCACTGCAGCTTTTGGCAAGTTTTTCTCTCATCCAGTAGAAACGAGATAAAAATTTAAAGCCAAAGTAAATGTGTGTGTGTGTTTTTTGTTTGTTTGTTTGTTTGTTTTTTTGGTCGTATCTCTTTCCTGAAAAATATACTTTTAAGCAAGTGTGTATAACGCAAAAGATAACTCGTGAAAAAAGAAGTTATAAGTAATGTAACAGTGACTATGAGTAGGAACATCTACCTCATGACAGGCTAACAAGTGTAGGCCCCTTTAACGTTGGTAACGGGTTATGTGTTCTACATACATTTAATGTTATCCTCAAAACTGAAATTAACTATGACGAAGGATTTCATCTGATTTGTCAAAGATTGAAGAATTCGACAATATACCACAACTGCCATTGTTGAACAGCAAGTAGGAGTATGTCCTACTATAGAATCCAGTTGAATCCAGCTTAGCTGGGATTTTCCAACTTTATTTTAATATGGCATACATAAAGCTTGGTTAAATCTTCGTGTTTCTTTTTTGTTGTTGTTTTAGTTGACTGTATTATTTTGTTTTAATTTGGACATTTTATCTATGATGAGTTCGATTCAAGTGGGTTTCTAAACGTATTTGCAATTTTTTTAATAAGAGGGTTTTTTTTTTTTCAATAAGCTATTCCAGAGGCTCTAGAGAAAATGTTTGAATGTGGAAAATATTTTTTTCCAACATGATTGTCATTCATGTTTCACTCTAAGCAACTGTCACTTCTAGACTTACTCTACACATCCCTTACTCTACTACTTATATTAAAACTGTTCAAGTGTTCTGTATCTGGACATATCCGAGATAATTCCAATTTCTACTAACGAAGTATTGACAGCAATTCTGTGTTTAAGATGGTCAAGAAAGAGAAACTAAGCCAGAGAGCAAAATCTGCAGAATGTGAATGAACATGACTGTTTTTTTTTTAATGATCCTCAAGTGATTTATTAACTTCTTTGAAACATAAATAATCCAAACAACTTGGAATATTAAAATAATCTATCTCCCCTCAGCAGTACTTGCTCGTGGTAGTACACGCTTCACTGGATTTTTAATTTGCTCAACATTTGGCATGTCATTCTGAAAAACAGTTCTACAAATACTGTGGTGTTTCATTTTAACTGCAATGCAGGTACGCTTCTTCTGGCAATTGCTTATTTCATTCATGGCAACGCAGAGGCCAATTTCTTGTTCATGGAAGGTTACGTAAGCTTATAACAAATCTTATTAAAACAGTAATAAAAACTACATGTTAAGACATGTTTTTAACTGCATTTACACCTCGGTAACTCACTTGTGGTCAGTTTGTTGTAAACACGTGTTTATAACATTAAATTTGACCCATGTCAGGGGGGTCTGTGTCTGGTTTGTCTGACACGGCTATCACAGCTTAGCTTTTGTCCCGACTACTTTCTTTCTAAGAAACCGAATAATGCAATCATCTGTGTACTAGTTGCTGATGTAATAGGAGATATTTTTTATGTTCGGGTGTATTGTTGCCTATATTAGCATGATCATAAAAGTCGTTCACTAGCTTACCACACACCTTGTTGAAACACTAGAAAAATACAGTTTATGATACTTTTTAACTATAATTTTCATTCTGTGGCTTGTCTGTGGCCAAGTCTGTGTGCATTGAATGCATTGGAACTTTTTAATAATAGAAACGTTTGTCTGCCTTTTTCATTTCTTGTGTTTTAGGTTTTTTTGTGTTTGAATTAAACTTGCCAGCCACGCGTAGATCTTGTCGTGTAAGTGCCACGGAGTGACCACACAAAAATGAAATATCGACAGGCCGGGATTTTGTAATCAATCTGACGGCAAGCAGTGATCTTGACTAGGCTATAGGAATCGGTACTTACACTAGTTTTGATCAGTCAAATAGGCTGTGTGGACAAAATTTAGACTATTTTACATAAATAGTCTATCTAGTCATGTATCAAACAGAAATATTTCTAACAACAGAGTTTACTGTTTTATTAATGTAAAACAGAAATGCTAAAACAGTGACAAGAAATTACAAACCAACCAGGTTATGCAAATCAACCTTGTGATATTGCATCATAATTCTGTCTACTAAGATCAATTACTGTGAAATTGAGATATGATATACAGTGCTGACACGGTAAAAAATTACTGTCGTATCTGCTAACTGTATTGGCAAATTACAAATCTCGATTTTACTTTTTTTCTATCATGATGGAGGCAAACCAATACGTGGTGTCATTTAATCTAGAATGAACAGTGAATTTCTTGCAAACATTGACCAAAATGTAAGCTTTGCAGAATGAACTCCAATCAATACGTGATTTGAAAGTAGCACCTTCACTAACTACTTCATGGAAGATGTTTTTGTTTTTTTCCAAAAGTGAGAAAAATCATCGTAGATTCAAACATAGATCACAAACATAGAAATTGTAGTTTACGCTAAAATATGATACCACGTTAAATATATTATATTTTTTTGCCCAAATTTTACAATAGGTCATTGTGATTCAGATATTTGTATGTCTTAACAGTTGCTAGGTAAACAGATCTTATAAAGGGTTTGTCCGTTGTTTGTTTTTCCTAAGCTGAACGCCAACCAGTGGTGACGTCTTTCATGTCAAAGGTTTTACCTCTAATCGTTTTTATCATATAAAAATTACATTGGCCAAAGTTACCTTGAGGATGGACACAGGCCATCCCCAGTGATGTTAAGACATTTTTTTTTTTAACTGCATTTTCCTCTCGGTGACTCACATGTGGTCAGTTCGGTGTAAACACGTAATCATAACGTTAAATTTGGTCAATGTCAGGGGCGTCTGTGCCTGGTTTGTCTGACACGGCTATCATAGCTTAACTATTGTCCCGCCTACTTTCTTTCTATAAGAAACCGAATAATGCAATCATCTGTGTACTACTTGGTGATAGGAATGTTTCTATGTTCGAGCGTATTGTTGTCTATATTAGTATGATGATAAAAGTCGTTTACATAGCTTACCACACACATTGTTGAGACCCTACCTTTTAATTATAATTGTCTTTCTGTGGCTTATCTGTGGACACGTCTGTGTGCTAGCACAGTCCATGTGTACACAAAATTCCCACCGTAATGTTGACGTTAGCCATAGTTAAACTATGCTTCCTTTACAATGACATGTCTAGTATACCAAAGCATATTTTTTCTCTTTCCATAAGAAATTGAATATTATAAGCATTTGAATTATTTACTGATAGAAAAGTTTGTCTTTCTTTTTAATTTCTTGTGTTTTAGCCCTTTTTTGTGTTCCTCGAATTAAACTTGCCAGTCACACGTAGATCTTGTCGTGTAGGCGGTGCGGAATGACCACATGAAGATGAACTTTCAACAGGGGATTTTGTCATCAAGGTAACGGTAACCAGTGATCTTGACTAGACGATAGGAACCGGTATTTACACTAGCTTTTATTAGTCAAATAGGATGAGTGGACTAAATGTGAAAAATAAATAGCCTATTCAAAAGTCTTGTATCAAACAGAAATATCTCTATCAACAGAGTTCACTATCTTATTACTGCTAAACAGAAATGCCACGGTCGGCAGGTATGACTCTGTCGTTTAAAACAGTGACAAGAAATTACAAAACAATCAGATTATGCTAATCTGCGTTTTGATGCTGCATTATAATTCCTTCTATTAAGGTAAATTACTTTGAAATTGAGGTGTGATATGCAGTGCTGACCGGGTAAAAAATTCACGGTCGTATCTGCTAAATGTATTGACAAGTTACAAATCTCGATTTGTTTTCTCTCTATCATGATGGAGGCAAAGCATGACGTGGTGTCTTTTTATGTAGACTGAACAGTAATTTTATGTTATATATTTTTTTTTTAAATAAGCGAGGATAATCATCCATGTCATGCATAAACATAGTTCATTGCGACCAACAGAATTTTTCGTTTACAATACTACGTTCAATACATTTTTTTGCTCAAATTCTACAATATGTCAATTGTATTTTTGATTTTTTCTTAAAGGTTGCTAAGTAAACAGATCTAATAAAAGGATTGTCCGTTTTCATGTTTGTATTCGTAAGCTGAACCAGTGGTGAAGTTTTTATCTCTATCCTTTATTATCTACATTAAAATTGCCTTGAATAAAGTTACTTTGAGGATGGACACATATCACTTACAGTAATGTAGAAAGTACTTTTGTCAAAAACACTCTACTTATCTATGACGGTCGTTTTCTGCTCCGTGTCAAAGATACTATCCTACACATTAATCCTTTTGACCTAATTAAATATAATGCCTCATAATGTTTTGGTTTATATTAAAACAAATCTGTATTGTGTTATTTCCTGTAATTTATTATATGTCTCATAAATATTTTTTGAATGCTAATCACTAATAGAATCCTGCAGAATAATCGTTGACACGACAACGGTCCTAGACACTCTTTTTCCCTGTTGCAACATCGCATCGTCTGTCCTGAATCGACTACAATAATGACGTCACAATTGGAGTTTCACACTCTTCGACGTGAGCACACTTTTCGACTTTTCCACCTAGCCTATCAAAACGGGGTAATTGAGGGACAGAACATGCCGTCATTTTCAAAGCAATATTTTTTTTTTTTTTTTTTTTGAGTGTTGTTGCTCGTGGTTATGCTGAGAAAAGCCTATATTCTTAACTTTTATAATTAGTACATCCACCCAGTATCATGGGGAAACATAATAGAGAACAGAAAATTAAGACCAACAGTAAGTTCTATTTGGTCTCCAAACCATTGGTTAATATTCAATTTAATAACTGAGAGACATTTGTCAGATTTCCGTTTTATACATATTTAAAAATTAAACTGCCACGGGATCCTGGTAAACTTTTATCACTGGAGAATTTAGACCAGAAGACATGCGTTCGGTTAACTTGACGATGTTAGACAGTTCAGACTCTGCATCAGTCATTTCAATGTGTCCTTTTCTCGTTTAAACTTCATGCATCAAACCGGTCGGACCTTTATATCCGTATATTTGATGTTGTAATAACTGCCTAGTAAGTAATACCAATAAATGCTCCTATAATTGTCAAGTGGTCCGAAGTAGTCTCCGTTCAAATTGAAATAATGACAAATTGAAATAATGACAATACCTTTACCATCAGGCATGGTGCCAAATAACTGCACATTTACCACTATCACTATCCTTTGTGGATTACTGGTAGTTACCGCGGTAAGTCAGAGCATAGCCCTTCAGAGCGCTTTACTGATCTATGGAAAAGGGATATCAAGTTGAAATACTCAGAAACAGTGTAACATCATAAGCATGATATTTTTGGAAAAATAATATTAAATTTGCAATGTTTCTCGTATTGCCTTATTACATTTGCTATAATCTATGCGGTAAATAACAAAAATGATACGGAATTTTTTTTGATACATGAATAAATGTATCTAGTAATATTTAGATTGGAGAGAATAAACCATTTGCTTCACTTACACAAGACCTTTAACCAGATTTGTTCTATAACATGTGAGTAGTACATGTTTTTGTGTGTGGGTGTGTGTGTGTTTGATATGGGGTGCCATTAGTACTTATGGAAAGATTTCTTCAATATAATCGAGTTTGAACCTACACACTCTCTTAAAACGTACGTAATAATTACTTACACACCGGTGGAGGAATCTTTCAACGTATAAATGAAGCCTTGAATCGTGTTTCTCAATTTACGAATCCTACATACACTTTACATTGTTGTTTTTTATTTGTTCTGTAATATTATCCACTGGTGATACTAAGAAACTGTCCCAAATGTCTTAGGGACATTCAGTGACTTTTGAAAAAAAGAAAAAAAAAACAATACGAAGGATTGTCCCTTCAAAAGAAAAAAGATGTTATGAATTGTAACGAAATGACATGTTTTATGAAGTTTTTTTACGTTACTATTAAATTTCGTTAAATGGTTGACATTTTAATATTGATGGGTAATGTACACTTTGGATCTGCACTATGGCGACAGTAGTTGCTTTCTAAGTGCATCGGCTGTTTCCGATAATTTGTTTCCATTTACCTCTGATAAAATCAATGCAGACGAATCATTGAAACGCATAAAATCTATAAAACAGATTATTGCTTTAGACAGTTGGTTGAACATATCATATCTATTGTAGGCATACGTTATTTTGTTTTCAAATTCAAAGTCCTAGTTACTTTGTTGAAATAATGATGCTCGACTGAAGGATTTTGAACCTCCTCATGAATGTGTTGTGTGAATCATAATAGATAAAATACAAACTTGCTGTTCCACCGAAATATCCCAAACCAGACAAGTGGCAGTTGTTGCTCTTACCATTAATACGAAAGAAATTAAACTTTGTGTAGCATGGGGCTTCCTACCTATTCATCAAATCAATTGTTATTTCATATCACTTTTGAGTTGTAAGATAATAAATGTTATCGTTTCCAAGCCAAAATTCTTGATTCTTGTTTTCAAAGCCCTGCTTGTAGTCATTCCAAATGAAATAGAAGTCATGAGTATCATCTACCCGACGTTGAAATACCTTAGTATAAACAATATCATTTTATGATAGTGTACAATTCCGTAAAGTAAATATCTGCAACGGAAATTAAAAAATAAAAGTGATTATCGTTTCAATTTGGTGACATTCATACATTAACTGTTCCATCAAGTTTATCTATGGAATGTTAAATTAAACATGTCTTAAGGTAGGAACAATGCGTAACTGTGTGAAAGTCGTTGGAGCTAAGACACAGTAATAAATCATCTTTCAAACGGTACCGCCTGTTATTACTAGAAATACATATGTCACTACAGAAAGGGTTAAGCATGAAAAATATATCCAATTTGCCATGTATCACGAAAATATGTTTACATTCACTAAGCATTGTGATGAATCAAATACATTTGTCATTATGCTTGGCGTGACTTTATATTTAGTGTTGCTATCAAATTATTGTTATTGTAGCTAACAATAAATCAAATTAAGTAAAGGACAACAATCAGAAACCTATGCAGTACTATAATTTTGGATCAATAACTGATGCCACTTACTGTTCATCAACCTCCATCTGACATATTGCAGAAAACCTCAAACGCCTGGCTATTCCAACCCGAGCACCAGTGCACCCGTCTATGGCAAGCCCCATTGGACTCAATTCGTATTGCTTTCAACGTGTAGAAAAATGGACAATAGACCAACCAAATACACGGAAATGTGATTACTCCATTACACATTGAGGAATTGTGTTTGTTTACCACGACACACAGTGCAAGAAGCAGCTATGTGTACATGCATTTAGCTCGTGATTTTACTGGGCTACACGAAATGCTAGTAAACCAAGAATGCTAGCCTTTTATTTTCAACCTAACTTCAAGAAGATAGCTCGGTTAGCCATGGCTAATCGTACCCGTGGTCCTTACGCAAAGATATCACAGACAAAATGTATACCATAAAGGAATGAACAGGTGTGAAAGACATTACAAGTTACATGAAAACAATTTAAAAAAATTGAGATAGAATGTGGTAACATTTTAAGAAAATAACACAGAGAACTATTGCATTTAAAACCAAAGATGTGTGGAATCTTTAACTAGACACTTAAAAAAAAATACTATCACAGAAAACAAGCATCAGGGTGATGAAGTGTAATCAAGCAGAGAATGGAATGTAACAGACTTTAGGATGAACAGTTTCAACATGAAGAATTTTGTACAACAAAAAAAATGACTCAGGGACTATGAATAACTAAAAGTGTGATTGTTGTACATATAGGGTATGTAATGGCTATGTATTACTAGTAATACAATAAAACTGGAAACCTTCATACAGGTGACTATTAGTAGTTACGAAAAACGGCAATGGTTACGCAATTTTCGGGTCTCTTTTACAGTTTCAGTATATTCATTACTAGTACCTGTTTCAAGAAATTATTGATGGGAATTTAATACTGTATGGTTGATAGTACTCAAGTTAGCAGTATTTATTGCAGCCACCGAATTGCTAAGTGCTACGTTCATCCGTTGATTCCTCCTCTGGCAAGCAATGGAAATGCTTTTAACCTTTTGCTTTATTACCGGTTTCTTAATCTTACAAATCGTAGTAAGTTACATCCAGTTCTCCTAAACTTACTCAGTTATTATGACTTGTAAGCTGCAATGTTAAAGCGGATTATCGACAAGTTAGGGAGAATTTTAAAGTGTGCCACGACATGGTTGAACCTTGCACGTTTCACATATAATTGCTATGAAAACTCTGTTTTGTTTATTGTGTACATGATCTGTACTGGTTGTGTGGTATTTGAAAAGTGTCTAGTAACGTACTTTAAAAAGCCATTTGAATGGTTAATGACTCGTTTTTTTTTTTAGAAAACCGTAATCTTATTCATCACAGAGTCCTGTATTTGTGTGTATGATTAATGACAGTTTATACAATAAAACACAAATTAAACTCCTTCTTAGGAGAGACACACTGACACCGGTATCAACACAATGGTGTACCGGTATTGATGCCGGAATCTTGGCGTTTTTGAGAATTGTTTGTTTATTTATTTTCATTTTTTAAATTTCTTGTTGTTTTATTATCTCAATATTATTTCATTAACTTTTTTGGCAAAGACCTCTGATACTACTCATACTACAGCCTCATTCTCCAACAAGTTGCAATGCCAGTGATGCATTCCATACATCATATCATAATTCATAATGTCATGACACGTATATTTTTTACATTTCACTTTCAATTCCTCAGTGGCCATACTAGGTATATTAGACCCCATCAGTACTGCTAATCGGCCCCCTTACATGCTAGGAGAGAAAATCTGGCTGTTTTAATCAATTTATGTGATACTGTGAGACAAATTCATAACAAGAGAGCAATCCACGAAGTTCCGTCTATATCTCATCACCATTTTTAACTGTCACCTCATCGTATTGAGTTTTAATTCATGTGCTGTGTGTACACTAACTTTTTAGTGAAACCAAGCATTGTTTTCACTAAAAAGTTAGTGTACACACAGCACATGAATTAAAACTCAATACGATGAGGTGACAGTTAAAAACACACTGGAGAAATCTATCATTCATGTTAGATGATGTTGGAAAAGTCAGTTCAACCTCAGACCTGTGTTTAAAAAATTATTTAAACTTTCTCATCTTATCCCCTATGGGCAGTTAGATGATTAAAAATGGATTGCCTGATCCATGCATTTAGTTCACCTAGGCTAGTGCTGTACTAGTTCTTGACCATGAGTTGAAATGTAAAATTTGACCAAGACCCAGTACAGTTGAATGGTCACTTCCCCTTGTTTACACTCAATGTCACTTTGTCTACTTCATAGATGCCAAGGAACTCAGAAATATGGCTACCGAACGCAGCAGGATGTAGAGATTGGAATGTAGGTGTAAGACGGTACATTGTGCAGTGTGTAAATTCATAAATGCTGTATTTTCCACTGGTTACACCTGCGTTTCAAAAACCGTTGAAAATAAGAAATTTCCTGAACAACTCCGAAACAACACCATTTTAGTAATTTATTTAAAGCTTTGGGAACATTAAAAGTGATTTGGCTCACTGTACATGATACGGTTTTAAATTAATCTCTGTCGATATGATGATCACATCTGTACCATGTGAAATTCACATGTATTTCGCATTGTTGTTTCCATGGGTAATTTGCTTAGGCGAACAATTAGGTACTCTTATAGCTACTTTGACATGGCGGTGGCTTGTAATGAGAATAAACCTTTTAGGGGTAAGTCCCTTAGGAAGGTCATGTTGAGGTTACGGAAATGTAAATATTTCCATACAGATTATCGACAACTTTTCAATATCTGGTACTGGCTCGACTTAATGATAACCACGGTGGTCCTGATATTTTGAAAGAGCAAAAGTTCTTCTGTATCTTCAAAGAAGCTAGTATGTTTCATAAAATGAGTGATCACATGCAAATTCCCATAGCCTTTGTAGTCGGGTGCACCAATGTTTCAACATGTCGGGTGAGAGAGAGGGTGTGAGGAGAACAAATTGAAAATTGAATTGTTCTGTCTTCGTAATGGTTTTAATTGAGGTATAATGTTTCATTATTCGGCATAAGACAAACACAAAGCTGTTATTGTTAATATTGTTGTACTTCCTTTAGCTTATACATCTATTATTAATCAATTATATTCCAATTTCCAGGTAGACAGGACAGATACCAACGCCGATGTGATGCCTGATTGGAAAGTGCAGCCCTAAGCACATAACATGCTAACATTTGATCATTTGATATAAGTATCGCCCTTCCAAATCTCCACTCAGCACTTGGTTTGGTAGACACCTTTGGGGATAGTATTCAATAACGTTGTCAGGGGAATTAGAAGCCATTTCATAAGGCCTGAAATCTCAGTCGTTTATTCAGAGTACCCCAATAGATGACATTGTTGCAGGAGGGAATTATTATTGGAACTGATGTCGGGTGTTGGGGTCGGACCCTTCTGGTGTTTGGGTCTGACTTCAATTTTCGATACCGGTGTTGGTGTCGATTGCTTCTGGTGATGGTGTCGGGATTGTCAGTGTCGGACACATCACTTCTACAAACATGATGCACACATAGGGGCTGTAGTTCTGAAGTGCCACATTTGCGAGCCGAAGACACTTTAGAAAAGCCGTCTTTTAGTAAAACGGGACATGGGTACACTCTAAACTCACAATGGTCAAATACGTGACCATAGTCGTAGGTCATTTGAAAGTGACCATAGTCTTGTCAGTATTTGAGTAGAGATGCTGTTAAATCATCAGTGATATGAGGTATTTGACAATGCACAATGGTCAAACAGCACTAGTTGGAAAACGGACTTCTATACGTAAGCCGTACGTGAGAGAGAACGACTACGTATCACCGTACAGCTATACCGTATTCCGATACTGCCCATGCGTCAGTACAAATGTGCATTATGGGTCTACGTGATGTTTGCATGCACACGTCCCGCATGCATGCATGTTATTTGCGCGTCCCCGCGAGGAACGAAAGGACTGTGGTCCAAACGAAAGAGAATTTTTTTCTACTACAATTCTACCAACTATCTTTACTGTTTTCCTATGGAACCGACAGAAAATTTCGTGAGAGCGAAGCTGGAAGAATGGGGTTTGGCTGTGCTCTTCAAGACATTTGAGGGTAACTTTATTTTTAAACTTTCCAATTCCACGCCTTGTATGAAGAAGCCAAGCACTAACGTTAAGTAAAGACTAGTGTTACATTGAAGCTACATGTACAGTACAGTATGTTCGAAAAGTTCCCACTGCTGTGTGATAGGATAGTGTAATTAGGCTGATAAGCATTGGTATAATTCGGCTGTGTTCGTTTCGTATCATACATCATGGCCCCGCATACCGCCACACAACACAGCCCCATATAAACGAATTATATTCAATGAACTCAAGAAAATGGTCAAACTCAAAATCTGTTACCAGTAAGGCCTAAAGACAAGGCTGGGGCTAGTTTCTGCCCCTCACTTAGGCTACCACCCCAAAAATGTATTGTAGGGCAGAATGTGATGTTCGAACTTGTGTAGGCCTATGTTTATAATAACTTTAAAATGCTATTTTCCAATCCAAGTTCAAAGCAGCAGTGAAATTTACGTAGGCCTAGCCTACCCTAAACCACAGGCGTTCGAAACATATAGCCAATACTATAGCCTATACTATATACTATATATATATATATATATTACGGAAAGGTAGGAAACTGTAACTAAATATACACCACCTTGCCCGGCTTTTACACTCTTATTCTTACCGCCGACTTTCAATGACTTTGAATCTCTTCTAGCCCATGAACAGTGCTGTGTATTCCGTTACACTCCATTCACAGCCCTTGTGCACTGTGTACAAATTTTTCACATCTCCCGGCCATAATGTCCGGGGATCTCTCACACCTTCAAATGACACTATTTTCTCACCAAACTTTCTTCATCAACTGTCTTTCACAAGATACATCTAGCGATAATACTCTCACCCTGGCAATTTTTTTCAAAAAAATGCGATTTGAGGCCGAAGTTAGGTTCCATGTTGTGGTCAATTGCAAAGCATGTTTACGGACATCATGTGGGTGACTTACAGTTTACACATAGGTATAGTATACATATACAATATATTTGGAAGTACATGACTTGACTGCGTTTAGCATATGTGCGTGTGTGTATATGGTTAAAACACATTGATGAGTGACAACAGTCACCAAGAGGATTTCTTCACACTAGCACAGATCAAGTATGGAAATCCCCTAGATGACTGACGTCATACTACTATGCACATGTATACACATGTACATGTATTACCTATGGCATGTACGATGCATTGACGTACTTCCAAGAATGAAAATAAGCTACGCAGCTTAAGGATTATTATTATTATTTGCTATAATGCGCTGTGATTGGCTTTGGTTTATTACTCTGAGCCAATCACAGCGCATTGTAGCAAATAATAATAAGCCTTAAGCTGCGTAGCTTATTATCATTCTTAGAATTCTCCACGTGGCTTTACACAGAAACACAGTACAGCAGGGATAGCTTTGCAGGCTAGTAGTAAACGTATTTCCACTTGATCCAAGTTTATCCTATATTCGGGAAAAATCTGTGGGCGTCGTGAGAAAATTTTGGAAAGGGAAATAATGCAGAATCATTTCAAAAACCTAAAAATGGTATATTAATAAGCCATTTTAGTAACATAAAAACACACTTATTGAAAATATCAGGTCACACCGAGCCAATTGTAGGAAAATTTGTTTTACATTTGAGGAGAAATGAATTCAGAGTGTGGAAACACTGTTTAGTATTGTGCTCTGTTGCGACCGACAGAAAGGGTTCACTCAAATGAAATTCTACGGACATTTTCACATTTTTCTACCACTTACGACTAACGTTCGGCGCAAAATTGTACTTTCAACAAATGGTGGATGCCTTGTCGTGGTGTATGAAGAGATTCAAAGTCATCGAAAGTCGGCGGTAAGAATAAGAGTGTAAAAGCCGGGCAAGGTGGTGTATATTCAGTTACAGTTTTCTACCTTTCCGTAATATATATATATGTATATTTAGTATATAGTATAGGCTATAGTATAGGCTATATGTTTCGAACGCCTGTGCCCTAAACCTAGTCTGCATTTCATGCACTCAGAACCAAATATCTTCGGCGTAGAGGACAGAAATAACTTGGCGTAAGGATTCACTGAGTTGGCGTACAACCTATCAATCGACTATTGTGCTCTAAATCACACCTGTGTTACGTTGGCGTATGAACGCTGACACCTCGGCATAACTTTTGGGTCAGCTTTACATGAAATAACATAACGTAACAAGTTTAAGGGCAAAGGAGGGCAAAGCCCCATAAGATGCCATGAAATCCAGACCCAAAACAAAATCCAAACCATCCTAAAACCAAACGAAGCTCAGAAAAATCAGATTCTCCCACAATTAGAATAAAATTTGTCAATGTTAATTTTGAAGCAATTTACAGAATTGGAATTAACAACCCACTCAGGTAGACTGTTCCACTCATTGACCACTCTATGAGAGAAACTAAACTTCCTAAGGTCCAGCCTAGCGAAACGTTTAACCAACTTCTTACTATGGCCTCGAACAAATGCACCCTGGCCCTAAACTACAGTATAAAACAGTAGCCTAGGAAAGTCCCAAAAGAGCACTTAAAATTGTAGTGTTAGTGTAAGTTGTAAAATTAATTTGTAAAGATGATGCAAATCACAGTCCTAAATTATCACCAAAAGTTTTTAGGCCTAGGTGGAACAGGTACCCGGTTGTTTTGCCCCCATGCCAGTTCGCCCCAAAGTGGAAGTCGTTTCGCCCCCAAAGTGGAAGTCGTTTTGCCCCCCAAATTTTACTTACCGGTACTTTATTTCTTGAAAAGATAGTTGCTTCAATTACATTCCTTGAAGGAAGTTAGTTATGACCGCAAACTGACAAAAAATTGAGAAGAAATTTTTTTTTGGGGGGGGGGGGATACGACTCCAGAAAAGAGAGTTACTTAAATTGCGTTCTTAAAGGAAGTTATGGACGCGAATTGAAAAAAATAAGAGCCATTGCAGCATCTTGGGCTAAGGACCCCCCCAAAAAAAAAAAAAATTAGAAAGAAATGAGCCATTGCATCATTCTGTGAAAAGGACACAAAATGATAAGTAAAAATAGGAGGTAAAAGCCACTCAAAAAAGAAGTTGCAATAAAAATATATGAGCCTTTGTAGCATCGTCAAGTTATGCTAAGGACACAAACTGAAAAAAAAAAAGGATGTGGGGAAAAATACAGTATAAACCACAAAATAGTATGAGCCTTTGCATCCTTTAATGCAAAGGACAATAAAATTTACAAAAATACCAAAAATAACAAGGTTATATTGCAAAAAATTAGGGGGCGAACTGGTCACTACTTGGGAGAGAACTGGTAGGTCTTTGGGGGCAAACTGGTAAATCGCTTGGGGGCGAACTGGTTATTTTGGGGCGAACTGGCAAGGGGGCGAAACGACAGTAAACCGTGGAACGTTACGTAGTTGTATCCATAACATGTTGATTCATCAAGCTTTCTTCCTACCAAAATTATCACTATCGAAACATTTTTTTCGAAGTGTTTCATGTTTGAGTTCACAGTGCTAACACAGAATGCATCGCACAGCAATCCAGCTTTGAATTCTGTCATTTTTGTTTATCTGTGCCATTTCTATGCACTTAAAAAGCACTGTCAATAAAATAAAACATGAGTGTGCATACGTGGTGATGTTTTAATGGGATTTACTGTGTGTAAAGTATTGTTTCACTGTGTAAATTTTAATAGGATGTTCGTTGGAAAGTTTCTCATGCACTCACAGTTAACGCTATGGAGAAGCTTCCCTTATCTCAACCATGTCAGGAATTGTTGAAGCAACTTGTTAACTTATGACTTGTGGTATAATCCTGTGAATAGAAATCCAACCAAAATTTGTTTCAAATTATTTCATTTCTGCAGTTTCTCATAGAAGTTAGACAAGCAGCTTTTTCCATCTTGCAATTAAGTGAACAAAAAACACCCACTTAAGAGTCTATGATGCTGCTTGTGGTAAGATACAGTATCAGTGTTTAACAATTAGGCAGAAGAGGGTAAAAATATATGAAGCCCATTTTGAAAATAGTAATTTCCAGTATGCACTAAAAGAAATGAGATATGGCATGGTTCTTGCAGAACATGTCAGGTAAGAAGAGTGTAAAAAAGGGCAGTTTGCCACTTGGTTTTCATGCACTTGTGTAATATAATATCACTAAATTAATTGTGCATGTAGATAAATTGACCTACTTGCACCAGTTTATGTAGGAAAAAATTGAATCCTGCTCACATTCATAAGTTTACTTTGTGTTTGTTGGTACTGGTATTAAAGTTTGCTGAAACTGGTTCTAAAGTTTGTATTTCTGATAAACAGTGTAGACATATTGTATTTCCTTTAAACTTTCAGAAAACTGCATTGACGACAAGGAGTCATTTGAGCTCCTTAATGATGATGTGCTGAAGGAGCTGATTCCAAAAGTTGGGCTTCGATTGAAATTTACAGCCAGGTTGAACTCACTCGGAAAGGTACTGTAAACACATAACATTACTTCGGTGTACTTGTTTTAGTTGCTGCGGTAGGCCTACATCATAGCTATGGGGTTCACATGCCCAGTTTGTGAGCAACATGTTCCTGGCAATTCGAATAGCCTTTTCCATCATTTGCGTTTGATACATAACCTGATTAATGGGGGGGTTGTTTAATAAAACAGTTTCTTGTGGTCAAGAAGGGTGTTTGCGTACTTTCCACCACACATGGAGTTTGAAGAGACATTTGAATTCACAACACCATGGACTCATCACTGAGGAAAGAAATGAAGCTATATTGGAAATGGGTGGTGAAAATAATGATGATGATGATGATGATGATGATGATGATGATGGTGATGATGATGGTAGGGATGATGAAGATGATCTCTGTGATATTGAAGGCAATCCAAACCATGTTGGAAATCATGCAGAGCATTTCTGTCGCCAAGAATTAAAGCAAAGGGCAGTGAGCTTAGTATGTGCTTTGAAGGCATCCAGTAGTGTAGTTCCCTCATTTGCCTGGAAGTTTTACTGAAATTTGACCTAACCTTTTGTAGTTTTTTGTACCCCAACATTGCTCCATTTTCTTACCTTGGTGACACTATATAACACAATAGAGTTGGTGTATTGTAAAACCCCATCAAACTAATTAACTAACCTCAGATTTAAAGGTTTGAAATCACTAGCGCAGGTCGTTGGTTAAATGCTGCACAGTCAATTTTTCATTCCTCATATGTGGCACTTTCAAAAAGGTTGCCCACCCCTGGTTTCAATTTCATAACTCCTTGTCCATGCCCCCCTGTTCAGTCTGCTAACAATCTGAAATTGTGTTAACTGGTAGCAATTCGTATGAGGCTTTGCATGTGTGCATTGAATTGGCGAAATAGTGTGGATAACCTATTAGGATTTTTAAAAATTGTGGTGGGATATAATTCTAACTTCAAAATGCAGTGCACTCAAACAGTTGTCATGTGATAATTTCTTCACACTGTCATCAAAGTTCAACTGTTCTATTCATCAGATTCTGAATTTTCAATGGAGAGGCAACTGGAGATGAAAGCTTGGCTAAAGCATAATAATGCACCAGCAGACCAGGTGATGACCTTCATGCAGGCCACTGTTGGAATGCGAGCAGAGTGGATCAGGGGGAATCCTGATTTGACCTCACTGCAGATAAAAACAGAATATCCTAGATTGCTGGATACTCCAGGAATGGTAAGCTAAAATTGTGTTCTTTTCACAATTACACTTTGATTGTTTAAGGAGAAGACAGTTGTTGTAAATGTATGTAATTGCCAGTTCCTAATTAAGGGCTTAGTTTTTTGACAGCCCTTCGGGTACCCTAATTGCTGTATTAGACTTTGAACAAGTCGAGCTACTGTATATGGTTCTCAAATAGGAGGTATGTTGTGGAAGGCTGTGGCCAGCCAACGTTTTGGTAGCCTCCAGGATTGTGGAATATTTGACGCCAACATGGAATAGTTCTCCTACACATGGACAGGTTTGTGGGGCCGGGAAAACAAGCCAGTGAGCCACAACTGGAAAAAAAGACTTGTAACAATGGGTTGGAAACTGGGCCGAAAAACTTCATCTAACTAACTAACGAACTCGTGGTGCTGGGAAGAGCGGTTGGAAGTGGGTGGTGGGTAAACCAGTGAAAATAGCAAATGTAAATGATTTTCCAGATTTAGTGGAACTGCTACCTGAATGGTTTCAGTGAAAATACTTTCCTAATGTTTCACCTCAAATTACCCTTTTTTCTGCCCCTCCCCCCCCCCCCCCGACCACTTTGTTTTTCAGCTGGAATATTGTGACTTTTACCTGCAACAAATAGTGTGATACGATATGATAGTGAGAATATCCTTTTTTCATCTCTAAAAGTGGCAGCCATAATGTGCTACAGTAGGTCCCTAAAATTTGTTTCTGGTTGAAAGATCACATATCAGAATTTGGAATGGCACTTTCAGAATGTTGAATATGACAATATTGGATCATTTTAACAAACGTATAGCTTGAAAACTGAACATACTATGTGCACCTAATTTTTTAGCAGAGTAATGCTGAAAAATTATAACGGCAAGACCTCACTGTAGTCTCTTTTTCCTAACCACAGTCAAGAGGGCATCACAATTTCAAAGTTTCCAGATATGTTTTTTCCTAGATTGAACAAGATTTTGCTGTGTTGTATGGGGGAGAAACTGCCGATGGCTTCATAAGCAAGTGGGATGTCCACAAGGAGCGCATATATGCGTACGCAAAGACACAAGGTTCAGGATGGAAGCAGCAGCTTGGGATTTCCTCAGATAGTAAGTAACACTACATTTCAACAACATGCTAGAAGGAAAAAAGGTAGCTTATTCACCAAAGGCTCATGGGACGTTAGAACAGAAGTTTCAGGTTTCAATGGAGTACTGTAGGGGAAAACAAGCCAGTGAGCCACAACTAGAAAAAAGCCCGTGGCCGGTTCAACTTGAACCAATTGGTGGGAAACTGGGCTGTTAAACTCCATCTAACTAATTAATTTATTCAGGTTTTAACCATGCCAAGGTGTTCTCTCAGAATGACTCGGACCTTTTATTAACTGTCACTCTCTCTACCCGGGTGCTAACTGGGGACATTGAAACAAGGTGGTCACCAGTCCAATTTGAGTGCTGGTTAGTTTTCAGATCTAGCAAATGTGCTTCACCATACCCCCTTGGAATTTACCCCATAGGCTACTGTAGGCCAGTTTGATGGTACTGTTACTACTGTACATGTGCGCTTGGGGACGTTGTGCTATGAATATTCCTACATAACTTGTGGGTGTTATGATTTCCAAGTTCAATTAGGTCTAAAGGTCACAAACTTACAATGCTCTTGCAAAGTCAGCTTCAAATGATGATTGTGGGGTTTTAATTCATGCTCGAATGGTATGTTTTCAAATTCCATTTGTTCAGATTGTGCGGTATTTTTGGTTCCTTGCATTAGCAAAGGAACCTATGTAGTCAACTTGGCGTGTGTGTTTGTATGGGTGTGTGTATGTGTGTGTGTGTGACACTTGCTTCGGTACGCTGTAACTCAAGAAGTGAAAGTTGGACTAAACTTAAACTTGGTACATATATGCACCATAGTGAGAAGGTGTGCCCTATTGTTTTTGGTGGAGGTCAAAGATCATCTGGGCTCACCGAGGGCCAAACTCTGAAAACCATGTGTACACGATATTGCATGGTAAGAAGCTTGGATAGATTTTATATTTGGTATGTGGATTCACCATAGTGAGTAGGTGTGTTCTATAGTTTTTGGTGGCAATCAAAGGTCATCAGGGGTCAAACACTGAAAACCTTGTTTACATAATATGTTAAGGTAAGAAGCTTGGATAGATTTCATACTTGGAACCACAGTGCCCATTGGGCTCTTGTTTCAGAATTTGATCATTTTTGTGCTGGTTGGAAGCAAACAATTGTAACTCCGTGCCGGTTGGCAATTACCAATGCAGGTTAGGCCTGACCACCACAGACCAGCGTGGTGACAACCTTGCATGGGAGGTAGTTTGTTTTGTGGCACTGATGTGCTGGGCACATGACATGAAGCGTATTGAGGCATATGTTTAATGTACAATATTAGCACACATTTTTTGTTGTTGTCATATCCTGCGGTGCACTTTCCGAAATAATTCAGAATCCAATCTGGCTATATAATTAAGTAGTCAGTATGAATTGTAAAAAGTAAGTGCCCATATCTCTTGTGAAATTGAGAAACTCTGGGGTCTGTCATCTGGGGTGCTAAAATGATAACAGCAATCCACACTCTTGAATTCATCGGGAGAAATGCCCTCTCCTCTTTGAAACATAGTGTTCACTTTGATGTCAATGACTTTTTATTCTTAACCCACAGGTCCACCGGATGATGTTTCTTTAGTGGCTTTGCAGCTCTTGCCATGTATTCTGCCAACAGGACTAGTAAAAAGCAGAAATGGAAAGATGGTGCGTGCATCAAAAATGGAATTGCTTGCCTCTTTCATCGATGTTCAACCGGTAGGGGTCATCCTTAGTTGGCACTTTTTATGAATATACTATCACAATTTTGGCCACGGGACCATGATGATGCTTTATAAAAAGCTGAGAGAGCCTGCACTGTAGTGGAGGCCTTTTCATCTTTTGTGTAGGTAGTTCTCATTGACATAACAGCTGGGGGTTAGCCACCACAATGTTGTAGGGTAAGCTTGTACATACATGTCGGGATTTCCTTATGAGATGGCTGACGTACTCCACGTGAAAAGCTCCTGTGACATCATTTGAGAACTATCTTGAACAACATCTGTACATTATTACTATTTATGTATTAACTTTCCCATCTCACCAGTTCTACCCACAATTATTAATTTCATTAGAGTTCGTATTGTCTAGAAAGATTTTCCCTACCATACTAATTGTGCTTGTTCTCAGTTGATGTGATGGGATTTAAAGACCACCTTAATATACAGGGGGTAGGCAGTAGAGGGGGGTACGTTAATTGAGACATTAAACCTGAGGCGTTGTTTTTGTATTTTGGGTAAAGTGTTCACGTTTAGTCTATTCTTTATCACCTCAGATGGGAGCTCTAGTGTTGCTGAATTAATGATCCAAGTTGAATATTGTATTCTTCAGGATCACTGCAATGTAGATTGCATACGCAATAAGATTTGTTCCAAGGTTAGGGCTTTTTTCAATCTCATGACGAATATCACATTCTGCTGCGACAGCCACCATCCTTTTCTGGTATAATTACATTTTTCAGTGATGTACAATGCTTAAAAACCATCAATTGTATAAAGAATGACGATACACAGAAAGAACTTAAGATAGATTTTCTAATTTCACAGCTTTTCTTTTCAAAACATGTTTTTGCTCTGTCAGTGAAACATTTTCTGGATGATGGTGAGGGGGTGGGAGCTTGAAATAGGACTCTATTCATTTGGCTGCTGAGTGTGCATTTTTAACATTTTCAACATATTTTGCTTACTTTTGGCAGGTTGGGACTAACCTTCCAGCCTACTTGGATAACCTGCATGATGGGGTTCAAGCAATCCAGCCATCTGTTTTGGTTCTGGGAACACGGAAAGAACCATCCCAGTCGTTTGTAATTGTGGATGGACTTGCTATTGAGGCCAATTCGCTATTGAAGGCCGTGGACATTTGCTTTAAAGCATTTTATGTTTTGGATGTTTGCTATCCTAAGCAATGCCATACTACTTGGGAGTTCATCCAAAAATATTTTTATAAAATGGGAGAGGGAAAAGGGAAATCTGTTACTTCACCTGGAGTACGATCTCTAAGAACTTTCATTGAACAAAAATAGATTATGTAGTAAAGTGTTTGTATCGTTAGTAGTCTTGTGTGTAGTAGTTGAAAGGTAGTGCATACAAGCCATTATATGTTAATAGTTGTTGTTTTATAGTTTTGAGTTTTGGACAGTCATCTGTCACTAGTGCAATGTTTGCTGACCATAGTGTGGAATGTTGTCTTTCGCTGTTTAAAAACAATTTTTAATGCTGTATTATGGGAGAAGGAAGGGTGATATTTGATGTCAAAATAGTTGATAGTAATTAAGAATTTACATGGATTAAATTGAATAATTTACGTTGATTAAATTTACAAAACCTTGATATCAGTGACATAACAGTATGACAGAGAAGGTTTATCATATTGAGCATATAAAAACAGACATCATGGACAGGCCACTTCATAAATTGACTACCTAGAACCTAATGTTGTTAAAAATCAGATTCACCTGCAAACAGTCTCTTCTGATAAGCTAATGACTAGTGCCATTCAGACTAAACACAAGTAAGAAAAAAATGTGATTTTGCAGGATTCAGTACTTCAGATATGCCTTGCTGTATTCTGCCATTTTACTTCATTCCGTATCTTAGTTCCCTGCTTTTGTAAGGTTACCAACAATGAAACAACTTCATGTGGAAAATTTAGATTCTGAGCTTTTGTATTTCACCAAATTTGTTAAAGGCAGTTATTCATCACCTCAGACATTTCCAATTCTCCTAACTTTGTTACTTCTAGCCCCTCCCACAATTAATTTATACTCATTCTTAAACAGACACTATCCTAGCATCATGACGGTGCTGCAAAATAATAGAAGCACTAATGGGTTCAGTGAAGTGTGACGACATGGTTATGGTAAGGGTTAGTGTTAGGGTTAGGGATAGGATAAGGGGTAGTTATTTAGGGGATGGGGTTAATCCTAACAAAAATCCTGGACGGGAAATCCAAAATCCAAAATCATGAAGTTAGTGCTTCTAACATTGTGCGGCAATGTCACCCTCCTAGTTCATTGTTAGGGCATACCATGGTGAGCATACTAGGCCCTAATGTGTACAAAACACTCTCAGTACATGCTGTGGAATATGAGCTACGCTGCATTTTTGGTTCCATGCACTGGCAAAAGGAACCTATGTGGTCAGGTTGGTGCGTGTTTGTGTCTGTCTGTGATATGCTCAAGGAACCACTGCCTTTTGGGCTCTTGTTTGAATTTGATGTCAAGCATAGAGCTGTGCCAATTGAGAATTTCTGTAGACTACCTGTAAATTTGTAACTTGGGTGACCACTGACTGCTTTTCATGTTACACGACACTTATATTTGTGAGTTTTCTAACCTGCTGCATGGAATTGCCCTTTATAATATAATAATCGTTATTTTCCAACAATTGTGTACATTATAGATTCCTTTACATCATTTCATTCTAACATTATTGTAAGTTATTCGCTTTGTTTAATTTAAAATTAATGAATGTTGATTGCTGAATTCCTGAATAAATGAAGTTGGACAAAGAAATATTTGCCTTATTGTTTAAGTTGGTTATTAGTTAGTTATTAACATAACAAGCAGATCTTTAAAGCTAAAGGTCTATGGACTGGGGAGTTGGAATGTCCCGGCTGTTACCACGGTATGCTGATGTGTTATCCCAAGTGCTCTGTGGCATAAACATTGTAGGAAATATCTGACCATGTTATAGTCAAATTGACCATTTAATTATGTAATTTTGATCTGTATTATGGTCATTTTTTTTTACCATTGCAATATGGTCATGTGTATGACCATTGGACTATGGTCAAATTTGACCATACTTGTATCGGTGCATAGTTAACCAATGGCATGGTCAAAAAATGACCATACTTTGGTCAGATTTGACCATTGTAGATTTAGAGTGTAGCATAGACAGTATGTGAGAACAAAATAGCTCGTGAAATAGTGACAATGCACGGAAAGGTAGTTTTGTTCAGTTATTTCACTGGCAGAGGGCAGATGGTGTAAGAATATTAGTGTTTACCATTAGGTCACTGTGGGCTTTCCCCTTTTCAGTATTTCTTCGTAACATGTAGTTTTGTTGTTAATGCTTCTTAATATGCGACTGATATGTGTTACTAAACTTGAAACAATTCTCTGTAAGATGCAAACTAGACGTGATAGACATACCGTTACAATTGGTAGGGGTGCAGTGTTCTCCACGGGAGAAATTGTTTCCTCCTGTAATTTAAATGATTTGCATGTTTGTTTCATATTTTTTAGCCCACGTTTCTTTATTTTTTTTAATGGTTTATTGTCAATTGCATTTTTTTTAAAGCAGGATGTGCTGTTACTCCTGGGTTTTCAAAAGCAAACCAGAAGACTGGCTAGGCTTCCAACAGTTTTACAAAAACTATAGAAACTACCATACGGAGGTCTGTTTGTCCAATGTAGCCTACTTTCCAAAAGAAAGTCGATGGCATTGGAGCTTCGTTGTATGGTAGGTTATTTCCAGTGCGTTACATCCATCACAGGGCCCGGTTCCGCTATGTTTTACCTGAAAAAAACTAAATCACTCTTCTTGTTACAGTAAATTAATACTCTAATGAATGGAATTTCTCCTGAAAGAAATGTGGCATAGATGCTGTTTTCCAGCCTGGTATCAAATGGAAGAGAATGAGAGATGATGAAAGACAAACAGTACTTTTTACATTCAAACAGCACATCCTGCTTTAAGTTTGAGTCAAGCCTTGAGTGGCTCAATTCATATTTGCCTACCGGGCAGATTCTACCGACTTTATAACGGCTGTTATAATTTTGCAGCCATTGTTATTGTTAGGAAGTACGTTTTCCTTTTCTCGCTGCATTTTTCTTTGTACTGCTGAGTTTTACCCTTACATATCAACCGTTCTCATAAACTGCAGAAAACAAACAGCTTTAGTGATTGTCTGAAAGTATAAAATCTACGAGTTTTAGACGTGAAGTGAGAACATCATTAGCTTGAATAGATGTATTTATTTCACTTACTTTTATTCTTGTGTACGCTATGGAATTGAGGGGTTTTAAAGAAAGAACATAAATAATGTTGTATATAATGGTAGAAAACATGAATTTGTTTTTCACTAGTTAATAGTGTCTGACTAAAAGGAATTAATGAAAACATGCCGTGGTAAATTCAAAGAGAAACTTTCCATGGGTAAATAAAAACTATATCGAATCAATCCTTCAAATATGGGCACCTAATGCGTCGTCTAACATTAATTATTCCATACTTATTTCATACAAAATGTATTAAAAAAATCCAAACTGATGAACTCAACTCACAAAAGAGAGAAATGTTAATAAGAATATATATTTTTTATTTTATTTTTCTTTTATTTTTAGTTTTGTATTTAAGATTGACGTACTTTTCAACTGTTTATATTACTTCAACACATATTCGTTAATGACACTTGTTATGCAGATCTTTTCCAATAATATTATATTTACGAGCTTTTAATGTATTTTTCTAAGACTGGGAAATGAAACGTTCAAATTATGAATAATTGACGTGATTGTCTTGTATCGCTTCAAAAGGAGTCTATTCGTTTCGATGGTACAATATCCTGTCGATAAATGGTCAGATTTTCTCTTTCTCTCTTAGATGGGGCGGATCTTCATTTCTGTAAATTTGATGTTATAATAACTGCCGGGTAAGTAATACCAACGAATGCTCCTATAATTATCACGCGGTGCGAAGTAGTCTCCGTTCAAGTTGGAATAATGGCAATACCTGTACCACCAGGCACCGTGCCAACTAACTGCACAGTTACTACTATAAACATCGTTGTCACGGTCCTTTGTTGAGAATTCGTAGTTACGGTGATTAGTGAGAGCATGACCGGTCGGAGAACTTCGACTGTCTGTGGGGTAAGAAAGGAAGTAGATATATGGACAACACTTGCATAGTTTAACTGTTTTACTTCATGACGGTACAGAAATCACCGGAAAACATTGGCAGTACTTTGTACTTGATGAGTGATCTGTGATGTAATTATTGTTGTAATTATTTCAAGTAATTGATTACATATTTCAAAAAGACAAACGTTGCTTAGAAAGAAAGTAGCAACAAAGACTTTAAAATGGTATACATGTAATATTGTTTTTTTTTCTCATATTTGTCCCTAGTATGCTCTTTTTTTTTTTTTGTATTTATTGTGTGGTAATTATTTCATCACCAGCTGCATTTTCCACTTATCTTTCGTGTGTATCAAATAGGGACATTTCACATCCCAGTAATTATTACCGAATATTTGTAATTATTTTATATTTAAAGAATCTTTGCATAAACCCACTTCACATATTAATTATACTTTACCTACACTCATACAAAAGAAAATTATATTATGCAGCATAATGAGGTATAATGTGCCACAATATGTGCAGTTATCTACAAGCATGGTGTCTAAGGATAATATATACAAAAATAACAATTCAAGAAAATAGGCGTTTTAATAATAAACACCAATGGTGTGTGTTTCGTTATCCTTCCGTACGTTTATATTCCACTAAAAGCAGCATTGACATTCAAATTATTTATACTTAATCAAAGATGTCAATCATTACTGTGAAAATAACATCAAATGGAGCAAGGTTTAAATAGTTGTAACGTATATGTCATGGATTGTAAAATAACTGACAAGGTAAAGACAACAGATATCCTTGAAATATCATGCTCCTCTAATCGTATCATTATATACTGCATTTACTCTGTAGTTCCACGTACATGTACGTTGCTTGCCTGTACACGATGTCTTTTCTCTACCAACTCCATAACTTCGCAGTAATCACTGAGGCAAACACAAAACAAGGACGTGACGTCACGAATTCTTTGACGCTCAAATTACGAGGTGAGGATTTAAGTATAGGTATTGAAAACATAATTTGTGTTTGCAAGTCTACACTAATCTCTTCCTCACTTTGAAATGTTGATATTTTTAAGTCATCCATATGTATAGTCTATTCAGCCATCATGATTGTAAAATAGCCTCAGTTGGATTGTTGAGACAATTTTTAATAAAGAGAATAAGCACTCACCTGCTGTTCCACTGTAATCTCCAACCTCAGACAATCGATAGTTGTCAGCCTCATCATTAATACGAAAGAGATCAAACTTGGCGAAATATGGTGCCCCATCTCTATTTACAAAGTCGATTCTTATTTCGTAGTCATTTTGGTTTGTAAGATAATATAGTTTATCATTTCCGAGCCAAAATTCATGATTTAAGTTTCCGAAGCCTTCCTTGTATTCATTCCAGTTAAGAAAGAAATCCTCGGAGCCATTCACTCTACGTTGGAAAACCTGAGTAAGAGAAAAAGTAACCAATGCGTCAAGTTTTCTTTGTAAAATTGAAACTATCGTTAAATGACATACATGTAATGTTATGCATCACTGCCAACCCCTTTTCATGGCTATGACCGTAGCATTGGATAAAATGTTAGCAGGTTCATAATGCCGATAATGACAAAATGTTCATGAATGTGAAAAAGGCTACCCAGTATTGGTAACACGTGCATATTACCTGACAGAATTGGCAGAGCATTTACGAACAGGCCTACCTTCAATCGAATCGTCTGTCATGTTACAGTAAACCTCAAAAGATGAGTTGGGCCAGTTGGTTGGACTTATCTTGTAAAGACCGTTATCTGTAGAACCGGCATCAAAAATCTCTTTGCAATCTTTATAGCTAGAACAAAAATGTCCATCCTCCCAGATGATTTCTCCATTAGTGCAGACTCCCTTTCTTGTGCATCCAAGATTTACGTAAACGTCTCCCTCCTGAGAATATGCCAAAAGAAAAACCCCTTTTCAAGTTATTGGACTAGATCCATGTCGTTTAATTGAATAATAAATGCAATCATAATTTAAAGACTCTCGAAAGAGATATTATTAGTTCAGTCGACAAATGTTTATTTACATATAAGAATATGGACATGCAGTTGATCAAACGAACATAGGTGAACTCCACACAAATGCCATCATATTTTTTTTTTTAATATTGCACATGTAATTATACTGTTATTTGGGAAACACTACGAAAGCATAAAATGATGCAACCTTCATTTCTATGTACACATCTTCTGTAGGAGATATCTTTTTTACCGGTATTATCTTATGCTCTTCTACTATATAGCAGCCGCAATCCTCCATGGACACGCAAGCAGATCCGTTCAGTGAAAAATCCGATTGGACACACACAGGTCCCTGCCTCAGAACAAGAAATAGGCACACAGTCGTCGGGAGCTCCACAGGTTCGTTGGCAAGCATTTTCGCAGTTCTGGTAAACGGTATTTGTTGAACAAAATGTAATGTCGTTGCCTGTTTGAAAATTATGAACAACAACAACAACTAACATTTACAAAGAGTAAGATTTAAACCTGAAATTATGATAAAAACTACCACATAAAAAGCAACATTTTGGGGGGAAATAGGTTCAATTTAATTTGACTAACTAAACAGATTAACATCAAGACATTTGTGACACATGATCCTGGCAAATATCAGTGATGTAAATTATTTCGGCAAACATAGTTTTGTACCATGACTTTGATAAAAAGTTTGATATTCACCTATCGTGCCAGAATATTGACCGACATCCACTAGTTTGTAATTGCTGAAACCATCACTGATTCGGAAGTTATCATAGACTAGACGAATTAAAGAATCGCTGAAAGTAGTCATCTCAATCACCAGTTGGTACTTTTTCTGATTAGTCAAGAACGAAAGCCTGTCGTTGCCGAGCCAGTATTCTTGCGCTAAGAAGCCAAATCCAGATTTGTAGCTCTCCCAGCTTCGATTGAAATTAATGGCGCCATCAAAGCGACGTTGAATCACCTGCATGCAAATAATGATGAAAGTGGTGAGTTATCCTTCCTTTTAATGAAAGATAACTGTGGGAAATTTTATCCAGTTGCAGCTAACGTCTTTCGAAAAAATAATACTAAACTTGTATCAAAGAAATGTCCAACCAATATCAGCGGAGACAAAAAGATTAATATGCAGCACAGATGTCGATTACTGTCCTGCACGTATTCAATCTATTCTTAAAATTGCATTTGAGCTATGTCTGTCAACATAATTCAACATTTCCTTGACAAAACAGTACATGAAAGATATAAAAAAAAAAAAAAAAACACTTTCGTATCTGTTTCTCACAAATCTGGGATTCATTGACTTTTATAGTCCTTGGCATGCATGATCAAGACAACTTCAAAGGTAAAAGCAAAAGGAAAACGTTAAGGGACGCAAAAAGGGAGACAATTCAATGTGAATACAAAATCTAGCAGGACCAATTTTAAGATACTCACCGTCCATCCACCAATGTCGTCTGTTGAATCACAAAATACTTCAAAGGGATCGGAATAGCCATCTGGCTTGATCATGAAAACACCGGTAGAGTTATGAGATGAGCATTGCCTCTAAATTTCTTTGCAATCTCTTGGATAAGTGGAGAGTTGGTAAAAGAAATACGATGATCCTAAATGAGGTGAAATAAATAGAACGGTTTGAATCGACTCTCCAAAAACTCTGAAACATGATCTTAGTTTTCGGACTACTAAAAAAATTGGTGGTTCTCAAAGATATAAGTATTGTTACTTGTTTCAACACTTAAACATGATCTTATGGTTGGCCACGATTGATAGAGACAGTGACTAGAAGTTTGCGAAACTCTGGAATGTTTAAAAAACTGTTTTAATTTCATACAGTTTTGCAATATAAACAAAAAACCCTTGGATTCATATGGTTATCATAGACGGATAAAGGTAAAGTTTTTTTCTATTTTGGAAAACACTGTTAAAGTGATTGCGTGTATACTGAAAACCAAAAAAGATAAGATTATGTTTGATCTTAACTTTTTCTTCATCTTTAAATGTACACGCCAGGTCGTACATGAACGGACTACGTCTTGCAATGAAGGAAAATGACAGTAACTACTTCGAAAAGCAACGGGATTGTCATAAATACAGTAAAAAACAGAAATCATATTTGAAAATTAACAGTTCTTACTAAAGCCGCCTACATAATGAATATGCAACAGAACAGGTCTACATACTACTCAAGTCGTCGCTCCTTGGTAGGTATCGGGAATTGTAGTATTTGGTGAAAGGAAACACTGTATTTACAAATAACCTACGAACTGAACACAACCTTGGCCGCAGCGTCAGTGATCCTGAGTTGCAACTGAATATTTAATACTAGCATACTTCCCATTGGCTTGCTCAAAGAAGCGGACCGCTGATTTGAATGAAAACTGTCAACCACTACATTATCGTATTCTACACTTTTTGGCGTTATGTTAGAAGAATTTGAAATCATATGGCAAAATTAATCAAATGAAACTTATTTATTCTCTCAGATCGTTTTAATGGTGTAATTAAAAGCCTTACCAAATTTTAGAGATGAAATTTCAATGTTTTTACTTTTTGCCTACGCACGCAATCACTTTAAGACAACTTATCTGAAAACAAGAAAGTATACATCTGATGAATCGAAATGGCTCGTATTATGATATTATGACATATATAGTCATGGTCATATATATGACACATATATATGATATTAAGACATTTAGTCCCCTTAAGAATTAAATTATAAAATACCCTACTTCTTACTAGTTGCTACAAGTGCAATTCATAGGATAATGTAAAAATGTAAGAAACATGTATTCTAGAAATCTTACCAACTGTATTTTCATCTCCCATCTGTGGAAAAGCAAAAATGCATTTGATATAGGCAATTAAAGAGAATAACCACCTGGTGAAATAACAATTCTCGTGACAGGAAAGTTACCAAGAAGGGGGTACTATAATAGCTTCTGCAAGCTCTACGCATTTAACTGTCGTAGTAGCTAGTTCCAAGTTTTATCTATCCAATTATTTTCATTATTACGCATTATGTACAATTATGAATACAAAACTAAAGATAGAGCAGAAGTTAAGCAGTGCTTATTAGAATCTACTACCTGGGAATAAAAGGAGATGGCAGTGTGACGTTCGTAGGAGAGTAGCATAAACGTAATTATATTGTGAGGAAATAAATGTAATTGATTTTCATTTCTTTTAATTTTAAACAAAGACGTTTCTAACAGCATGGTACCAATTGGCACAAAGACGGTAGTCCGTTTGATATTGAAAGGACATAGATGAAGAGATAAGGTAATATGTTCAGTATCTAGCATTACTTATCCAAAGATCCATTGAGCCAAGAATTACCGATAGCTATTTTATCACAATATTTGGTTGAGTTTTAGTTGAATTGTTTAACTTTACATAGTTGGTATAGTTATACACTTGAAAAACATGAATACATATTTTACACACAAATACGGCAAATCAGTGTGATCTACTATGAAACAAACTGATTATTTGTTGTTATTGGCAGTGCATTCGTCCATTGTTATGTAGTTTCTATCACTGTAACGAAACAATCTCAAACGATGATGCTCCACAGTCGATGTATAATTTTAAAGTGAAAGTTGCTTATTACCAGTCATTCAACATTCAAACAAAAAAACAATGAAATAAAAAATAAGTCAAACTTTGTTAGGTGTGAAAGAAAGATAAGTTTGAGACGATAACACTTAATAATTTATTTATTTTCATAGAGATATTAGAGGTACGAGATACGAGGAAAACTATCTAGGAAAAGAATCAGCTTCAAATTTGTTAATCTTTGCGTTTATTTGTACAGTTAACCCTCCTGAAGGAAAATCCTTGAAGAAAGGAACTGAATTTTCCAAGTGTTTTAGAACCTATTTTCAAATCATCTTTTTTACACAAACTTGTCTTTCATATCTATTTCTCTGTAACATTTAGGATTGCTTTAAATGGAGATATTGCGAGTATTAATTTTAGTATTATAAAAGTGATGTGGTTGTTGAATTATCTTGTTGTCTATAGCCTTATGTTTATTTTCATAGAGATATTATCGAGGCAGAAATGCGAGGAAAATTATCTAGGGACAAAATAACCTTTAAATTCGTTAATATTTGTGTTTATTTGTACAGTCAACCATCCTGAAGGAAAATCCTCGAAGAAAGAAACTGTACTTTTGCAAGGGTTTTAGAAACCTATTTTCAAATCATTTTTTTTTTTTTTTTACACAAACTTGCCTTTCATATCTATTTCAATGTAACATTTATCATTGTTTTGAGAGAAAACGATAAATATTTATATAGATATGTTGCTAGTATTAATTTTAGTATTTTAAAAAGTGATGTGGTTATTGAATTATCTTTTTGTCTATAGCTTTGATTTACCTTGGAAACCTTTCGAAAAAGTTAATATAACCACAATTTTGTAACTGATCAGCAGCAATTAACTGATTTCAGAAGGATGACATAAAGCCAACAAATAAGCATAAGCAAACTAAATTCTCTGTTAAAGGTTTTGAAAAAAAATCCCTTTTGTTTCAGTTTATTGAAAGGGCTTGCAATTTTATTTCTTGGAATTTTTTTTTGGAATTATTAAGTTTTTCGTCGATTATGTTTGGAAATAGTATATATACATATTTAAGTAAGGATAGACTATAAAATATTGAGATTAATGTTTGAAGCTACATATACTGTGGTATATTAACATCTATTTGAAAGAATGAAAGTAAAATTACTAAGTAAGCATAGAGTCACATATTGTTTGCTATTTCTTTCGTCCAGAAGACTACGCATATACGATATTTTTTTCGCAGTTAAATTTAAACTTATTCAGTACATTTGTCGCTGTCATATTTGTCGGTGTAATTTATCAAGACTGTTAAGTGTGCTAAACTTGAAGGGAAGTAGGATGTTTCCATTACATATACATGGCACACAGAGAAAATAGCTGCAACCATTGTGACACCATTCACACTCATTAATAAACATCTGCAAAAGATTCACCTCTTCAAACCTTTGTGCATATGACGAGTTCAAGAAGATCCCAAACACAAGTTTTGGTTAAAAAATTGTTCTTGAGGAATAAATAACTGAATTTCTATCTGTGATAAAATTTCTTATATGAGATAGCACTGTCCTCTCTTATTTTGAATAACCAACCCAACGTGCTCACAAAGCTTGGTATGAAAATATGATTTTTTTCTAAAAGAAATTCGTTGTTTCCCTTACGTAATGCAGTACACTAGGCCATGGAAACGAAAGGAAACAGCTAATATAGATAATATAGACTGACAGTTTTATTGATTAAGGTTTTAAGTCCGTCCGATGTTTAATAATTACTGATTGAATTCCTTTATGATCGATTCCAACTTTTATATATTGCTTTAATTTAGTACTTACAAAACTTTCCAGTTATCGTTATGTATATTACTATTTTTTTACTTTTCTACAAAGTTTGATCCTAACAATTAAAGACTACCAATATAAGATCCCATTCTTGCAATTCAAACCAAGTGAGGCTATTAGGTGTAACTATCTTTATATGCATTTGGCAAAGGGTAATGTATTAAAGGAAAATTTGTGAAATGTTATATAAAGAGTAAAAATTTTAAAAGTACAAATTTGTCATAATAAGTCATTTCATTGATATATATATTTTTTTTTTGTCTTCACAATTGAACGAACCTAGGTTCCATATATTTGGAGCACTTAGTGACAATTATGGCAAGGTAAAAATAAAAAAAATTTATGAACCTATTCAAATACAAACTTTGTTACTTGTCAATTAAAGGCAACCAATATAATATTTCATTCTTGGATTTCAAACCAGGTGAGGTTATTAGCTGTAACTATCTTAAAATACAGTTTGAAAAGAATAATGTAAAACAGAACAATTAGTTTTTACACTACATAAAATCAGTCATAAAGCTGGTGCACAAAGATTAAGTAAATGGATTGACCTTTCACTTGATAATTGAATGAGATTAGGTTCCATTTGTTTAAAATACTAAGTAGCAATTACTGTAAGGTAAAATAACTACATGTTATGAGGCTATTTAAACTGAAGTCTTGCAACCGAAAAAGAGAGATTTATCCATTCTTTTCATTTGGCACGTACATTACAAATAGTTTTAAATAATTTACTGTCACTTACCACGCCGTGTGATATGCAGATACTTGCAATCCAAACGAAAACTAAAATTGTAACTTTTGAAAGAGATAAATCGAAAACCATTTTTGTAATTATAAGTCTTCTTTTCAGTTCACTTTTCCTGTCTGTCGAACCTGATGGCAATGACATTCATCTGCATGGGTAAACCTTGTCACGTTTGTGTGCAGGAAAGATAAAATAAAGTATGGTAGCAGATACTGACCTTCAGAGAGCAAATAATGCCAGGCGTCCTTAACATTTTTCACAGAATATACCACTTCGTGGCATCCGTAATATGTAAACGCTCTACTCGAAGAGTAACCTGAGATAATTGAGAGTTTGTTTTTCCTTTCTCTCAGTGTCGTTTGACTTGACGTTTTGGTTTCTCAATGCTACACTCGTCAAGTAAAACATAGTAGTCCTAAGGAGAAACAAATGCCAGGATTGGCCCTCGATTTCAACATGATGTGAGTTTCGTTAAATGGTTCACTTCAAGGGATCCAGGCAGCAAGCCACCTGAGGTCCATTTGCGGACTATCAGCTTGGCAGCGAAAAATGCTTCATTCCCGATGTCGATCCGACGTCGACTTATCAGTGGTGTGCCGACATGGGCTTTTCACACGTGGTCCGTCCTCGGTTCGTCGGGCAGCATGTCATCGTCGGCAACAGAGCGATTTACCACCAGTCGGCCCAAGGTGTAGAAGGTGCGGTGTCCCACCGGCGTCAAAAGATGTACACCGCCGGTGGGTCCAAGGCGGCAAGCCTATGTGAGAATTATATCTAATATAATTATAGCATTTAAATTTATTTGAACGCTCATCGTATAAGCTAAAACTATACCTTTGCTATAACATATTCAAACAATAGTGCGAATCAGTTGGTTACTACGGTCATGACTAATATGTTTACTATGGAGCTATAACAGCGTCATGTACGTACGCCGTACACTTGCCTGTGTAACTATAATCTGCAATCATACCCTAGTAAGCCCATATCATGCATATTCTATTCGCGATTTTTTTCTTAGGAAATGCTTAAATTAGACTTCTACTTAGTTTTTTTCTCCTATGAGGAATCCCTGAAGTTTAAAACCCCTTTTATTGTTTTCGTCTGGACGTGTTTCGTATTGTTTTTGTCGTACTGTACGTTCAGTCTGTAATAATTTATTGCAATATGGAGTATGTTTTCCTGATTTTCCTTTTCACATATTTTTTGAAAATATAGCACGCTTTCTATGGACACACTTGCATTCATACCAGAACAGTACAGATTCATTCACACGTTTGTCTTACTTGGTACACGCTTTCTGGCCCAGACTTTTGTTTTATAGTGGAGATGGTATAAAGAGGAGGATAATGTAAGGCGGGCTTTCAAAGTGTGCAGCGATATTCCACAAAGTTCACAAGTGGCAACGTGGGCCATTGATAACAACAAAACGTTTCGCCCCTACTGTTGTTTACTGGGCCAAATCTCTATTTGAATATTTATGATATTATTATATATTTACAATCATATTCATATTTGCATTGCACACAAATTTATAGAGTTAAAGGTAACTAATCCTTAATTACAGGATAATCGAAACACTAAGGGCTTAGCTAATTATCTATAATGGGGAGTACAGACGTTTAAAATGCAAAAAGGACGGCAATCCATGGAGTTGCGTATCTCATCGCCACCATGCATTGATTTAAATACAGGGCCTACACACAGGGATTTGTCATGAGTTTACTGCAACCACATCTCACAGAGACCTAGTTCGGGGAACTGGTCGTAATTGAGTGGCAAACATTCTTCAAACATAAGATGGTGGTAAGCATCTCAATAGTGATGTCTACTGTGAGGTAGCAAACTTAAGTCTATAACCTGGTGCTACTATGCTCAAGTAACGATAACAGTAACGGCTCAAAAGTATCTGGGCATATTACGCTACATAGCACAATTATAACATTGGGTTATTCCATGTAGGTTAGGCTTAGTGGTTAGAGTTAGGGGCAGGATATAAGAGCATCCCTCTATGGGTATTTGCATATAAGTCTCCTATTAACCTGTGCAGGACCTGGTTCTGCTAAAATTATTGTTTGACTTAAAAATAATGTTCTCATAAAAGACATTATCCACAGGGGCCAGTTCTGCTAAAGATGTTTTGGCTAACGTTTAAAAGGTGGTGTCTATTGACCCAGATGCTAGCTCTAAGTTTGTTACCGAACAGTCCTACAATTTCACCAGTTTAGTATAAGAGTAATATACTGTATCTTCATTATTGTGTTCAAAGGAACGGCCTTGCAAAATTTTGCGTATAATGCTTAATTAGCTCTCAAGATATGGTACAGATAATGCTTAATTAGCGGTCAAGATATAGAAATAAAAATTTGGGGGCAAAATTGATGTTTTGTCTAGAAAAAAATCAGCAAATTTCACTCTCGTTAATACAAAAGTGATATACCTTGAATATTACATTCTCAAGTAAGTCCTTGCAAAATTTTGAATTAAATGCTCAAATACATCTCAAGATATGCTGGAAATAATTTTGGGACAAAATTTGCTTTTTCTACCAAAAATAGCAAATTTCACTGGATTTACCATTACAGTAATATTATGTTGAACAATGTGTTTTCAGGTAAGTCCTAACAAAACTTTAAGTTAATTGGTCTAATAGTTCTCCAGATATGCGTAAATACCAATTTTGGGGCAAAATTGGCCTTTTTTTTCTAAAAAAATCAGCAAAATTCACTGGATTTACCATTACGGTAATATTATGTTAAACAATGTGTTCTCAGGTAAGTACTTACAAAAATTTAGGTTAATTGGTCTAATAGTTCTCAAGATATGCTGGAAATTTTAATTTTGGGGCAAAATTGGCTTTTTGTCTCAAAAATCATCAAATTTCACTCTCTGTACTACAAAAGTGATTTACCTTGAATATTTCATTCTCAGGAAAGTTTTTACAAAATTTTGCATTAAATGCTCAAATACTTCTCAAGATATGCTGGAAATAGCAATTTTGGGGCAAAATTGGCTTTTTTTTCTCAAAAATTAGCAAATAGAACTCGATTTACCATACAACTAATACATTTCACATATATTGGCATCATGCACAACCTTGCCAAGTTTCAACTGAATTGCTCATATGCCTTTTAAACTATTCTGAAAAAAAAAAACACACACAATTTGGACAGGTCCAGACGCACACACACACACCCATACGGATATTCACTGCCTTACAGAGACATTACTTATCGGTCCTTCTTACGAGTTCCACATATACCTACGAGGTCTGACGAACTATTTGTGTGTCCTTATCAGGACATACCATTGGCATAGCACTACTCACTACTTCATGGTATGGGTATTCAATTGTAAACAAAAGTAGGAACATTGTTAATCAAGTTTTGGCACTCGAATTGTAGTGGGTAAGATTCGTGGAAAGGATGTTCACTACTGGCAGACAATGTTTAAAGTATACATTGGGGTATCTGGACAATCTGAATTCGAAAAAATGCCAGATTAAAAATGACTAAACGAATCGGCTGCCATTTTCAATTTCAATATGATCGCCATGACGAAATATTGAACTTTCTATTTGGGCTTCCATATGATACTTGCCACTGAAATTTGGTACATAGGCATTTTGACTTGCTAAATAATCAAGAATTTATTTTACATTTGTAACAAACTTGATGGTAGCCATGTTAAGCTCCAATATGGCCGACATGCGAACTGGTGAAATTCCCTATTTTGGGTTCAAGATGAACTGTGGCACTGAAATGTAGTACCCAGGGGCAATTTGACATATCATAACGGATTGACTTGAAACGTTTGAGAAAGTCTTAGCAGTTTTTGAACTCAGCATATCAAAATACCCCAGTAGGCACATTTACACACTTTATGTGACGCGAATATTTGTACAAATGTTTATTGTATATCTGCCTGACCAACAGGATCTGCCTGGTCAATTGTCAAAGAGGTCTATTTGCTGTCTAACAGAGTCCTCTTTTAAACACTGCTATCAGCCAGTTGTAGAAAACTACGGGTATTAAGCACTTACAAACAGAAACATACCGTGAAGCAGTATAAAAGAAGTTGCAACTGCGGGCACTGCAATGATGTCTTTATAATTACAGATTATATTAAATATACATTTTCTGTGAAGTAGAACAATAACTTGTGACAGTGTATTTACCTGTGTAAAGGACAAAAGAAAAATGTTAATTGGCAACGAATTGGAGGTATTCTAAACGGAACACTCAAAATGCTTACCATTACTGAGGAAAACGTTTTCACGATTGTTGATGAGTTGTAGACATTCTTACCGGCAAATGAGTAGAATCATATCTTAACAGTCTATTTCGTTATCAACCACAATTTCAGAATATTATTTCATAATTAAGAGGATATGTATTAATTATCGAAAATGAAATATCGCATAAACGGGTTATCTAAAATTAATGGATCTACGACTCATTGTCAGCAAGCAACATCAATTTCCTCTTGAAAGAATAAAAAAGAATTGATAACGAGTTATCGGTACATTCAGAGTGTCAAACGTTACTTAAATAGATAAAACGCAAATCTAGTTTTTGAACAAAGATTAGAACTGTTTGGCAGCAGGATTGAAAGGCCGGATTTCAATTACTTTCTTGAATTTCGAAGCAGGTGACAACATCAACATTAGAATGTTTGTTTCAATGACGCTAAGTCGGAGACATTCTTGGCACGATATGGCTTAGATTGCAATTAACAACGGTTTTTTTTTTTTTTTCAATCAAAGAAGATATCAACTACTTTCGTCAAAAGCACTTGAAAACTTCACTAATCAACGATACTCATGGATATAGTAATAGCATGAAATAAAAAACAGCTTTACAACAGACATATTCAGTGTACACTATCGAGTTGCTTTAAAAGGGAGAATGTCCTTTTTTACGAGTTCCAGATATTCTTATTAGTACGTTCAAGATAATTCCTATCGATGAACAAAACGTTACCTTCATGATTGCTGAGTTCCAGACATTCTGACCTGGACATGGCTTTGAACATCGCTTAAAAATCGATTTTGTTATCAACCAGAGTTCCACAATATTATTTTTAAACTTTGTGTGGATATGTTAAATATCGTAACGCGAAGAAAAATCAAGGAAATGAATGACCTTAATTTGATTTTTCGACTGGTAGCTACTAAGCGTCATCTATTTCTTTTAAAAAAATATGTAGGATTTGATAAAGAGTCGTATATTCAGGATGTCCTTAATAGGTCAATCGTTTGTAGTCTATTTTAGAAACAAATCCAGTTTTTATTTAACAAAGATTATAACTAATTTGAAAATTAATAAGTTGGAGACATTCTAACCAGGACATTGCATAGATTGTAATGAATATCAAGTTTTTATTCAAGAACAATACCAACTTTTTCGTAAAAATTGTTTAAAAATGCACAAAACATAAAAAGCATGTACAAAATAACAGCATTATATAAAAAAAAAGTTATATTCAGTAAGAACGAATTATTTCCTTTAAAAGAGCGAATGTCAATTTGTATACGAGTTCCATATATACTTATTGGTAAATTCATGATAATGCTCATTAATAAAAAAAAACGTTACCTTAATAATTGCTGAGTTCGGTCTGAGACATTCTTATCGGAACATAACTTTTAACAACGTTCAAATCGATTCTTATACAACCCAATATTATTTTAAACTTCCTACACGTCTCAGATATCAAAACGGATAAATCTAATAAGAGAGATGTACAAAATTCATTGATTCTTGACTCCAAATATGTTTATTTATACCATTATATAATTGAAAAAATACTTCTAGAGAAAAAAAAAAACGTATGATATTCATTACAAACTGCATCTCCTCTCCAAACAAATGTTTCATTTTAAAGACAGATGAATTTGGTCTCAATTAAAATAGAAACCTCGGAGGTGTACGTGTTTTTATGTTTTTATTGAAACCTTTCCTATCGAATGATGGCTACATGAAATATAGAAACGGTTGGGTCGTAATATTGGAAACTATAAATTTCAAAAACACAAATTGGAGCCATGAAAAAATTCCTTCGTTTAAGGGGGTGGGGTTTAGTCGTCTTGATCATGTCAACTAAGAAAACGTTTAAGAAAACGTTTCAAGTTGCGATATCAAGTTGTAAAATAGTGTTCGTCAGCACTTGCCTGACATAACGTCTTGTGCCCTGATTTGGTAATTCATAGAAGGACCTGATTACAAAAACAAATGGTAAATAAGGAAACAAATTATTAACCTCTTGCAACTAAAGTGAAGACTTCATGGTCAGAGTATGCTAACTTGGAAGTGACATAAAAGTCACCCTTAAATTTAGCTATAGCGTGAGTTCTGGTGATTGTAATTCCTACCAGTGGTTAAAACTTAAACGTGGATTTACAAATCACTTCTTCTAGAGATAGAGAGTGTTTACATATGCTAGAAACATTTGCAACAGCTAAGGGGCTGGTGGTTCAAGTACGCGACCTGTACAACACACCTTACATATTGGAAAGCTAACAAGTATAACTCTAACGTCTTTCCTGTGGTGACTGTGCACGATGTTCGTTGAACCTTTGAGCTAGAGGGACTTTTCATAAAGCCTATTGCAGATGTCATTTCTTTTATTTCATTCAACACAAAGAATCATTACTCAGATACATAACGTTTAGAGAACAGTATTGGTAGATTTCTGTCCTTTTGAGTTCATTGTTCACAGAAAAGGCCACGTTTACTATGTGCTACTATTGTTCGCCACCGTCAATTCATTCTGCTACCCTTTAACAATCAGTTCACCATGAAACGAGGACAATAGTCACATATTGTTAGTGCCTTGTAACTCCTCCCCCTCCCTCCTTTAAAAGGCTTCAATGGTATGGTCAAAGCTTTTAAAGAAAAAAAAACTTATGAATATTCATTACAAACTGCTTCTCCTCTCCAAACAAATGTTTCATTTTAAAGATAGATGAATTTGTTCTCAATAAAAACAGAAGCCTCGGAGACTTACGTCTCCTAGGCTTCTGTTTTTATTGAGATCTTTCCTATCAAATGATGATTACATGAAATATAGAAACGATTTCATCCTATTTTGGGAAACTATAAATTTAAATCCTGATCTATGTGACTTTGTACATCCTCAGGAAACCTACTAACGTCATTCGGATTAAGCTGAGTACTTAAGAGGTCATGGTAATGTGGTCAACCATTAACGTGTCAATTTAAATAAATCAGCTAAATGGAGTACAGGATCTCCTCGCTATTATACTATGTATAGGGATGAGATGAAAATGAAAAAAAAATTCGAACGCATCGAGGTATCCGCATCCAAAATAATTGCTCATGAACCACTAACGACAACAAATCTCAAAACATTTTCGAGGAAATGGAAAGCCCTCATAAACCCTATTCATAACCGAAACAGTGACAACTCACAGATCAATGCAACAAAGATGAAACCTTTTTGGTTTCTATTTTCGAGGTTTAGGCCTAAATGAAAGTATTTCACTATGTTAAAAAGAATTGGAAGCTGACATCTTTAAATTTTAGACCTCCTCCTCCCCTTGATATAGTACTATGTATCAAATTCCTGACATTTACCTCCCCCCCCCCCTCGTCTTCTCATATTTTTATTTTTTGAAAAACTTTATAGATAGGTTTTTTTTTTCAAGTCACCCTTCAGGAATCCTGTCAAAATGGTATTCATTCACATGAGTAAGTCACAAAAGATAGTACTAAACGATGCAACTTCCAACAGTCTTCGCAACTTCTAGTAAAAATCGCACAACGACCCACTTGGAACAAAAAATCTGCTTTTTTTCACCAAGGTAAATCCAACATAAATCAAATATTTTAGCTCTTCGGAATTCACATTGGGCTTATCAAATATTTTTCTACAACTGGTTTGTTCCTACATGTAGAAGAAAAAGCTTGCGTTGCTCACCGGTATCAGATACAAAATGACCAGATTAAACCCATGCACGATTTAACTAGACTCTTTTCTTTCTTTCTCCCCAACCTGAAAGTCCAAATTCACTGCAAATCTTAACCGAGTGATACCCTTAACGCAGGCATCCCATTACGTAGCCTGATTATTGTCCAGGCTACAAGCTGCAAATTCAGTCAGTATGCCGATAATAATTGTATGCAACGTACCAAAAAGAAAAACACTAACCAAAATTCGCAATTTCTTACCTTGTACCTTGAAAGCTGGTGCTTCATGAAACTGACATCTCGAAATAGATTTTTCTTAATATACTGTCTTTTTATACATTTTACGTACTCTTTTTCCTCTAAAGGCTTTTAGATAACACTGTTCATTTGTCTTCAAAATATCATCTATAAAGCTTTTATTAAAGCCTCTCCCAGTGCGGCTTTCCTTGGTGTCACTTTCGGAAACAAACTTTAACTTTAAACGTCGAAGCAATAAATCTGCCATTCCGTTGCTGGATTTACACAACTGCAATATCTCCATTGCCTATTTTCCGTCCGATATCCTCTTCAAGACTGCCAAAAAGAAAAATCCGTCCCTTCCTTTACTGTAGAATTTCTCTTACCACTATAGCTGACTCCAATGATTAAGTTCTGAATAGAATTCGTGAGAGTTGCAACCGATATCCCTGGTTCCATTGGTAGGTCCGATACCCAGAATCCTGACAACGCAATATACGATTTTTTTCATTTCTTCAGAGACTTTTACATTTGAAACTTTACAAGGATAGCAACAACTCGGTTGTAGGTAGTTGATCTGAACGCCAGCTACTAAAAGACCAAGCTGCTACAATGCATTTCCCAAAACATTTTGATTATGCAGAAACTCCTCTTGCTCTAATCCGCATTCCTTTCTGGCTCACTTCCATTATCTTGCAAGTAAATTGTTACAGCTTTTTTAAGAATGCAGTGTGATTGTAGACATCATCATTGTTGTCAATGAATAGTTTTGCCTTAAAAAGAAAAGAAGGAAAAAAGTGTCACCGTAGCTCATCCACACTCCCTTACAGGACCTTTCGTGAAGGTAATCAGAGGTGAACTTTTTCATTATACATATGTATCTAGCTATAAGTCCCCTGTTTCTAAAGTCCATCTTTTATGCATCTAGAAAAGAGATTGCTTTATTAAAAATTTGCAGAGTGAAACTCAGAACAAAACTCCGTTGAAATTGTGCTAATATATGTTACCGTTTTTTACATAGGCTATCCTTTTTCAAAGTGTGATAAAAAAAAATATGATAAGGTGGGGTAGTTCTCAGCGTCTGTATTTCTTTATAGTGAACATTTTTATACTTTACAAAGGTTTCATACTTTGCAAGTGATATCACTATCATGTAAAGACGAAATGCGTCATGCTACCATGACAGAACAAAACAAAAGACATAAAGAATATCCTTGAAAATAAGGGATAACATAAGACATAATATGCGAGTCCCCTCTTGACGTCATATATCTGCATACTTAGCGAATGCTCATTTACGATGCAGTTATTAGACAGGAATTCTGTGTCTGTAAAATCGTCCAATATTCTAAAGACTTTAATGACATTTGTGGCTTTTTGTGAATTTTTAATGACCTAGTCAGACAATATATCCCCAAATATACTTTTCGTATCCTACACATTTGTTTATTTTTTAAGGAGAACAGAGCACTTACAGCAACTAGTTTCGTCAGTTCAAATAGCTTAACAGCTCAAATTTAACACTCATCCAAGGCTGCCCAATGTTGGAATCAATGCCAGTGTTACTGTGGCCATTCACAGTTAAAATGAAACCCAGGAGAAAAGTGTACTTGTTGACATAAATTCTTGTCTTTATTTCTTCTTTTTATCATGCCACTCCGTAAAATTACCGAACTAAAGACCAAACAGAAACTCAACGATCAATGTAGAAGCTATACCAGGGAGTTGCTCTAGCAACTCCCTGGTATAGCTTTCTGGCTGGTTAAATGTGATTCTAGCATAACGCCCCCACAACAATAGATACACAGAAATGTAGTAAACTACCTACTTATCACACTTCATTATAGGTCTACGGTCATTAACACACATGTGCGGTACTATGATGCTTTCTTCAACTACTGTGACAGGGTACGTTGATTACAACAATTTCACTACAGTAACGTAAACGCTATAACTGATTCACGACACAAATGAAGCATAATCTATAATATGAAATCACAAACATATATATATATGGCACCGATTCTAAGTTAGGGCCAAATATTCTTCAAACGTAAAATGGTGGTGGGCAGAACCGAACGTGAAATGGTAATATTGATATCTACTGTAAAGTAGCAAGCTTAAGCCTATAGCCTGGTGCCGCTACTTAGGATCAAGTAACGATAACAACAGCGACTCAAAAGTATCTGTTCATATTACGCTACATACCACAGTTATAACATTGGATTATTCCAGCTAATTTAGGATTAGTGGGTAGAGTTAGGGGCAATATATAAGAGCATCCCTGTGGGGTATTTGGACGTTATTCTTCTATTTACCTGTGCAAAGCCCGGTTCTGCTAGAATTATTGTTTGACTTGAAAATAACGTTCTCATAATTTGCAGGAATGTTCAAGGACATTAACCACAGGGGCCAGTTCTGCTAAAGTCGTTTTGTCTAAAAGTTAAAAGGTGGTGCCTATTGACCCGGATGCCGGCTCCGATATATATTTCAAAAAAAAAAACAAACAATTATACAGTTTCACCAGTTTACTGTGTATAAGAGTGATATACTGTATCTTCATTACTGTGTTTATAGGAACGTCCTTGCAAATTTCAAGTGCCTACAATGCCTTCAAGACATGGCGGCAATCCAAATTTTGAGGCAAAATTGGCTTTCTCAAATATCAGCACTGAGATTTCACTGGATTTACCATTACATTAATATTACCTTGAAGAATGTGTTCTTAAGTAAGTACTTACAAAGCATTACGTTATTCGGTCTAATAGTTCTCAAGATATGCTGGAAATACATATGTTGGAGCAAAATTGGCTTTTTTCTCCAAAATCAGTAAATTTCACTCTCTTTAACACAAAAGTGACATTCCTTGAATATTATATTCTACGGTGAGTCCTTGAAAAATTGTGCAATAAATGCTTAAGTGCATCTCAAGATATGCTGGAAATACCAATTTGGGGGCAAAATTGGCTTTTGTCCCCTTAAAATCAGGAAATGTCACTCATTTTACCATACAACCTATACATCTTGGACATTTTGGCATCATGAGCAACTTTACCAAGGTTAAACTTAATCGCTAATGTACTTTTCATGGTATTCAGGAAAAACCATAATTTGGACTGATGAGGACGCACACATACACACACTCACATACACACAAACGCATTGGCACGGACACGTTTTCCTTTATACCACCCAACAGGACCCTCCTGTACCCATAGTCACTCTACCATGTGGTACCCCTGGGGTGTCGCTACTCATGCGCTCAAGCGTTTCCATGGCAACCGTTCTCCCATGGGTGCACAGTGCAATATATAGCTCCACTAGCCAAGTGACTACAATATCTCATCTAGCCCCTACAGGGCGATGAGATAAAAAGAGGTTTTGTTTTAATATCATTGTTTTTTTTTTTTAATAATTGAAAACAATTGTAACCACTATTATTAAGAACCCTTAAACTCTCTGAAGTTGTGAGTTTTCGTACTTCCCAGCTCTTGGGGTCAACAACTATCGGAAACAATAAGAATTGCGATTACATACGTCGGCATACCACCGTGGTATGGTTCACTAACCTAATCTGAACCGTAGTTGGCTCAACGTTTGACCGAAGTTGGTTTTTCCCGTTGCTCGCTAACTTGTCATCTACCAAATTTACGGCGGCGGACGACGTTAGGCCATCTTCGGTACGGAAGAGGGCTCGTCTTCGGCCAACCTCGGCTTGCTTGCTGGTTGAGTGTAAAGCAAGGGACATATAACGGAGCATACAGCCGTGTTCGGGGGCATGTTACTACTAGTAGGTTAACGGATGGACCGAAGAAAAACTGGCTTTACAGTCCATCGCTCCCAATGGTTACCGTATCGGTAACCACATTTTTCTAGTTTTGTTTGACATCATTTACACTCTCAAGATAGTATGAAATACATACAGAGTGCTGTAATTCCATCTTATACAGTATTCGTAAGGTTATAGGGAAAAAAATCGATATACCATCTATATCCTCAGTGATTCTGAAAGTCAGAGAGTAAATTCGTTAGATTCTTTAAATGGACAAAAACTTGTTACAACAGGACTTACCTTACAATGCTACTACAATGCACCTACAACCAGATTTAATCTGAGCAGTTCCAAGTCTAATCTGGGCCTGTTAAAGGGATTTATGTTTGAAAGGAGAGAACTTATTGAGGCCACGGCTGTTGAGTTCTGAAAATCAGTCTTACAGTGAGCCATTCTTTCTTTCTGTTTAATGATGGAATTCACTTCTTCTTTTTTTTTAAGTAAATGGGCCGTTGCTGATAATCTGCTACCATTTACGTCTGATAAGATAAATTAAGCGTAATCGTTGTAACTTATAACAAATATCAAAAAGATGTATTGCTTTAGCCAGTTGGATGAACATACCATAAATATTATAGGCATGTACTATTTTGTTTTCAAATTCATATTCGTACTTACTGTGTTGAAATAATGGTGCTCGACCGACGGATTTTGAGCCTCCTAATGAATGTGTTGTGTGAATCATAATAGATAAAAAATACACACTTGATGTTCCACTGTGATATCCCAAACCAGACAAGCGACAGTCATTGCTCTCATTACTACTACGAAAGAAATTTTACTTTACGTAGTTGTAGGGCTTCGTCCCTATTCACCAAATCAATTCTTATTTCATATCTCTTTTGATTTGTGAGATAATAAATTTTCTCGTTTTCAAACCAAAATTCGGGATTCTTGTTTCCAAAGCCCTGCCTGTAGTCCTTCCAGTTGAAATAGAAGTGCTGAGATGCATCTACGTGGCGTTGAAATACCTTATTATAAACACTATCATTTTATGTTAGCGTACATATCTGCACAAGTAACTATCTGCAAAGGAAATTTTAAAAAAAGAGGTGATTATCGTTTCTATTTGTTGACATTCATACATTAATTGTTCCATCACTTTTTCTATGGATTGTTAAATTAAACATATCTTAAGGTAAGAACAATGTGTAATTGTGTGAAAGTCGTTGGAGCTAAGGCACAATAATAGCAATCATCTTTCAAACGATAAGTCCTGTTATTACTGGGACTACATATGTCACTACAGGAAGGGTTAAGCAAGAAAATATATCCAATTTGCCATGTATCACGAAAATATGTTTACATTCACTAAAGCATTGTGGTGAGTCAAATACATTTGTCATTATACTTGGCATTACTTCGTATTTAATTTTGCTATTAAATAAGTATTTTTGTTATGTAGCTAAAAGTAAGTGACAGATTGATGCCACGTGTTTACACCTCAAATTAAGTTAAGGATTACAATCAGAAACCTACAGAGCGTATTAATTTGGATCAACAACTGATGCTATTTTCTTTCCATCCACTTCTGTCTGACATATTGCAGTAAACCTCAAACGCCTGTCCAGTCTAACCCGTGCACCCATGCAACCGTCCACTGGAGCATATATATCGCCTTCTGTTGTTTCTGAAGTCACAAACTGCGTTGTTGCTGCATGTATATCATCCATTCCACTTAATTTGTCGGTTGGTGAGGATAACTTTTCTTGTGCACCCAGGGTATACGTAGAAGTCTCCTTCTTTAAAAAATCAAAATGAAACTATTATTTACTGAAGAATTCACTAAAATTCTTGTCAATTAGAATAGTTTCACCTAACATAGGAATATACACTATTTCTGATCAATGAAGGTTTACTCAACTTGCATATTCTACATAATTAATTAGTTGACCCGACCGTGGCAATTACATGCCTGCGAAAAAATAAAATGCTGTCTCTCGGCCTACCGTAAGACTACTAATTTCAAGTATAAAGATACTCAGTCACATATTGACAACCTTAACTTCAACACAAAACCTAACATCAACTTCAACGTGATACATCCGTTCTGATTCATGCATAAGTTCAGATGTGATCCTTATTGTTTCTGACTGCCTGTTTTCTCATATTAAGCGTGTCAATTTATGAAGACTTAATATGTCTTTAATATTGAAAAATGGTGATATCATTTCATATAACCAAACGCAACAAAGTCCCATCTATATAACTGATATAACATTCCGTGGTCATTTTTCATCATGTGTCTCCCTACCGGTACTACCGTGTCTCCTTCTGATTCATAGCATCCACATTGCTCTCGAGGTACACATTCAGATCCTTGAATGAAAAATCCATCAGGACATACACATGCTTCGACATCACTACAAGAAACCTCCTGATATAGATCAGGAGACTGACAGGCTCGTTTTTTTTTTAAACGTGTTAGTTTCCTGCTCAAACCTGTTAGTGTTCCTGTTGATACCTGTTAAAAAGCTGTTAATATCTGTCCCAATTACCTACTTAACAGGTACTTCTATAAAACCTGTTGCGCAGGTATTGAACTGGAATTGTCTGCTGGGCTGTGTGAGATACCGTACTGTGTTATGTGTTATAATAACAGTGATATTTGACTTATGGCGCCATCGGTTGGGCCCACACTAAGTCCCATTCTTATAGTTAGATACGTTTTAGAATATTTCGTCGATTTAAAATTTGATCTAATGATCTTTAAAGCTTTGATCTAATGAATGGTTCAAAAATAGACTGTATTGACTATTTGTCAAATTAGGTATTTCCAAATTTGTCTGACATTCGCACATGAAGATGATGCTTAAAATGTGCTTTTCATTTCCGTTTTCGTAAACCCTTCACTTTTGAATATTGACGCGTTTGGTCAAGTGGACATTATATTTACACAAACCTACCCATAAACTTTGAAGTTTCTGCTAGTTAGGGTCTAGGAGTACACCATGACACATATAGCCATGACATATTTTGTGTGTGTGTGTGTGGGTGTGCCCTTGTTTTCGGGTGGGATCGAGGACTGAAACAATAAATTTTAGGTCCTCTGTAGAAAATTCAATAGATTTCTCCCGTCCTCCCAAGATTAACAATAGAGAGTCTATTATTAAGGTTAGGGCTGAGGAAGCTGAGGAAGAAAAAAAAAACAAACAAAAGCACAATGAGGTCCTCAGAATGAATCGAAAACAAAGCTGTGTGTGTGTGTGTGTGTGTGTGTGTGTGGGTGTGTGTGTGTGTGTGGTCTATTTTACGGATATGATTGTTTCATAATTTTATGAAATTCAAGCAAATTAAGGAATGATGAAGAAAATGTGGTTTTGTTTTAATGACATTTGACTCTTGATCTTTGACATTGTTCGAATGGACATTAACCCTCCTCCCAAGGCACCCAAGTGCCTATCAAGTGTTGGGGTTCATCCTATCTTTGAATAGACTAAGACTATAATGTGTGGGGTCCTATTGATATACATACTACATTTGTAGCATTTTAAACAGATCTATGAAGTACAATATGACTTATTTGTGTATTGTGTATAAAAATTATTACAAGAAGAAGAAAAGGAGGAACGCAATTCACATTTTACTTCTGTGCATACCGTTTTATATCCCTCTTAAGTCCGTTGCCTTGATTCACAACTGTTATGTATATCAACTATTGTCAATAATCTGTTAGTGGATATTGTGATGCAGAGAGGAAGAATTTTTACATTTGCAACAGTCCATTACAGTCAAAAGGATTATTACATTTCGCTTGAATGTTGTAATCTGAGCTACATATGTACATGAAAGTTAAATATTTAGAGGTGAGTCGGCACCACTACCACCTAACAATTCGATCTTGAAAATGTCTTATTATACAGGCCCGGAAGCAGGTTTTTGCCGATGGGGTGGACTCGATTTGATTGGACATTCTTGAGAGTACACATGTACAGCAATATCTAAACGGTAAGCCTGTTTTGGATGACGTGGAATGTAACATAAAATGAGCAATAAGTACTGCCCACAACACCGAAAATCCATTTCGAATGATATGAGGTTGCATTGTGGTGACCGTCTGTTTTTATTCTTTGTCTTGGATTAACTTAGATATTTATTTATTCGCTTCAGTTCCCGTGTTCTAATTAATCACACGAATATAGTAGCTTCTAGTCGAACTGGAAAACTACATCACTTTCTACAATATGTCACTATATCACTTGTTCTGTTTATTTTGCTTTAATGTGGTTCAAATTAGATTTTGTGAAAGGAAAAACATAAAATTGAGAGCATTTGTGGCAAGTAGGTAGTTTTTCGGTACTATGTTTCTATAAATATAGGCCTATTTCATGTCAATACCTCTTTGAAAATCACAAAACATTTTTCAATTTGATTTATTTACGAGGTAGACACGCTAAGCAGTGAATAAAAGTGGGTGCCTTGCATTTTGTATATGTCATTCATTCAAGTGTATTGTCAGGCCAAACTAAAGCGTTTTGTTACAATTGGCGATGATTATATAATACAGATGAGTTTTATTTTATTTTAATTCACAAAATGATACCTGTGATTGTATTGAGAAATCATACTGACATTCACTCACGATTCTTTACTGGTTATTTTTATTGGCTTAACAGCGAGAGTCCTCCTTTTCCTTACCATAGTTTTAAAGTATCAGTCTGGTTCACCATAAAAGCAATCTGGTGTAATATGGTGCATACATGAAATTCATAAAATGTTGTAGAATAAGAACGTCAAACTGGTGTTTCAGATCATTGATCTAACAAGCTTTGTGGGATGGGTATGAGACAATTGTATACCCCTGTTGCGACGGTTTCATATATGAACGAATAGTGTGAGTAGACTACCGGCAGCCTTTCACATTTTTTCAAGCATCAAGCAACAGCAGCCGTTTGATAGATAACTGATACATGGATAATCCACGGGACTTTTCAGTCAGTATTACGATTAGTTGAAAGATTAGCTAGACTAACGTTATTCAAACGTGATATATACTTCACTTTTTGCTTTCCATTGTAGCAAGGCCATCAGTTTGTCTTTCGAAATCAAAATTTTCGTTGGCAATAAAATTCAATGTGAAACTAAACAGCTTTAAAAAAATAAATTTGTTTCAAGAAATCATCTGTGGAATGCAGAGTTGTTACTTGATTTCTTTCAGTCATGCACGATGGAAACATTTGTAAGAGGATATATTTTATCGTTCACGTTGCGACAAAATGTATGGTAACTTACTGTTGTTGTCGTTTTTGTTTTTTTTTTTCAGTTATGACTAAGAACTTATATCAACGTCACCTATCACGAAAGTGATCACTGTTAATAGCAAGTCGTGTGTCTTAATTCGGATGTCTATTGATCAGAAATTCTTCCAGGTAGAATCAAAAGTTTTGTCCTTGCAAATGTTTTTTTTTTCTTTTTTCACTTACAAATTGAGACACATTTTGTCTTTTGCAAAAAGCCACAAAACTTTAGTAAATATTATAATGTACTCCCCCCCCCAAAAAAAATGTCTTCATTTCAAGGAATACATTAGTGGAATGAATGTAACATACAAATATCATTAACACCATTCTCGATGTGGACTTTGGAAGACTTAAAAATAGCAAGATATAGTACAAATCTTTGCGAAATTCGTTTAAGTCATATCCAGATATACGTTGTTCTTCTTCACTGAAAACCAAATAGTTCCAGTGGTTATAGTGCTGTGAGCATTGTGATGAGGGATCACAGAGGAAAGATTACAGACGTAACAATAAAATTAACTGTTCATACCTTTATTACGTGAAGCTCACATTATGTGAACAGCCCATTATCTTAAGCTGGTGTATAAATCCAACAGCAAAGAAACGAGAAACAGTTGTTATTTTTTTTTACGTTTTCTGAGAAACTTAATTTGTCACTTGAATTTTCATAAGCTCACGATATATTTTAATCAGTAGAAATACTGACGGGAGAAATTTTGCGTTTACTTTAGTAGTTAACCCTTTCAGAGTCTGCATCCCGCATCACAACTTTAATATAGGCATATGGCTCAATACATTCTTTTTTTTTCTTTGTGTGTGTGTGCGTGCTGTATGATAGAATAGTCGATGATCCCGCTTATGTTTGATCCCACTAAAGATATTACGAAACATTTGTTTTCAAAACTTGAGATAATATGACAATAACTTCGCATGATTTTCAAGAATGAAGAATTTACTTGTTTTGTTGTACAAAGATATTTGATCTTTTCGTTGTAATTGAAAGAGCAATTATTTTGGTTCAGGTCCTATGTGTACATATGTATTACCGTTACATGTCACAAACTGATTCGTACTTTGAACTTGCGTTTCTGATTTCACGTACTGTAATGCAGTATGGAATATCTGGTATTGTTTTAGTATTTTCCTTGTATGTAGTTTAGAAAACAAAAGGAGTAAAATAGTAACAAGTTTCTTGTTCTATATATCGTTGTTTTTTATTCTTATTCCCGCTAAGGTGATTACAAGTGCAACAATTAAAAATAAATTATACTTCAAAAACGTAGCTATCCACATTTTATAACTGTTTAAGTACATTCTAAGAACAACAAGACTCCGAAGTGGTAGGTCAACGCAATTTCAAAGACAGAGAAACCTGTTGTTCAGCATTAAAGTGGTTATTTTCGACTGTTTACACATTTTAAAATTCGCTAGTTCTAAGATTTTTTCGGAGTTTTAATCCTGCTCTTTAACATTGTTGAGAGGGTAAATTTTAATTAGTATTTGAGAGTATGCAGCCATCACCCAAAAGAGTTTCAAATTAACCATCAAACTGGTCAATCACACAGGCCGGATCTTCATTTCTGTATATTTGATGTTGTAATAACTGCCAGGTAAATAATACCAATAAATGCTCGTACTACTGTCTCGTGAGGCGAAGTAGTCCCCATTTAGATTGGAATAATGGCAGTTATAGTACCACCAGGCGCCGCGATTGTGATCAGCAGCACAGTTACGGCCCCAAATATCGTTGTCTCGGTCTTTTGTGGAGAACTGGTAGTTACGGTGATAAGTCAAAGCATAACCGTTTGGAGTACTCTGGCTGTCTGTTGAGAACAAATCAAATGGATATATTTATGGATATAACATAATTTTACATATTTTCATCCCTTATTGATTATGTAAAATTAGCTTATTTTGTATTTGATAATGCGAATGTTAAGTGTATACTACTCCATGAATCTTAATAGAAAATTTAAAAATAATCTCAAGGACATTTCACATCAACAGCGTAGGATGTAATATCCTGTAAGTTTCACGTAACATTTCAAAAGACAATTTCTAGAAATACGTGTGTAATGTCTTCTCTTAGTTGGCTTCACTATATCATTAGAATTAATTGAAAGAATGTACATAAACATCATTGATATGCAGGAGTTTAATTGTTTTCAAGCACATGTAATGAGTAGGTTCCGCCTCCTCGGACATGACACAAGTCCAATAATGAAAAGCCGATTTGTGATCATTAAGTCATGAATTAAGTACATAATTCACATTTTTTTATTTGTAGTTGCTGTGTATAATAGATTAAGGGATTACAACTATTGGGAAACTTGCTGATATTGAGAAACAGGTATCATCGTCTTGATAGCTTCATAAGAAGTTTTAGAATCAAGAGTGAAGAAAATAACTATTTGGATGCACGACACTATTTTATGTTTTCCTTGTAAATTAAAAGAGTAATTGTTGCTGTAATTGTGTTTCTACATGTATATGTGCATTACTGTCAAATGTTTTAACCTGATTCGTACCTGCTTTGAACTTGAGTTTATGCATGTTTGATATTTATTAAGTTATTGAGATGTTTGGCATTGACTACGTATTCTCTTTAAATTAGCTCTATGAAACACAAAGAAAGAGGAATGAAGGTAACTAGTTTTGCACTGTAAAAAGTGTTTGCTAATTTACAGAAAATAAAATAAAGAAAAAAATAAGAAATACAGAAGTTTCTGGCAAATGTTTCCACGAACATTTTTGAATTGCTTACGTATTTTTTTATGTTTTTTGCTAATTCATATTTTACAATTTACGTTTTTAGCAGTGTAAAAAATACTTTTTATCTATTGGTATTAATTTGGTGTTAAAATGTTCTTTCTCTGTTTGAAGATTGAGACTATCTAAACCAAATTATGCTTTCTTTTAACTTGGAAAAATGCAAACCTGCTGTTCCACTGTAATCTCCGACACCTGACAAACGATAGTTGTCGCTCTCATCGTTTATACGAAAGAAATCAAATTTGGCATAATATGGAGCTCCGTTCCTATTCACAAAATCAACTCTAAGTTCATATCTCTTCTGATTGGTCAGGTGATATAGCTTATCATTTCCGAGCCAAAACTCACGACTCATGTTTCCAAAGCCTTCCTTGTAGTCATTCCAATTGAGAAAGAAGTCCTGGGAGCCATCCACTCGACGTTGGAATACCTAAGTATAAAGACACAGGCAAGCAGAACATTTCATACTGATAAACTTCAATGATACAAAAAGCAGTAAATCTCGTGAGGATGTGTTATTTTTCAGATATTTTAAATACAGTTATGACATTATGTTTACCCTTGGACTAATGAAAAATGTCACTTACTGTCCATCCACCTCCGTCTGACATGTTACAGTAAACTTCAAACGCTTGGCCAGTCCAACCCGTTGGCTTGATCCTATATATACCGTTAGTTCTGGACCCATCTTCATAAATTTCCTGACAATCCTTCGGAGGCCTCGTGCATGTCTCTCCATCCCCCCGATAGCCACCGTCGCAGTAACATCGCCTTCTGTTGTTTCTGACGTCACACACTGCGTTGTTGCTGCAGGTATATCCTTCATTCCAGGTAATTTGTCCGTTGGTGCAGACACCTTTTCTTGTGCACGCTGGGTTTACGTAAAAGTCTCCTTCCTTCAAAACCAAAACGAAATTATTTTTTACGGAAGACGCTGAAGGAGATTTTCAAATAACGCAACACTCGTGGAAAATGTGAGCAACTTTATTTTAGACAGAAATGCATTCTTTTGATCAGCAAAGTTTTTTATGTTCATATCACAACTCAGTTTATCCAACACTTCCTGCATGTGCATATGCGAAAAAATTAAACTACCGTTACAAGTTTTTTAATAATCACGCATCTGTATAGTAAGATACCCAATATCAAATTCAAAATTATTACAAAATATACATGACACACAGATTCTTGATATCGCAATAAAATAGAGCTTACGCATACCTGGAATCCTGCAATAATTGACATGTTTTAGACTTCCGTGCCAACCCCTTTCGTCAGTCGAATATATTCAGTTCTTACCACTTAATATTACGAAACTATTGAAAGTAACAATACTATTCAATATAACCAATGTAATGACATGTCATTGATATTATCCATATTACATTTCCTGATTATTTTCTCGGGATTCTACCTACCGGTATTATCGTTCCTCCTTCTGATTCATAGCATCCACATTGCTCTCGAGGCACACAGTCAGATCATTTCATGAAGTATCCATCAGGACATACACATGCTTCGACATCAGTACATGAAATCTCCTGACATAGATTAGGAGTTCCACAGGTTCTTTGACAAGCATTACTGCAATTTTCGAATATCATATTGCTTGGACAAATTGTTATTGCATCTGTATTAAAACAATTGAAATCAAACATTATATTTGTACAAATTGCTAGTACAGTGATATGTCCATACCATCAAAGTTGTGTCTTAAGGAAATTTTGGCATGGAATAATACAAGAGGCTTTGTGAGATCAAAAAAGACATCAGCTGCTTAAAGACAGCCAACATTTACAACGAAACTATTTTGAAAATGTACAACAGTAGAAAGCTGGCCATACAGGTGTGCTTCTTTGGTTCAATCATGTTACTTAAGAATGTCATCATATTGATTTCCTTCGCTAAGTCGCCGCTAATCTAAACGGCTAATAAAACTGGCAAACTGTCTTAATTGATATAACTTTTTAAAAATTGCAATGGTGAAATACTTAATTAACTTTACTTTTGACAAAGGATATTTGAAATCAGTGAAAGAAATTGTAACAGGAAAGTAAAGAAAGAAGCAGCCGTTACCTGTTGTTCCAGAATATTGTCCCAGGCTGCTTAGGGCATACTCGCTGAAACTATCACTTAACCTGAAGCTATCATACACAAGTCTGACCAAGGTCCCGTTGGAGATTGACATCTCAACGACCAGTTGATACTTCTTTTGATTAGTTAAGAAAGCAAGCTTCTCGTTTCCGAGCCAAAACTCTTGAGAAAGAAAGCCGAAGCCTGATTTGTAGCTCTCCCAGTCGCGATTGAAGTTAATAGAACCATCAAGACGTCGTTGAATTACCTGAAAGAAATAATCAAGACAATCAATTATGAGAAGCAAAATAAGGTGACAATCAAAGTTGACAATTCCAGTTTTTTTAATATTTTTTTATGTTTTATCAACTTGAAACTTGTCATTTCATTTGAGCCTTACAACAACTTTCAAAGCAACATGAACATCACTAAAATGATGTCAATGTCATACTTGAAATTCTCTTAATTGCCTTAAGTTATCTTTTCGTTAGTTTTCAATACACAGGTAAACTTCAGAAAACGTTACAAAATTATTAACAGATATTACACCCAATGAAAAATTGATATTCTGTCTGCAAATTGATGAACAGATGTAACGTACCGTCCATCCACCCGAGCTATCTGTGGAATCACAGTAAACTTCAAAAGGGTCTAAGTATCCATCTGGCTTGATCATAAAGACACCGGTGGAGTTATGAGATGAACATTGCATCTGGACTTCTCTGCAATCTCTGGGGTACGTTGATTGTTGGTAGAAGAAAAATGATGATTCTGAAAAAATAAGGTCGTTGGAATCAGCGCTGACATATCAATCATGTTCCGTATGATTTTCAAACATATTTGATACCAAATTTAAGGTTAGAACTATTTTCTGTTTTTTTTTTTCCTTTTTTTTGTAACCGAACATCTTGCAGAGAAATATGGTAGCAAAAAATGTAAACAGAAACTTCTCTCCATTACTTAATTTAGAAAACATATGACAATTATCCCAGAAAGTCAACCTCTGTTAATAAAATATAAAACAGCACAAATATTACCACATAGAATGGAAAAAAAAGTTTAAGAAACAAGTCGTAGCTTTCTCCAATTCTCTGCACAGAACAAATGTCCATATCTTTTTCTTACCTAATTTGTTTCCATTCGTATTCAAATCATTGATTTGCTGAGTAGCCTGTCAATAACAATGGAAGTAAATAAAATCTAAGATATAGTAGGACTTTCATACTCATACCATAATACTATCAACCCATCAAAACCTTTTTAATTACACATAATATGAAAGATTATCGAAAGTGAACGTGAGACAACATGCTTTCTTAGGGAACTATATTTTACAACACCCATTAAGTCTTTTCATGGAGAGAGTAGTAAGGAGATATACATATGCACATATACATATCATCCTGCTTGTACTTTAGAATCTTTTATCGATTGAGGGTAATTTTTAACGTACACAAATAGGGCTCGAAGTATTTTCCTGTTCAGCAGCAGTGTGTGCCACATTAGAAATTTTCAAATGAAAAGGTACTTTGAATCGAACTCCAACTCTGAGATTTCAACTCTAAATGCATTACTAACCAAATCATAGCAGCATGAATTACTGCGACTGTTAGTAACAAAGCAGCTTGTTTAAGACAAAGGTAATAAGCATGTTCATAATTTTGTTTATGGTAAAAAATTACAGATTACATCCATAAACAGAAAATCTACTTCAGGCGTGAGTAATTCTGAAGACACATATTGTAAACAGAGAATAACGATTTTTTTCACATGTTAAATGGCATATTGGGCCGTTCGATTGACGAAAAATTCTAATCGTAGGACAGTTTGCTTACGATCGCAATTTATCGCATTTTTTTTAACTATCAGACTAGATCACATCTAACAAATTTAAGCCTTGCAATGTTAAACGATGAGCAAGGCCATCTCGGCTTGCGGCATTTCTTTTTTTTTAAGTACAGTTTAAGAGAAGCATGATTTTACAGCTAAATTTATTTATGTCACACATCTCAATAGCAAAGCTGTTTTTTTTTCAGCATTCCGTCATGCATCAAATGTGCAGAATTACAAAACACATTTTCTTATGTAACAAAAAAAAATTCCATACAGAAATGATTCACATAAACTTGTAAGTCACAGGTTCATATCAAGGCAGTAGATGTTTTATGCAATCATATTTTTGAAATATTACGTTATCAGTTCTGGAATCAACCTTTTTCTTCATTCTGACACCAAATATGCTGTACCAAGTAAAATGACAAGTGATCAGTGAAGGAGCATTATTATGTTGTAGGCAACCAACTGTAATGAGTTGAGAGAATTATTAGCAAAGTAAATGGTAAGATATAGTTATGGTTTTTTGTTAAGGTATGGTTTGTTTAAACGGTTATTAATTGTTATAACTTACCGTTATACTGTAAGATGGTGTTACCAAGCGGCATGAGTTTTATTTGAACCTAATTCTCATCCAACATTGACAAACTCAATTAATTAATGTCAACAGCAATCAGATTATACGAAAGTAGCAATTATTTAAAAATAGTTCAATGTTATAATGTCTTCGTCAAAAGCAACTATTTAATCTCTCTCGATCTCCACCTTTTATTTCACGTATCACTCCACGTCTCTCTCTCTATTCCTATCAGTATTTTAATACCTCTTCTGTGCATGATTTACATCCATTTTAAAATTATTACCGAAAAACAATATTGCAGAGTTTCCTAAGAGGAATTTAGTAGCAGCTATTTAGTAACGTGAATAAAAGCTTTGTAAATCTGTTTAAAATTTTTCAATCATCTAGTTGAGAATTAATGGACTCAATGTATGTCAGATGTCCATAACCTTTGAAGATTAGTAAGTTTTTCCAATAAAGAATGTCATAAATGTATTATGAGATGACGCTTTGCATTTTATTGAAATGATATTTGTATCTGCCATATTCTGTCCCCTAATGTATCTTTATGAATATCAATTCGAAGATTCTTCTGCCCAGATTTTTTGGTTATTAACATTGTTTGCGTTAAAGAAAAATGAATATTCTCATATGGATTACGTTTTGATTACTTCGTCTAAAACATACATTTTCAAGTGGAATGACTTCAGAATGAAAGTATGACATAGACTGTTACTTAAAACTTTTACCAAGAATGATGTAGTATCAAAGTACACTCGTTGTGTTACCAAATATCAGTACCAACTTATTTACTAAATGGAGTGTCGCAGTGTCATCCAGTTAGGAGTGTTTCTAAATGTACAAACGATTTGAAAAAAGAACGACTTATTAATCAGGATTTCTTGCAACATTTTTTAAATAATTTTAAGAAATTGTTAATATTTTTTGTGTGAAATACACCTTTACGGAGCAGAAACACGATAACATTATTTTCCTTCCACAATCTGTTTATTTCAGTATGGAGTACCGTACAGGGCTGCGGTGGTCGTTTGTATCACGTAACGTGCCCACACCCTCTTTGATATGGCCTAACTGATGTTACATGTACTTTCGGACAAATTTAAAGTTGTTACAATTGCAAAACGGCAGAGAAATATGTAGACAATCTATCGATGTCGTGTATTGTATTTGAAGGTAAAACCTGAGCAATAGAACAAATAAATAATATGAAAATATAATTGCAGGTCAATGTAGGTTTATTATCTACAGGTTTGTATTTTCAATGTTATTAAGTTTCATCTCTCTTGATGATAACTCTTTTGATCGGTACTTTATATCAGTAGAAACATAAGTTTGCCATTTATTTTCAGATAATCTTAAGTCGTAGTCAGAAATTAATGCAAAGATAGCAAGCAATCGGTCACACAGGAAACTTAAAATTGATCATAGTTTTATGTTACTCTGTATCGATGCAAGAATTATAAATTTTAATTTGGTTTTAATTCAGAATTTGTCTTGTGATGATTTTAAAAACACTAAAAACAAATCAAATATCAATTATGTATATCTTTCGATGACTAAATTATAGGGGTCAATGAATTTACCCACCGTAACCCAGAATTTCAAAAAGAGATTCCTGCAACAAATGGTCAACTCACAGAATTTAACTTAATGGCGTAAAAGTGTAATCAAACCATTTTTACCACGTTATTAAATTATTGAAATTACTTAAATTTAATTTTTAGGACACATTTTTAGAAACGTTCTCCGTATGATTCCACATTATCTTAGATATCAAGAAAGCTTTTGTACTTTTTAAGTGCTAAGTTAACACGTATTCAGAGAGACTGTCATATAGATATCTCTTCAAATATCAAATAATTTTCAAAGTTCAACTTACCCTTCCCTGTGAAATGTAGCAGATCGTTGTCCAACAGAAAAATAAAATTGACAATATCGAACGAGACTCTCGAGAACTCATATCGACAGTAGAGTGTTCTTCTGTTCATTTAACTGCTCTTCTACCTCAAGCTGTCAATGACGTTCATCCTCAAGGAAAGTGACTCTTATATTAAATCAAGTTAACGGTTTTGTACGGAAGAAAATACAGACCTGGTGCATAACACACAGGATATCCGACATCTATTATTAAGTCATCATATTTCAATATTGAAAACCAAGCACGATATCGCAGTCTATGTTTTCCTTTGCAATATTTACATACTAGCAGCGGTAAAGATTACTTGAAAGGTAAACTGGGAGATATTTGAATTAATATGGTAGCTTTTACTGATTAGAAGATATTTCATTGACTGATAAATGAAATCACTTTATTCTTCGTTCAGAATGGTGGAGTCTTATAACATAAAAAGTGCCTTTCAGTTTCATATCATTCCACTAATAATAATAATTCCTTGCTGGTGTAGGTGTTCGGGGATAAATTTGATAGACATCCTAGGGACATAATCCAGCTCGCCGGATGGCGAATATGGTTACATGTCTACTTTTACGCCCTCCAGTTATAAACTAAATTAAATTGTGGTGGTCACTCTTTTTACTTCCTCTACACGAAGCCTAATATAGAATGTTACTCATCAGGACTACCTTTGAATTTCTTTTCCCATAATCGATTTGGGATGACTGCTGTTCCCTGGAGTGACTTTACTACCTTCTTTACTATCCCTTCCCTTCATGACGCCAATGCATTGGACGTCTAAACACCCACGCTACTGGTTCATTCCTAGCTTAGTGCCCCCCTTAGTTCATCTTTCTTTTTCTGTATTAATATATATTCAGTCCAAGAACAGAAACATCCAATGAAGTTTTTATAACATAATTGGCCCGTGTAAAGAGTGACTTTATAACTGTGATTCTAATGCAGAAATTTCAAATTCAATTTGAGTCAGATACCTTCGCTTACATGTTTGTACTTCAAATTGGAGAATGGATTGTGACATCCCTGGTTTGAGTATGATATTACCTTTAATGAAATTATCGCATTCTGTGAGAATAGAAATAGAGATGCCGTGCCCTTGCAATAAATAAATCGTTTGTTCATTATCTTCGGAAAGAACATCTGTAATTAAGTGCATTCAATGATACGTGCTCTGCATTGCTACATGATCATAACAAAATACTTTCAAAAACATTACTTACTTGAAAAAGTAGTGAAATTAAAAGGTAGAAGTAGCATATTATAAAACAATTATTATTCAGGACATAACAAACTAGAAAATTCTGGAATGTTTGAAGCTTGAAGATCCATCATTTTTGGCTTTTCTTTGTACTTTTTTAGGGATTCAAAGCTCATTTTCTGAAGATCTATGCATCGTCTTTTAAGATTTCACTTTTGATATCAATGAAGACGGTCAGTGATCGTAAGTCTGATATTCCTGTTGTAAATTTCCAATATCAATGTCACCCACGTTTGCCTTTGATATCAAATGTAAAATATGTTATGACACTTTTTCAATCCATAGTTTATTATCTTTATATCATATTATTAATCACAAAAAATATGCAAAAATGCAAAACAAAAATGTTATATACGATATATGCACTTGAACGAAAGCAAGTGGTGGGAACCATATTAAGCCACTTTATGTTTTATAGGATGGAACTGTTTGACATACTTTGAAGGACAGTTCTGATAAGATTAGAGCTCAAAGTTAATGTGTGCAGAATCATAGCCCGTAGAATCGGTTTGTCATCACTGAAAGATCATTGCAACCAACATGGGTATATTAAGACACCCAAGACAATGTCGCTCTAAAATGTTGCCATAAATTTAATGGTTCGAACTTCAGATGAGTGGTTTGTGCTTATCAATTCGTTTGCGACTGATTACATACATACATACATACATACATACATACATACATACATACATACATACTTATGTACATACGTTGCGTATCAGTTTAATTCGGGCTTCATGGTCGCAGTTGGTCACAAAAATAACGTTTTCACTGTAACACCGAAGTTTGAGCCTTTTCCCGTAAAAGTCAATATATGATTTGTTTACTTGCACACCAAGCTCATAAGAGTGTGACACAAACTATATTATGCACCGATGTAAGTCGAAGTTTTTAACTAGCTGGAGTGCAATTACGCTGCTTTCGTTAGTCCCTGTCCTTCTTCAGTTTATTAAGGACATGGAATGAGATCTCAGTTTGTAAAACATATGATAAAAAGGATTTTCTGTGCGTGTGTGCGTGTGCTTGTATTTATCATCAAAGTGGTTGAGATTAAAGTTATGCTTTGCTAAACAAATTTAGTCGAGTAAAACAAGAGAATGGGGAGAGGGATGACGCTGGAGTGTATTATCCCCGGACTTGTAGCTTCCCCATCCTTTAAAAATCACGGACAATCCTGTCCAAGTTTACAACAAGGGTAAGTTGAAAAGTTTGATGGAATTCAAGGTCATATTCAGACTAAATAATAATTTGGTCTCTATGAAGTGTGTCACAAGGTTTGTATTGGAAAATATCAGAAGAACGCGACACTTAATTTGCTTCCTTCACTGGCCCTGTAATATTGTGTACATTACGAAATTACTCGTTGACAATTGACAGGCATATGATAATACAAACGAGTTTTCCATGTCTCATAACCAGAGAGCAACGATCTAGGACGTTCCGTTTAAGAGGAGTTCTTGACACTGGTATACGCCAACCCTTATCTACACAAACTCATGCATGTAGTTACTTACACGCACACGTATTGTGTAAGCTTGTAGTCCTTCATCCGCAAAATCTGCCATTCCAACCCCTGACACTTGTATGCCATGAGACTCTCCTATATTCAGCAATTCCCACTTACCCGCAAAGGTTCACTTAAATACCACAACTTGTGCAACGTGATCCATAGTGTACGAGTCAGTTCATACTAGTCTATCAATGGGAGACAGTACCTTTTCAAGATACATACTCATACAGGTGTTTGGAAGGGGGATGAGCTCGGAAATACAGATATCATATTTACCAACTGCTATCTCCTGAAACCGTTGGTACAGTATGCCAACTATATGGTCTCAACTGCGGGCACATACCAACGCTATATCCACGCTGCACTGTAGACAGAGTCTTTCCCTTCTGGACGGTTACAAAACAGACTTACTTTGTTACTTACACATTGATTATATGTTATCCTGTTACTGCTAATTCTCTAAGGTGACCAATTTGTTGCTCGTCAGTTTGAAGAAGATGGGCCTAAAACAAACGGAGCTGGCAGTCTAGAAACCTTCAAAGTATATTGCTCCCAGGACATTAGGATGGAAATGGTCAGTGCTTGATCTTTCTGTTAGTCGTTTTGTTCAGTGCAGTTTTATCATTACTTGTTTTTTTTTCTTTTCTTTCGTATGTTTGTTTGATTGTTTCTATATTAATTCGTTTGTTTGTATGTTTATTCGTTTAATCTTTGGATTTGTAGGAGATTAATAACTTGTTTAGTTAGACTAACTTCGTGTGACGGATCACGTGTCTCTTGGATGTTGTCTACATTTTTTATGGTACCACTGAGACGTTTGCCGTACGTATATCATAAATCGATATAAACATATACATCTTATGTATCACGTACATTTGCTAACAACCTTTAAAACATAGCATGATAATACAATCAGATAAATTACCTGCTTGAACGTAAAATCAGACGATGTGAGACCTATGCGTTGATGCATACTGCCAGCATGGGTGGTTCATATTTCCCTCTCCGGTTACAGGCAAGCCTTAAAGTCACACATGTTGTATTCAGATACCCCATTACAGTCAGATTTGACAAGTATGGCGGCTGTGTTTGTCTTTCTGACTTGGCTCTCAGTGCTATCAGCCCCGTCGGGTGTGTCCCCGTTAATGTCACAGGACGAAATTGGTGAGTGTAGTTTTAATAAAGTTAATGGTAAATGATACCTCAAGTTATGTTAACTCAATCATGTTATTATACCTTTTCTCTTTCAATTAAGTTGTCTCGCACAATGCAAACACACTGTATGGTATGATTTTCCTATGAAATTCAGTGACGAGCACGTCATCTACTTGAAAATTTGTAAACAATTTGCTTTTCGCTATCTTTCTATTTTGTCTAATTTACGCAAATCGTCTTTTGGTAACGGCTCAATGATTAAGAACTTCCTTCTAACGCCAATGCTTTTAATTAAACCTCCCGTCCCGAGATAACACCGTCTTTGTCACATGCTAATGCATCAACCACGACTGATGAAAATGTTAACCAGGAAAACTGAGAACCGGTATTTAAAACGTTGAAATATACATTAGGCAAAAATAAGTGAAGTATTTTTCTCCTTTTGAATTAGTGGATGACTTTACTAACTTTACTGTGACGATGTAAAGGTTAAGAGCTGCTAAACCAACACTTTATATATATATGATCACACGATATATATATGATCTACTCGATAGACCTTTGCAAATAGAAATTGTATCATTAATATTAGTTGTTTACTGGTGACAGAGGCATGTTGTCGTTCTTATATCTGATACACGTAGCACATATTTTATTATTATGGATAGGGATGAATTCTGAACTTAAGATTTATTGACCAATACATGTAAAAGCTATTTAATACACAAACTATTTGATAAGGTCATTTTGCCTGATTGAAATATGTAACTACCTTACATCACTATCAATTAATGTGTCAGTGAGGAATCGGTTAGCAATATACCTCCTTCCGGTCTATTGTGCCTCCTTTACACAAACGGTACGGTGTAGTGATTAACTTTCACGGTACGAAGTCCTTAAAATGATGTTTGTTGTAAACAATTTTGTTGATTAACAAGACAACATAGTAAGAAACTATGTGAAACCATGTAAATTAAGTATCCAGAAGTGAAACTGTAAATTTTGTGAGTTTTCTTTTGTGGTAGATTTACAGTTTGTATGAGTGGTCTTTGGACATTGTATAATTCTTTAAAAAAATGAATCCATAAACGTGATTGCAATTTATTACTTGCATCCATAAATGTAATAAATTTCAACCATAAATGTAACACCTACCATCAATGTAATAATCTTAGTCATAAATGAAAGTCCGACACACCATAGAGTATCATTTGTAATCATATAGGTAATAATCAGATCTCACCATAATGTAATAAATTTTAAACGTATATGTAATAAATTCTAAAATCGCCGAATTATAGATGCGCGACCTCTGACCCACATTCATGAAGTTACATTTTAAGTGTCATGTTTTTTTTTTCAGTGTTTCTTGTGTTATGCTTGATTCAACAAAGTGGATTTGTATGTAGGTGTGGCCATATGGATTGCATGGTATCGATTTTATTGCATTAGTGGTTGGCTCAACTGCTTCTGCAGACCTAGTCAATTACGCTGTACATTTTACGTTCTATTCCTATACAGTGGCCCTCAAAACTGTCGAGGACATTCAGCATGTTTCACCACAAAACTTAATTCAAAGTATACTCCCATGAGATTAATATTCCAACCTGCCATGATTTCAACATACATCCTACATATACCATATACATGTAAAAGTTTGCTGGAACCTATTTCTGTAGCTACTACAATCCTGATCAGCTCAAAAATTATGTTGAGTACGAAGAAGAATAATTTATCCTTCTTGCATGTTAACATAAGAAGTATTAAAAAGAATTTTGATTCCTTAATGAAACTTACAATCAACCAATTATAATTTGTTCAGTTATCGCTATAACTCAATCTTGGATTCGGCCCAATGATTATGCTAAGATCTTTGATAATCCTGGATACACTTTTGTTCGTAAACATCGTACTAAAAACTTGGGGGCGGTGTGACGCTGTATATCAGTAATTGTTTTACATATGCCCTTTGTAAACCAAATGACTCGGTCTACAACTCGACTATAACTTAAAATTTGGATTTGATAAATCACTTGATAATCTTGATATTAACAATACGAGATGCTATAATGGCGATTTCAACATTAAGGTACATGAGATTGGTCACAATTTCTATACATATGCGTTCATTTTCAACAAATTATTCCTAAGGATGTAAATGACACGTCAAGATGTAATTTTGACGATTTTCGTGAAGATTGGTAATAACCTTGCTTCTCCCATACCTCAAACTAATCTTAACTTTCAAAACTTGTTAGGGCATTCTCCTTTGTACAGCCATTTTATGTTTCCACCAAATGTCAATGAAGTATTATCAATTGTTCGCGAAATCAAACCTAATAAGAGTGCAGGTTTTGATAACATTCTCGTTGATGTGGTAAAAATCGTTATTCACAGAATTTTAGAACCTAGGAGATGTTTGTAATTTGTCTCTTTCTTTCGGGATAGTACCAGGTAATATGACAATTGCTTATGTTATCCCTTATTCAAATCTGGTTGTTCCTTGTCTGTTAGTAATTATCTGCCAATTTCCATTTTACCTTTATTTTCTTAAGTAATTGAGCGTCTTGTGTTTAAAAAGGTCACTTGCTTTCTTGAATAAGCATGGTTTTATTTTCAATGGGCAAAATAGTTTTCATTGCAATTTATCAACATATTTGACGTTCACTGACTGTCAGTGTGGAAGACCTTTCAAAGGCTTTTGAGACTGTTAATCATGTAATTCTTCAATGTAAACTTTGGCAATATGATATTAGGGGCACTGCGTATAATTCGTTTTCTCACATCTGAACAATCATCATCACTTTGTTGCTCTTGGTTGACACTTTTCTGATTTTGCAAGTATTTCCTGTGGTGGTCCTCAAGGTTTAATTCTTGGTCCGTTGCTATTTACATTAATGACATTTACCGTCACATCACAGAATCTGTCATTATTTCCGCGGATGATACCAATTTGTTTTTCATGCATTTTTTATGTACAGATTTAACACAAACTTTATGCCAGGAAAGTTTAACTCTTTGTTTACGAAATCAAGTAATGTTTATTCGTACAATACCCGCTCATGGTTTCTCATCCTCATCTATACACGATCGTTCCATACGTTTCAGCGATCCCTAGATTTGGAATTCTCTCAAGTCAGAGATTAGATTCCAAAGAAGCGTTTCATCCTTCCAGACAGCCCTAAGAAAGCGCTCCACTAGAAAATGATAATGTGTATACATTTTTCCCCTCTTGATAATGATTTGATTCCATATATGGAGCTGTGGTGGGGTGGAGTGGGATGGGGGGTTCGAGATGATTTTATTACTATTCTTATATATTTTTTCTTCTTTTTTCTTCTCCCTTTGGGTGGCCTTTGCTATATAAGCTTTGCTGCTTGCCTGGTCTCCCCCGGATATGTTCTTCGCTACAGCTTTATCTCTTGTTTTAGGTAGGCCTACTTATTTGTACATCTTACTCTGTACATATTTTGTGTACTTTGGGGGACATCGATCTAAACCTATCGGACAGTGCTACGAAGACTCAGTCACACCAGTAATTGGCTTACTACTGTCGAATCAAGCATATGCTGTGCACCTCCCTACAGAGACGAATTCACCTGGGAAACGTGGGCACAAACTAATTAGGGAGCTTCTTCGTCTATAATCCACCACAAGACTATAATCACTCAAGTTATGCAAAGGAAGAGGTTATCGTGTCCCTCAACACTAAAAACAGATCTCCAAATCTGTTTTACGTATATGAAAGATTCCAAGACAAAATTAATCTAGATGATCTCTTCACATCTTGCAACATTTCTTACATCAACACGATAATTGTAGTACCCTCCTTTACCTTAACTCTTAATTTGTGTCAATTTTATTCCTCACAATAATATTATTTTGTGTGCTTTCAGTTTAGTGGGATCCTCTGGGCATGAGCCCCTCTTTTCCTTGCTTAAATCCGGCCCTGCTACCAACTTTCTTAACACCATTACATCAATATGACTCTGTCATTTATAGGCCATACGTTGCCGTCGTTAGTTGTCATGATTATAGATTAAAGGCAGTAAGTTTAGATATATCACTGTCATCGAGGTGCTGGGACAAACGGCATGTCCCTATCTCCTACAATTTAAAGATAAAACAAAAACGTTTGTGCCGGCGGGGGAATTGGTTTTCGTGAGACTGTAAAGGAAGGTATTTGCATCACTAATTTAAGATGACTGGACCAGAGAGCTGCATCGCTGCATTTGCTCGTCATATTTTCAAAGCAATGAAGTGGATTTAACTACATAAGTGAAAATAAAAGTGTTTAAGTAGTGCAAAATTAGGTCTTTTAAATGGTAGGGGTTCACTATCGTACTTTAATCGAAACAATACGCTCTTGTAGTTATCACCGACGGTAACAGGTGAGTTAACGCTGAAATGGCTAAACGCTAAATTAACCACTGCATGACTTTTCCTTAGGATTGCTTTTACAACTCATACGTGCCATTGCTCCATAATGACATGTTTTGACCATCAATCTGTATGGAGAACCACTGTGATCGCTTGATCCTTAATTGATCCAATTGTACCAAAATAACACTACTTAACATTTGACATTTAAAGAGGCTCATTCAGTTGTTTTGTGAAATTCACTCAATTTTTCTAAACCGGTCAAGTTTCCTTCACATACTAATGACAAACAGTCAAACTAAAAGGATCCCAAAGTTTTACATACGTTGGAACATTAATGAGTGAGTAACAAACGATTCAATTTGGTTTTTGAAACTTTGTGACCAGACATTTTCACATTAGTACATTCACATGCACACAATCAGAGCAAGTAACGGTCAAAAATTCGAAACATTTGACAGTTTCCATATAACTATTGGATGTGAAACTTGATTAATTATGCTAATTGTGAGTATTGTCATGTGTTTGTATACTTCAAAATCACCACAATCTTTATTGATGTCAACTCAATGAGCCCCTTTAAGGTTTTTGTCCCCTTGAAATTCCTCTTAATGAAATCTGTCATTTTGAAAATGGACCTACGAAGTACAATTAATAAAGAATTCTAAAGAATTTTCATTTTCAAAACATTCTCAAAGCCCACCTTCAACTGATGGTGGAAAGTATCAAAGGTGTTACACTACACAACCAAAACACTTTTCCAATCTTTAAAATCCTATTTAAAATCCTCTTCCATGATTTTTTTTAGGTTGAAAATGGATCTACGAAAAGCAAATTCCTTTGAATTTACCGATTGACGGTGGCACGACACTTAAATAGTACCAATGGTGCCACTAAGTCAGTAAAGAGAAAGTATAGTACTTCATCTGTCCATCCACTGGTGTTCTCCTTGGCGAAAGAGATCCAAACTTCAATTTGCAGATTGTGACACCTTTAGGATGTCTCAGTCTCTTCCAGTAGTTAACGTAGCAGCCTACATACAAAGCAGGATGTGATGACAGAGAAAAAAATCCTCCATTTTTGCCATTTTATACCAGTCAGAACAATATTTACGCCACTTCTCTGTTAGGACAAATTTCACTAATTAGCACTAGAAACGCTTATGCACAGATCAGACGATCGCACAAAAGTTCTGTACATTTATCACAACAGAATCCATTTCCATTTTTTTTTGCACTAAATTAGGGCGAATTCAGACAAACAAGAAACGGACGGTATTGCTTATGTAACTTTTAACAACTGTGCAAAGTATGGCCAGTCCGTATTTAGTGCATTCTAGAAAACGCGAAAATAAAAGTACATCCTGCTTTGAGATTTCAGAAACAGAATAGTAGTTGCGTACGGATCGTTCATGATCACAGTTTGACGTATAAATTAAGCCCACTTGAGTCAAAGAGAGAGCCACTCAATGTCACATCAGAAAATTAAAACTATTGATATTTGTAAAATGTTAGGGTTAAACATATGAGTAGTACCGGCATTAGTGTGCCTAGTATGCCTGTTGACAATGAAACTGAAATTCAAAAGTAATTCATTACACCTTTTGGATTCTATTTTTTAAGAAATTACATAGATGTGTTGTTCCTCAAGCCACTAGTTCTAGCTGTTTAAGCAGTCTGTTTATCTATAATCTCTGCTGAGAGTTGGGTCACAGGCAAACTATCATGAATTGTTTAGAGATGATATGAGTTATTAATCTGGATTACAGAATGCTAAATTACATCTAGACAGACCAAGGTCTTTTTCGGTGTTTTGGCTTGTCGCATTATTGTACAACAGATCTCTTTACATCAGTATCAGCAGTGCACAGTAATAGCAGCTAGTTACTACCTGATCATCTAGGTACAATTCTGGGTCAGCAAGAGGATTACTCCGCTTTACATATTATATAAAAGTAAAGCGCTTTGCAGATCCAGCAATATTTGTCTATCATTTTTAACTATTTTATTTTACAAATTAGGTGCTAAATATGAAGAGCAAATAGAAACAAAACAAACAAATATGTGCTGAAATAAAAAAAAATAATACTTTGGTTCATCCGGTTGAAGGTATCACCTATTTGTTATTTGTTGTTATTTTCTATTCTGTCCAATAAGTGGGTCACTTTATATAATCAGCAACATGTTGTCTTTGAATTTATGTAATTTGTGATATTTACAAAGGTATGATTTACATAACAGCTTCACATTCAGTGGGTTGCTTTAAGGAATTAATATGCGAGGAGCACAGTGACAGGCTTGAATCTGTGAGCAATTTCAGGAACAGTTTGTAAGTGCATCTGACGTGGAAACGGTAACCAGAGGCTACTTCTGAATTAAACATGGCGAATTATACAGAAAAGGCGAATGCTACTACAAAGTTTCTTTTTGGGGGGTTGTTGATTTTTCTTTGTTAAAGTAAGCCCCGCACAAACTGCAATATTATTTATCTTTTTATCACGGTGGTAACTTTAGGTCTACCTCAAATGTCTTTGTTGTACAGCTAGTTTTGACTGATTGCTACATTGTGAAATTGCTCACCCACAATATCTCCAATTCCTTGGCATAGTGCTAGAGAATTCACGTAGTAAACGTTGGCAAAGCTGACCCACCATTAAAATTATCATTTCAGGTGCTATTGTTAAAGGGAACATTTAAACTGTAACTTACGTTTCAAGTTACGCAGTCGTTTTACATGAGCTCTTGCCAGATTATTTTCCAGTTTCTCCTTAATTTTTTAAGTGATGCTTTGGGACGGAATAACTGATTCTTCTGTAATTCAGTATGAAGTTGATTTACGTCCTATAGTAATACTATAATGATATGTCTGGACAGTGAACGTGAATGTCTGGCAAGGCGGCTGCCATATGATCGTTCCGTAAAAGCCAGAGATGTTTACGGTTTATGTGAATTCCTTCTAAAGTCACGCTGCCTTGCTGAAGCTGCAATTTCTGTATCCTCACCACTCATCGTTATCAACTCAAACGCTACCCTTTGCATTACAGTACTGCCTATTCTTAAAAAGTGAGTCAATTTTTCAGAGGTAAACTTTTTTTTTTCCTTTCATTAGTAGCAAAAGTATTTCAAAACACTGCTCATTAACTGGAGTTTATTTTTGCCTATGTGACCTTAAGATATATCATCCCAACAAGGAGACTCATCCGGTTTGAAAAAGGGCTTAAGTAATTAATGACTTGCACGCAACCTGTGCGTGTAAATAAAATATTGTGCCTTCTATTATAAAAAAAAGTTTATGGAATTGTCATAAACCAACTTGTCAAATAAACAAATGAAAATTTTTAAGATACAAGGTATTTCTTTCGAAGGGGTGCGTCTCGTTGGAGGAAACAGGCCTAACGAAGGACGGATTGAAATCACAAATGACGGAAGTAATTGGTCAACCATCTGCAGCAACGCTGATCACTGGACATCCGAGAAATCGGAGGTCATTTGTCGACAACTGGGGTACCCAGGTCACGTGAGACCGATTTATAACGCTGCTTTCGGGAAAGGACGTTCTCCCGTTGGACTGTCCGTTGATTCACTAGATTGTTCTGGAGGTAATGTTATATATGCTTACTATTGAACTGTCAACACAATTGCCGTATACCGTTAATTTATTCCTCACAACGTCCGAGCTATGACCATTTATTCAACACTGGATTGAAAATTGAAAATAAACGTCAAAATAGCCCATGCATGAGATAAGTCAGTCTGCTTAAGAAATATATCGCAATATATTTTAAATACCAAATTCAATCTTTCATAGAAAATTTAAAGAGATACTTTGGAATAGTTATAACATTGCATCAATATCAAACGAATAATGGTACTCTGCCTGCCTATCTTACGTCCCTATACTTCATCCATTCAACAAAAGTGCACAGATTTAACTTAATGTATTTGAATATATATTAATTCATATAGGCACACAAGATGTGGTTAGGTCGCAGTCCAGTGAAAGAAAAGAATGACATGTGGTTGACACATACCTTGTTTTTGATTAGTACAATGCTAATTTTCTTGTACGTAGTGTTCAACACAACAAATTGAAGTACTACTGAAATGTTTCAGACGATAAGGTATCCAGCTTATGGTGACGTTGATGTATTCGTGTGGAAAATAACTAAGACTACATGCTTTCTATTTAATCCTACATCAATCTAACTACTTCTCCTCCAGATGAGAGAGACATACGAGAGTGTTCAGTTAATACTTCAAGACAGATAAGTTGTACCCACCAGCAGGACATGTCAATTGTCTGTAGAAGTAAGTTTAAAATTTTCAATATATAGACGTAATGTGCTTGTAGCCTTTTTTTCTTGATTTATCTAAAGCGTTTGATACTATTGATCATGACATGTCATTGAATAAGGAATAAGACAGGTATTGGATACCGGGTGTTACACGTACTTGTTCCAAGAGTTATTTAACAAACAGAAAACTATTCGCTCATTTTGAAGAATTTGCGCTCATATATTAATAACATTAAACTGTGCACCGCAAGGTTCTACACAGGAACTTTTTTTCTATTACACGTAAATGATTAATTCAAATCATCTAGTGTTCTTAAATTTCTATTATTTGCCCATGACACACCTGTCTATTATCATAACCCGGACCTCATTCAAACCCTCCAGTGGTTTCTCTAGAACTAGATAATGTTGCTAAATGGTTAGCTTCAAATAAGTTATTCTAAAATATTAGTAAAACAAAATTACTGTCTTTTAATAATATCAGACGTGATACTTCATAGTTTTATCTACGTTTTAAAAATACTACCATAACAAGCAGCAGTTCTGTCAAATTTTAGTGGTCTTAATTGATGACAACCTCTCTTGGAAGGATCACATGTAAAAGGTTGATAAGTCGAATTGGTGGTTTTATAAATAGCTTAAAATGATATATCCCTACTTGTGCGTACAGCATTCCATTATGGGTCAATTTGTCGCCAACAAAAAACAGTTGCCTAGTTAGGATTTTTTCCCGGAGGACAAGATATGAAAATTCCTTTATTTTTCTTTCTTTTGCAATGATGTGTTTACCTCAATAAAAAATGAGCAAATACAAAATGATCAGTCTGAGAATAACCAAATGAAAAGTACACGTAATGTTAATGTAAAGCGCTAAGTTTTTCATTGGAAATGATCTCTTATGTCTTGTGCATTCTACGAAAAGAAATTGAACAAAAAAGCTTTTAATTTAAAAACTGTTTCAACCATTTTTAAAAAAATGAAATTTAAAGTTGCAGGGATAAGGTTACGAAGTGAAATTTGCCGACGGACTGATTTTTTTTTCTTTTGATTTTTACTAATTTCTTTTCATCACGCTGGGTAATGTGCGTTGAGCAATGGTCCCACTACCGACAACCCTCCACCACCACCACCCTCTCCTGCACGCCGCTGTCTGAGCCTGTGTGTAAGAAATTGTAACATGATGTATCTGATGACTGATTGGCATCTTGGGAGATTTTTGATAAAAATTTTTGATGATGTAGGGTAGATTAGATGCAAAATGTTGCTACATTGGATGCTAGATTTGAACTGGATACATCTCCAGGAATCCTATTTCTTAAGTAATTATTTTATTGTCTTTCTTTAACTTCGTAATGTAGGTGAAATATAAATTTGTAGAAGTTATCTTAGTGTGTCTAATTCAGACTCGAATTTCTTCATGCCTGTAGATTACTTCCGAGTAAACTGAATAATGTTGAAGTAGGCAGTCCTGTTGACTCTTGTAATCGAAGACATCTTCCATGATCTATTTGCAGTTTGGGGCTTGCTTCGGTGTTTAATTCACAAAAAGTACCCTCCACTGTTAATAGTACATAGTTCTTTGGCTGTACAGCCTTACTAACTACACAGTAAGGTCTATTTGTACTAAACTGTACTGCACTGATCGTTATAACAGCAGCTCACATCCACTAGATTTCAGCCTGATGTAGCGATAGGGATCTCTTATGAAAAGCAATTCAGGGATGTTGCATGCCTCATGAACACACGAAATATGGGGATATATGTTGTAACACGAATTATGCATGAGAATATCTCATAATTTCTTATCCTACTAACTACTTTGGAAAATGGGGAAGAAAATATTACTCCTCCAAATTTCCCAATTTTTTTCAAATCCCCCCATTTTTGACGGGGGGCAAGTTGCCCCTGCCCCCCCCCCCCCATTCGCTCCGACACTGACATATACGGATATACGGAACTGAATATTCTACAAAAGCGGGTTGTCCAAATTATTGCCAATGTTTCAAGCACCTACACACACCCACTGTTTCATCTTCATATACTTACTGTAACCGAGACAATTCAGGCAAACTAATTGAACAAACAATCAATTTATGCTAATGATATTTCTACTTTATAAAAAAATGTATTTTGAAAAATGAAAATTATCTTTTTCAGTCACTCTAACTCACGGCGTTTGGAGGAACTAGTGCACGTGTCGTCAACTTATGCTTTACTGTGATTGTTTCACTGTGAATAAGCCATCTTTAATGTGGTTAAAACATACTTCGTTGTTTTTTAATAATGACATTCTGAGCAGAGTCTATAAATTTAAATTTTGTGTTGATGGCAAGTGTTTGCAAAGTGTAGAAAATTTTACATTTCTCAGGCTGGGTATTGACAATGATTATATATGCTATCATGGAAACCATGCATGCATGTAATATTTCTTTCCAGAATGCTAAATTAGTCGGTTTATCAGCAAGGCCCAGAAATTATCTCCGTTCTATCTATGTCGCCTTATTCTAGCTTCATCTTAACTTTTGGTCAATTGCTTGGTCTAGTGCCAGTCGTTCCCCTTTCGATAACTTAAATATCTTGCAAAAGAGAGCTGTCCCACACTACTTGCTTCAAACCACGTGACTATTCCAGCTCGTTGCTGAAGTCACTGATCTTTCAGAAACTGACTGACATTTTTTAATATAAACATTGTCACATTCACTGTTCGATCGTTACAACACTGGTTATCAAATCAAATTTCAAACTGTTTTTCCTACAATATATTTATATATATATATATATATATATATATATATATATATATATATATATATATATATATATATATATATATATACAGTCATCTTTGGGACAAAAAACAGCAAACGAAACGAAACGAAAGACTCACAATCTCTATAAGAAACGAAAGATAAATTGTTGCGATGTGACCTTCACAAGTTGCAATCCACATATTTAAAGGGAGTAGAGCTAGTAGGGAGAAGAGCTAGTGTTTAAATTTTCAATACAATTTTAAACTTACTTTTCATATGCTTTACAAGTTGTAACTACACAAATATAATAACACCGTTTAAGTCTATTTAAAGTATTTGTGGGGCATTACATAAACAGATTAGAATAACATCTATGCCAGTAAAAACTATGTCTCTTAGCATGATACAGTTTCGTATGTATCTTGGCCGGAAAGCAGTGTATTTTTTATTCTGGGAAAACTTTTTGTAAAGGATTAAAGCTCGTTCTGCCTTTTCGTCTGATAATTGTAACGCTATTTTAGAATTTTACACATGTCGTGCTGCAGTGATTTTTAGCGTGATGACCTACTCCTGGAACCAATTTTGACGTGTTTGAAGTTTTATCCAGAATTAGAATCATACATGAAAAGACAAAGAGCATGCATGCCTTTTATAGGCCTACCTCGTTTACAATTTGACATGTTAAAACTACCCTGAGACTGATAGTACACATATCATTGAAAAAATGGATTAGACAATTTTGCATGATCCATAACAAAGAAAGATTGACTCCTGCGGAATGCTCAGTGGTATCGAATGTAAGTTGAAGATTCATTCTTTGTTCACGCCTACAGTGCCTGGCTATCTCGGCTGCTTCAGTGCCACATTTTACCAACAGATACAGACTGGACGTATCAACACGTCATCGGTACCTCCGATTAGGTTACACCCATTCAGCTGCATCGAATCATGCTCACAAGACGACTACGACTACGCAGTACTTGCTGTCACCGGCTGCTGGTGTTTCACCCCTACGCACGGAGCAAATGTAGATAAAGTTCCCACCGGTGAGGAATACGCCTCCTGCGACTCGCCCTGTGTGTGGTCCAGACAGTATGCCTGTGGAGGTGAAGGTCAAATCGCTCTGTATCTAGGTATGCATATGTGGATAAATCTAGCCATGGAGAATAAGTTAGGAACGTGTGACGAAGCTATTCTTTGTTTTCATTCAGTAGTTTGTTTGTTTCATTATGAATAACCCGAGAGAGGAACACTTATAAGTCATGCGATACAAGACCAAATGAATATTTTCCTGACAGTGCTGGAATATTTCCAATAAGCTAACGATCGCCAAAGTTATATTAATTTGTTTGAAAGATGATCCCCAAATCTATGAAACTTACCGTCCAATATCTGTTTTACCGTGCAATTCAGAAACCGTTGAAAGGCTCATTTTTAATCGCCCCTTGGGTTTCCTTGAGAAGTACAATGTCTTGTTTGAAAATCAGTTTGGCTTTAGACCAGGCCATTCTAAGGATTATCGCTTATCTCTGCAACTAATAATGTTTGCAAGGCTCCTGAAAAAAAAAAAAAAATATGCAATTGCTGTATTTTTAGATCTTTTTGAAGCGTTTGATACAATTGGCCACTAATTTCTCTTAGAGAAGCAAACTTTTTATGGTGTAAGAGGAACTGCACTTGCCTTGTTTGGCAACTACCTTTGTAATAGAAAGCATTATGTCAACTACAATCATAATAAAGTCCGTCTGGGTGACGTCAAATGTGGAGTTCCACAGGGTTCAATACAAGGCCCACATTTGTTTATATTATGTGCCAATGATATTTGTGGTGTACATTCTGAATGTTCCGTAATTCTATTTGAAAATTGCACAAATATTTAAACAGAAAGGTGACAACTCAAGCATCTAGAGACATGTATTACAATCTCTTCCGATTTATCTAAGTATCATGACTGTTTTTTTCTGCTAATAAGTTAACAATCTCTTAATGTCCGTAAAACAAATGATGTTGTACTTGGTCCACGCAGTAAGACATGGGATCTTCTTTAAATAATATCAGTGTCGAAATCGTTATTTTCTAGGGGTCTACTTCAACTTACTCTCTTGGTCTGACCACATTCATTTTCTTTCAAATAAAAGTTCTAAAAGGTGTTGGAATTCTATCAACGTTTAAAAGGTTTTGCCTTGTAACATACTTAAACTTTATATCAAACACTCTTTCTACCTTTCCTTAATTATTGTTGTAGTGTTTTCTCCAATGCAACTAATTCACTTTGGAATAAATTAGTCTTTCTACAAAAAAGGGCAGTTCGTCACATATGTAATGTGCATTACTGTCACAGTATAATCTTTTTTTTTTTCTCATACCTTTAACTCCTTAAACAGCACGACTTATTTAACGTAAGTCTTGGATCCCTTGCCTATCAAGGTCATGCAAAACATCTTCCCAAACCGTCGGATCCTACTTATAAAACTAACAAAGACTTTCATGGTAGAAACACTGTCATACAAATAGCTCTAGACTTATTGTTTTAGTTGCCGTTCAAATAGCACCAGATTTAGTTCTTGTAATCGGGCTATTAATATTTGGAATTTACCGGCTGACGTTCAAATCTGTTAATCCTTATTCTCATTTAGAACATGTAATGCCGATTCCAAAAAAAGATGTTCAAGTTCTTAAGCCGAGTTTTGATCCAGGTACCTAGTAATTGAGAGACGAGCATTCTTACCCTTACTAACTTGTATGCAATGCATACTTACATCATATGTGTTGGACATTACATGGGCGTTAACCACTGGGCAGATAGTGTATGAGATTGAGTCTGAGGGATTGCTCCATCGATTAAACCTGAAAATATTTCGCGTCTTTTTCTCTTTCTTTCTTAGTATCGGCTGCAACATGTCCTCCACCAGCTGATCATGTTGTATATCGTAAAGAGGGTCATGGGAGTAGAATTATGTTTGGCAATACCGTTCAACTAAGCTGCCGCGAAGGTTTCATCTTGACTGGAGAATCAAACCTTCAGTGTTCAGTCATCGGTAATGGATCTGTCGATTGGAACTACCCTGAACCCTCTTGTTTAGGTGAGAGAATACAAAGCACTCCGATTAGCTAACGTAAATCTTTAGTGAGCCAAACCAGGGAAAAGTAAACGTCAGTAGTGTGTGCAGCAAAATGAAAATAATAAAAAATCGTCTTTGAAGGACTAAAAAAATTAAATTAAAATTATTTGCGTATGATTGCGAAAACGACTACGCTGGTAATTGAGACTATAGTTGAACTCTTTTTTTAGCTCAAATGACAAAATATTAAGAAACAAAAACCCCGCCCTTGCAGTCCAAAACACGGAAATATAGCCCCCCCCCCATTTTACAGGGGCACAACGCCCCCATTTTGTGCAATTTCAGAGAGATTGGAAAGTGCCATTTCCTGAAAGCGATCGACTTTTCTCTGTGCCCTTCGGACTGACCGATGGTGGGACTCACTTGGATGCAGTCATAACTGCTTTCCCCTTACCCCACTACGTACACACACCTCTTGTCTGCTACCTGTGGGATGTGTTATAACCAAAATTTTCGCTTGTCTGATTTTGGAAGTTTTTCTATGAGTTTATTTTAATCCAACAAATTCACAAGAGCATAATGAATGAATCAGGACACATGAGAAAAAATCTTAAAGTTGAAACGTTTGTTGGCACCAAACATCATTTCAGTGCCTTTAATTCTTAAACAAAAATCCCACCTTAATTACACCCCTTCCTACAGTGTCGATTTCAATTCATGGGGTTAATTAACCCCCAGTAAGAAAATTCCTTCATAAAATTATGGGAACCGATAAAGTACCGTTTACAAAGAAAGTGGCGTTACCTTATCATTAGTGATACGGCCGGTCGAAGGATTTTTAAAAGGTATTTGGACGTGAATGACTTCGAATAATTGCCCTAATAGTGGAAGGTTACCCACTGAAGCAATCTCATCCACCGTTTTCAAATTTCTCGTACAAGACTGTCGTGTCATAATCAGTTGTTTAATGTCTCTGCCGTGTTTTGAAGCCCTGAATCCATCCACCCCCCCCCCCACCCGCTTTCCTTCCTTTCCACATCTTGCAATGAATGGCTTTTCGAAGCGCTAGAAATATGCTACACAAATAGCAAGTATACTCTAGATTCTTTGTACGAAGGCCAAACTATTATTCAGCACTTTAATTTTCTTTAGCTTAATTCCCATTGATTTTTTCACATTCGACTTAATTTTTTCTTTGCTTTTGGTTATTTTATTTTGAAGCGAGGACAACTTCTCCTGTTCCGGTTACCAGATCTTACTCGAGTGGACATTTTCACTCCCTTACAAAGGGCGACGAATTACCGAGTGCTATAGCCCAGTCAACAAATCAAACAGAGGTTCATTCAACCACGACGATTGTCACCGATGTGACGACATCACCGGCAACGGCTAAGGAAACTCGGTCGACACTGATGACAACGACTCTACCTCCAAAAATACAAACAACGTTCTACAAAAGAATAACACCATCTGATGACGTAACTACAGTCAATTCGGAGGAAATTTCATCTCGTGTCCCCTTAAGTATTGCAACAACGAATCAAGAAACGACAAAGAGTATGCTAAACATGTCGCCTACTGCAAACACGACTATAACAAGTGGCCAGAAGGAAGGAGGACATTCATCTATTTGGACAGGTTAACAAAAATATCATTGACAATTATCGTTACGGTCACTGCTGGTAGCCTAACCCCTTCACATTATTATTTTCGTCTAGTTTTTGTGACGGGATCAGCCAAAACAAGCACTTAAACATAGGATAGCACGAACCTTCCATTGACCCACTAACTCAAACTCAAACTTACAATCATGAGTCCCAAAATTTGTTCTGGACTTTCAATGCTGTGGAGAAATATTACCAAGTTCGACGCATGCATCTCCAAGGACGGTTGACACATGGGTCATTCATTAGTTTTTCAATATGTGTATTCTGTGATTGTTTAACGTTACGATCTGTGAGTGAATCAAACTTTCTACACGATGCACTTTGAGTAGACAAACTGACCAAAGTAAATTCCAACCTAAATCAGAAGATCTCTCTACCGAAATGGAACATAAGATTCTACAATAGTATCAATTAAGTTGATGTTCACGGTAAATCTACTACACGCTCTTATATAACTTGATATACATCTCAGAGTACCAACTAAAAACAGGATGTACTGCTTGAAGGCAAACAAAATAGCCTATATTGATACTCTTCCTTAATTCTCTTCCATTCGATAACAATCTGTATAATAAAGAAAACAACGACATGTAGGAAAAATTTCGTTAATTAGAGGGATAACTACAGTAGAAAAAAAGTGATTTTAAATTAGTTTTTCCTGCTAAACAGAGTCGGGCACTATGCCATGGTGAACGTGTGACAATTTAACGTGAATATTATCACAAGAGAATCCCCATGCAAAATGCGTTTCTTGTCGAAAGTATTTGGACAAAAAGAACATGTGGCCGTAGTTGTTATATATACCTTTTTAACAGCTGTAGGAAGTGTAGCTTTCCTTTGATGTAATTTTGAGAACTCAGGAATGCAGCATATCCCGCTCTAAAACAGACTTTTCAGAGAAGTTAAGTCATTTGCTAACTTAACTTGATTTTGTTCCGAGCTTGTACGAATGAATCTCAAATTTACTTTTTCACTTCCCTTTGCACAGACAATCCGCTGTTTCGCATGGTCATCTTGGTAATTGCGATATGTCTTGTCGTCTTCTTAATCGTTTTCATAGTTATTGCTATCTTTATTTGGTAAGTACTTTGTAAACTCTCATCATTTTTATGAGCAGGCTGGGTCTAAATGTACTGAATAAACACCAAAAGAAGTCAGTTCAGTCTAAAAAAAATGAGAGCATATAGAGACGATTATTTGGCTCACAATGCAAGATAACTTGTAGAAAACAAAACAGCTACAGTATTACCACTATTGAACTATGTCATTTTTCTTTAGTGTAAAAATTGGTTGATTTCAAACTTGAATTACCGAAATAGAACTTGTAGAACTTGGAATATCATGCAAAATCGACTGAGGTCTCACGAACGCTTAAAAGATCAGTAACTAAGGAAAAAACGGAATCATGTGTATGAGGACTTGATACATAATCACAACTGAAGGAAATGCAGGTAGTTGTGACCTCATAGAATAATATGTACAGCATTTCTAGCAAGACCCCATGCTGCTTTGAATACCAGCAGGTAGAATACGGCATAATGGCCGGAAGTGAAATTGTATATTCTTTTGTATATGGTGACTGAGAGTATCGATGGTTTATTAATGTCTGTATTTACAATCAACTTAGGGCATGTACAATGCCTTACAAAACCGTCAGTAAAGGTTTACAAGGCTTCCAGTAAGGTACATTTACTTTTCAAATGGGCATCTTCTATTGACAGACCCTTGTGTGTCTGTTTAGGACCTTTGGTTTTGACCCGAAACCTCCACAGTGCAACATTAAAGAAAGTCATCTAAGAACACAATGGCCCCCTATTCCTTTCAAAGCTGCTGCCTAGGTCCCTAATACTCCTGAATGTGAAGACATTGTTTCATTATAATCCTCATCTTGGAGACAATTCACTGTTACCATTACCCTTGAGTAAACATCAAATTTCTGTCCAGCTTTTATTGAAGGAAGAAGTTAATTACTAAACTCAATATGAAAGATTACGCTGTCTCAATCCTAAAAATAAAAAAAAATAAAACAAAATGTACATTCTTTGCAACACTGTAAACTTAAAAGTACAGTGCAGAGTAATAAATTCTTATGATCAGGTTTTAATCTTTCTGTGTCTTACCGGTGGTCGAAAGAAAATAGTGTCGGTAAATAACAATTTCTCGCTTCTGTAAATTGGGATGTTCCTCACAAAATTGGAAACTGAACGATTTCTAAATGGTATTTAACCTTTCTTATTATTTTTGTGTTCACTTGTCTACTTTCTGCAAGTTGTAGAAGGACGAAACCAGTTTTTCGCGTCTCTAGTGGATCTCAACTAAAGGATTCTGGGATACGTAGCTCCTTCGTCTTCAGACGAGGGTCCCGTCTAGATTCGTATCACAAATTTAATGACAAAAACTCCACCATGGCGTACCCAAAACCGGACGTGGTGACCTTCGGGACAACCTTTGGACAAGAAATTCCAACAACTGCTCAACCTCCTCCGTCTCCTTCACATGGTGTGCCGTCACCTCCACCTACTGGCAGTAGCTACAATCGTGGTGGTAGCGTCACGAACTCTGTTACATTGGCAAAGGCTGCAACAGCACAGGATTTTTAGAATAAGCGGAGATAACATGTACGGCCAGTTTGATTTCGAGGTGCCTAAAGAAAATGAAGTTTCCGAGGACGATGGCAACTTAAACGCACTTCCACAAAGTTTCTTTGATAGTAATGAGCTAAAGCAAACAACTGTGTAACATATACATTTTACCTTTGTATTTGTACTTAAACATTAACATGAACTGTTATAACATTGGGTGTGTAGAACGGAGGCTAACACTAGGCGACAGACCTTGTTTAGTCGTCATAATGGCTCGCAGGTCAGCAGTTACTTGCGTCTGTTCAACTGTATCAACTTGCCTCACGAATGTTTGAATTTCTTATTTCATCGTGGTTTACGATGTTACCTACGAATGTAAATAATGCTTTTCGACACATTGTATTAAAACTTAAGAAGAGACATCAGAAATAAGAAGTCTTGCAATAAATTTTCATACTTTTCAAAATTTCAGTAAAGTTACGATGATTTACTATGTACATTTTGTACACACGAAAAGTTTATTGAACTCTAGAATGTATTGTTAAATGTGTATTACATTTAAACATATCGGTTGATGCTTGACCCACGGCATCTTGAAGACAGGTGCATTGACATCTGAATAATGCTAAGATCTTATAGAAAAGTGCAGGATGTATTTTATCGCCACTCAGTTTTAACTACCCTTGAACAGAACTAACTTATGTTTTTTACATAACTGTTTCCGTCAAAGTTACTGCTGTCTATAAATCCGGAAAGTCAACTGAAGTGTCCCCAAAACACTTTTCTGAAAAAAGTGCAATATGTTCTATTCAATAAAAAAAATAAAAATTCGCTGTCATATTATTTCGTCCCCCATGCCGAAAGAGCAAAAAAAATAGATGAAAGGAAGAAAAGAAAGTGCATCAGATTTAATGATGCTTAATTGAAATATGCTGTTGAATAAGAAGAAAGTAATATTTGCTAGAAATTACTTAAGATCCTGGTAGATCTATTGGTAATACGATGCAAGCGATAATTGAAATTCAGTGACATTAGTCAAGGAAGCATAAACGGTAATAACACTAAAAGACCTATTTTCAAGGATTAAGTAAAACTATTTCTACTAGACCCAAGGGACGTAATTATTTGGTAACTGTTGTCATTTAGAAATTCATCCAATTAGTTACAAACATACCAAGCATTAACAAATCCTGTCAGGAATGGGAACGAGACATACTGTATACATCTTCAATGTTATAATGTACCTATAGTGTGTTCAAGGAGAAATCTACCTCCATATTCCTCGGGAGACATAGGTTTGAAGAACTGATTTCCATCAATCATCACGTAATAAACACACAACTGTTCCACGCTACCGATTTGAGAAACACAGAAACATAAAAATAAATTTGATTAACAACTCTCATGTCTTTAACGAACAGCAATTACTTACAGCGAATTAAGTTTAATGCTTGAGAGCACCCTGACTCCGGTACGCTCATTACTACAAGCAAAATATTTGGATTCGCATCCAGAAATTGCCGATCAACCAGATGGTGCACAATTTCGAAGGCATATACAGCCTATTGAGCCTGCCTTCATAACTCTGTGACACAAACGGTGAAAACGATGTCTCTGCCGGTTCTCGAGTCCTTAAATGAAATTAAGCATGTTACTTCCGAGCCGAGATGATCTGATTAAATACAAACAAGCAGCAAATATCAGACATTGGCACTGAGTTGACGTTGACTTTAGGTAAGATAGGATACATGATACCTCACTTAATTACATAAAATGCCGTCAGCTTGTTTTGTAACCACTAAATTGAATTAGTAAACCTTTGAGAAGTCTTTGTCTCATCTGTATGTTCTAATTTGGTAAATCATACTCAGCAAAAAGGAAAATGTACAGCGAAGGACAAAACGTCCCAAACTGTCCCAAATTACCAAAATATACTTGTCAAGTGGTTATTTTAAGCAATTTGCCATCATTGCAGTCGATAGATCTTTGTCAGATCAGCACGGTTGGCACGATAAACATTTGACATGTCTCCAAACACTAGAGTGCACAACAGTCCAGATGGCCACTGTTTTAACATATTGCTAAGCCTAACAGAAAGCCTTCTTTGAGCGATAGCTCTGTCTTGTCTTTCACAACGATCAGGTGACCAAAATAGCCGTACCTTGCATGCTATTTGGCTCTTTGAGCTATGGGGGGAACACCGATTGAGGCAATAGAGTAAATGTGATTAGGAATGTAGAATTATCAACAACCAACAATATGTGACCGAAAAGTAATGATCATGGAAATAAATAATTTCTTGCAATTGAAAATATCCATCCTGTCAAAAAGAAAAAGTTAACTGTTTTCGGACAGACACAAATAATAGGAGGATAGCTTCCGAAAGATCCACTGTAGTTGCTACAATTGTCGTTGTTCCGATGGCACATATTGGTGCTACATTCGAGAATATTTTTTTCCGAGAATTAATGTCACTCCGACACATGCGTTGATGATCGGCAGACGCAATGTTCTTTAAAAAACGTCTTCAGCGTGTGCCTGTTTGCCTTCTTGCAAAGAACGAAGATGAACGGATCTAAAACATGGTTAACCGAGAGTAACCAGATGGCGAGGTAAACGACATCGGTGGAAACTTCGATGGAAAATGTAATGAGCAGCTGGGTAGTCTAATGCAAAAGAAAAAAGAAAAAAAAAATATCGCTTTTGAAGCTACTTTGGATAGACCAAATACATGTACTTACAATATTATGGACTTGAAATTTTCAAACGTGATATTTTAGGGAGTTTTGTTCCATTTACTGTGGTATTTTCTTTCAAAACATTCCGACTCCATTCTCCATATTGCATTTATCTCCTGTTAATTACTAGTACACTTTGATTGTTTTTCTAGTCAATAGGTAATCTATTTTTGAGATAGTATCACTGTCCGATTGAGGTAAAAAAGAAATCGGAAGAAAAAGAAATGCTCCCAAAAAGTTTGTGTCACTTTCATGTGATTTATTTTCTCTGAGTTGGTTAAGGATATGATGAGTTTAGAAAATTTAGAAAAAAGGTAACTTCTTAACTTTACTGCCACTGTGTGTACTTATCATTAAATTGTAGATTCTAGATTCATGTGTAAGAATGACTTTTATCAAGTATGTTGCCAACAGAAGTTGTCCAATGCCTGATGTATGTCAGCACATTATGCCATCATTACTGATGAATTTGACGTAAATTGGTAACTTTTAATGTTTCCTCGTGTTTCTGATATCTTAGAGACGTAAGCAGAAGCCCTGACGAACACGATGCGAAGAACTTCGTAAATGCCATCCATTGAAATTTAGTCTCACTCATAAACTCATTTTCCCTTTTACAGTGATCACGTTTCAACTCAATTAGTGGTCTTTGAAATGCGAGGAAGCGAAGAGACTTCTCAAAGAGGTACAATACATGTTAACTGTCATTAAAGTTAAGTTTGAAAGACAACCCAAACGGATGCATTCTCAAAATTAAAAGGTTTTATGTTTGTTTTTTTTCTGTTTAATACATCGTAATGACTTCGTTGAAGTAATTACTTGCTTTTAATAACTGTCACAAAAATAACAGTATCTGCTGTATGACCTTACCAAACATTGTAAGGTGAATGAGTTAAGGTGCATTCAGTGTAATGATCTTCCTTCTAAAACAAAATGTATGTTTTAAAAAATGAATGAACTAGATTGTAGGCTAGAGAGCAGGAAATGCATCAGACATGTGATGTAGAAATGATCGTGTATAGAGCAGGACAAACAGCGAAAGGAAATACAAAGATTGGAAATTTTATTTTTTTCTTTTGAATAGCAAAGAGAGCTATTCTGTCACTGGAGGATTTTTGCCACTAATTTGCTGGAATGAGTCTACGGTAAATGGCTAATAATGACATTGTACGGTAACATTACATTTTAGTAGCTGTTTCTCTTATTGGTGATTAATCGGACAGTGATACTCCTTCAAAAATAGGCTTCCTATTGACAGGTGAAACGTTCAAAAAGTACTATGAACATTACCAGGAATTAACATTAGATAATGTAATATAGACAGGGCAAATAATCGGGATATAGTGCATTGAAAGGCCAACATAAATGAAACAAAACCGTCTGAGAGATCACTTTACAAGAGATGAACGTCTTGCTGACTATTCATCATCTCTTCCTTGTTTATTGTAATGGACATGGTTGGATATGTGTAACATGTGAATAGCAGGCAAACAGTGTAATATGAGGAACACCCCACGCAGGATTTATTTTGATGCCATAGCGTCAAGAATTTCCTGGAACGAGTTATATTAATTCCTCTTGAGTCGTCATGATTCCAGGAATCTGGCAACAGCTCTTCATTTTGGAGAAGCTCACTGACGTTCCAAACTTTCATTTTTTCTCCTTTTTTTTGTTGCTAGCTAAAAGAAGGCGATAAGTCAAACAGTTCTGTTATATCAAAAGGCAAATTGAGTTGTAAACTTCCCTAGTCTTCAAACCTGTAAGCCTTTCATTACGTAGTAATAACAAATGGTTACACTCTGAATCAGCATGTGTCACATACAAATCAACATTAATGAGTGAGAGGTTAACTGTTCAATTTGGGTTTTGAAAATTCGTGACCAGAGACCTTTCACATTAGTAATACTTTGTTGGGCCACAGCCAATACAAGACCAGGGTCAAAAATTAAAAAAGATAAGACAGTTGAAGAAACCATTGGATTTGAAACAATCTGATTAATTATTCCAATTATGAGCACTGCTGTGTGCTATTGCAGTCTAAAGACCCCTCAAACTTTTTGATATCAACTTATTATGTCTCTCCAAACATTCCTGTTTTTAAACCTTTACAGTCGAACTGCAGCATCAAACCAAAAAAAAAAAAAGCATCACAGCTCATTTTCAAAGTATTTCACTTGCAACTGCACATACCCTTTTCGTGCGGAATACCCTTCGAAATATGGGTAATCGTTTATGTTGTGAAGTGTTTACTCAAGCCCTTCAACTTACTTCCTCTTTTATAGTCTGTATGAAGGTTTGACATACATGAGACCCATTGTATAGTGTTCATTTCGCATGCTTTGGATGAATGTGACCACAACATTTTGCCTCCCTTTCCTCACTTATAACCACTGTTATCTGACGGAGAATAATAGAGAGCGTCACACTAGCTGAGCCCAGTCCCCATTCACATAAGGAAAATTTGGTACTAGTTAGCTAGGAAAGTGCTGGAAAATGAAGGGATTAAAGGAATTGTAGGAATACGAAAACGGCATTTTGTCCAATGGCGTCATCTTATTTAGAATTTCTGGAAAGCAGAAACAGGCGTTTTCTGTTTTTAAGTAACAATATTATGCTTGATGTAAATTGAGGTTTTGTATGCCTTTTTCATAGGATTTTAGTGAATCGTTAGCTTAATGCTCATTTTGGAATTTCCGTTCCATAGTTTTCATTGCTCAAATTCACAACAGTGCATCAAGCAGTATATGACAAGGAACTTGAATGCATCTGGGTTAAAAATATCATTATCAACCTCGCAGGCACAGGCCGTCGGATGAAGTTACCTTCTTCCCTGTAAATTTGTAACATGATTTGAAAAATTACCGATGGAGCGGTTCATTTTGAAATGTAACACTCCGGGTGTAAAGATACTTTTAGCAAGGTAAAAATCAATACAACCCGCAAATCGCGTCTAATCTACATGCGAATCTTACGAAATAAATCCCCTCCCTACCCCCCCCCCTTTGTATTTCTTTTAACAATTGACACAAAATTAGAAAATTGAACCTTAAAATGGATTTTCAAGAAAATACAATTGATTTCCCGGTTTCCATTTTTTAAACAATCAAGTTCACGATGTGCATACAAGTGAGTGAAATTTGAATTCAACCATTAGAATGTCACAACAAATTGTACACACTGATTTTGAATAATATCACTGGAGTGCTGCCTCTTTCTGGTCAGTGAGTACAAAAACAAAAATCAAAACAAATGAGGGTGACTTACGTACAAGGGGATCCATGATATCATGTAAGCAATGGAAATCAGTGTGAGAACTAATGCAGTGCTGACTTCTTTGCTGAATTTCACGGCAATTTTTATCTTGATACGCTGATAATTTTTCCTCACGCTTAAAAGGTTGTGATCTCTTTGGACGCCATCGAGGTTTCGTTGTGGGGATGAGTGTGACGGCTGTTCTTGAGATGTCCGGGTCTCCTTCTTACATGTAGCTGCTGATCCCTCGTTGTTCCCTGAGCTTAGATCCGTCGGCACCTGAAGTGATGGCATACTGGGAACCACCTTGCGCAAACGCAGTAAGTAAAATATCACGACGACGTTACCTGACACAATGCATGAAACAATAGAAGATCCCACGGTTAAGTATAAGATTGCAAAATGAAGGTGATACCTGGACGGCGAGAGACCAACGTCTCCTGGGAAAAGACAGACTGCGTGCCCGTCTACCTTGACCACGTACGATCCGAAGCCGATCACTGGCAACATACTCAAACATAGTGCCAACGACACCATGGATATGACAGCCATTTTGGCCTTACAAGGCGTAGCGTATTTACGGTAAGTGTAAGGGGCCCTGAGTGCTAGCGACCTCTCCAGAAAGAAAAGAACGTTGATAAATCCAGACGCCCAAGAGAAAAATATCCCGGTGACGTTATCAAAGTTACACCTGAAACTGTTTTCGGAAAACAGAGACGTTGGAGTCAGCAGACCGCGGCAAATGAAGCACAACGTGGCGATTAGGTCAATTCTGAGGAGTGCCTTAAATAGCAACGTATGTACGTCAACGAAAGTTTCGGAGGAGGCGGCATCGAGCATATCCCGATTTTGTTTTCCTCTGCGTAGAGCAACGATTGCTAAAATATGAGCCACAAGACTAAACAACAGCAAACAGAACTGACTTATATAAGAGCCAGCCCTAGGTCCCTGTGCGATTGGTGGATACGTCGACAATAGCGACACGTCTGTTGTGTATACTTCATTACTGTTAAACCTCTGGAGCTCTTCCATTATGTGTCTCTATCAGTTAGGCAAGGAAACGGTTGATCCCCAACAAAACTGAAGTGAAAAACAACAAGAAATGTAAAACTTTCTGTAGATTTCAATCAGCATCTACTTGCTTACTTTGCTAGCATCTGCCCCCTTGTCAGCGTTTACATCTGGAACTTAATGCTTTCCAGAGTGACTGATATTTCTAAACATTGCAATTCTTTTAAAATGTAGTGACATTATAAATGAGGGTAGCAAGTGCTATTCAATTCAATCACATATAACACGTATGTTCTTACATTCTCTTAAACGCTGTTGGACACCTACACTTCCTGGTAAAATACTAAGGTTGGTTACAAAGTACCAATTGGTGGTCAACGCTTACCCAATGAGGATATTTCTTTTCCCCAATGTACTATGACAACAGTTTAGCAGAGGTCATGCCCAAAAAACTTGGGTAAAAGTGTACACAAGTGTTTAGAAAATATAACAGTAAGTTGACTGAGGGATGACAAATGATAGCAAGTTGTATACAATTATAGCCAGAGTCTAATGTAGGAAAAATAAAGTAAAAAATAAAATAAAGGTAAAATAGACACAGATAATTATCTTGTTCAACAAGAAATAGGATAACCGGAATAACTTCAGAATTAAATGCACTTAAATCTATTTCTAGTCACACGAAATGTCATAGCGTTCTTTTTTCCACATTTAATTTCTTTAAAAATATACATTCACCACCAAAATTGACAAAAAATTTTATATAAAGGGAAACGTTGCTACATTTTGTTTTAAATGCTTACAAGCAATTTGGACGCTTTTGTTGGTAAAAGCTTACGCATTTTCCACTAAATTACCGACTAAAGAAAACGTATAAAATGTTTATATTTATCTTAATTCACCTAGTTTATTTTGTGCGTTTTCTCTATCTGCCTGCAACTTTTATAGTATTAGTAAAAAAAAAACATATAGTCCGAAAATGAAATTTAAAAAAGGCAAATGAATATTCTTTGTGTAAAAGACTATACTTATCTATATCACCTCATTTTGTGCGTTTTCTCTCTTTTGGTTACCTATTATAGCATTCTTTGATAAAGAAATATAGGGTCAAAACTAAATTAACAAAGAAATAATAGAATTTCCTTGTATAAAATTGTCATTTTAATCCTCAGTCACTGCGTTTATTTTGTGTGTTTTCTTCCTTTCTGTTATCTTTTGTACTATTAGGTGTAAAGAGAATGTGGACTCCAAACTAAATTAACGAAGAAGTAATTAGATTCCTTGTGTAAATTGTTTATATTTACCTTAACTCACCTTGTTGATTTTGTGTGTCTTTCTTTCTGTAAACTTTCATGGACAAAAAATAACGAAAATTACTTATATAAAATGTCTATATTTACCTGAACTCGCCCTCAGTTCTTTGTTTTGTGCGTTTATCTTCCTTCTGTAACCATATATAGCATTTGGTGGAAAATAAAATAATTAGACTCAAATTATGGTCCTCGATGTGCAATTTCCGCTGATAATTAACTTTGCGAATGATAACACTATCTCCTGGATACAACTGCAGCTAGTAGCATAGCAAGCGTATATGAACAAAACAATATTTTTGTATTTATGTCTCCAAGTATTTAATTACTGGAGGTTTGCTTTCTCAGTTGCTTTGCAAAGAATAATTCAGATTCATCCGAATAAAATGTAATGCTAGCTCTTCAAAATTCTTTGATAGCAGAGACTTTGCTCTACAATATTCTAACAAACAACTGCGCGTACACATTTATCTTCCTAGGTATTTAGTCATTCGAGGTTGCAATCCAAAATTATTTGACAGCACACGTCAGGTTTATGGATTTGAAAGGAATTCAGGTCTACTTGAACTCAAACCAGAAGTTATCAGCGTTACGATTGGTGGACGTAACAAACACCACATTAAGAATATTCATTATGTGGAAATAATCAGTCGAATGCTTGTTTATTTAGAGTGGACTGCGAATTGGAAAGCACAATGATGACGGTAATTTGATAATTTGCAGGTCAATGCATACATCGGTTGTTCCAAAAAATAAATCAAAAAAAAAAAAAAAAACGGGACAGGGAAATCAACAAACCGAGAGACTCGAAGAAGAAAATAGCTGTGTCACATGAACGGAATGAGAAGCATTGCAGAAGAGAACTAGTAGAATACCACAAAGACAAACTTGAGGAGAAAACATATACCAGGAAGTATTTTTAATTCGTATAAACGTTATTACTAAGACCGTGGCTCGGGCTGCTACGAATAGGGTAAAAGCAGTATTTTTATCACTTGGTAGTAATATTCAACCCCACATGCTCGTCGCGACATTTATAACCACACTGAAACCCATGCTAAACTATACTGCTAAAGATGAGTCAATGAGTCATGAGACAATGACCTTTGCACTACATTATGTAATGATTATAATAACTACACACGGTTTTTTATCAACTACATAGTGGTATATACCCCAATTCCATTCCATATCCACACTTTCCTTCTATGTGTATACAAATTATACAGTCGGCATAGTAACGAGTCACTTTATCCCCATTTTTTTTTTTTGGTCTCTTACACTTGATGTAGATTTCCTTCTTTATCCCACTTTCCTTTTTTACTTTCCTACATTCACTGTCCACCTTTCTCATCTCTCTTCCCCTTTCATCCTACTCCTACTTTTTTTCTGTATTTATTTTCTCTTTCGTTAACTATTTTCTCTCTTAATACCTATTCAGTTTTGCCTCCCTTACTATATCTGATGTTTCATATCAATTTGTATAACTTTGTTTACTTTCTTTAGGACGTCACACCATGAAATCTCTCTTTTAGAGCTTACGACTTCCCTTTGATGTATGTGTACATACCACTTAATAGGTATGCAATTAATCGTTTGTAGAGATACGTTATGAATGAATAAACTTAATCAAATCAGTCAAATCAAACGTCCAAAGAGTATACAATTTTAAGATTTTTTTTTAATAATGGTGCGTCGACTATATAGAGGAAAGGGCAGTTTATTGAAGTTTAAAAGCAGCACCAGATAAGAACTCAGATGAGTCTACTAGTGCAGTGAAAGCCTGGTTGATGAATCTAGGAGTGTTATCCAAATAACAGTTTCCTGAATAAGTAAGTCGGATATTGCCGTTTGTCACATAGAGGATCAACAATGAAAACGAGATTTACCAAAGAATCTTCTATTGATATACAAATCCGCGGTGGAAGGGGTGGGCAGAGCGGTATTATGGTGAAATCTCCAGTAAGAAACATTACTATTTATAATGGTTTACGAAATCCAATTTAATTCCCTGTTTGCATAAACACAGGGTTCACATTTCTGTTTAAAGAAGATCGTTTTAACTTAATTTGTCATCTGGAGATACGCTTTAAAGTGAACGCCGAGAAGGAACTTTTCTCTTGACATTTTTAAGATATTACAAATTGTTTCCATTTATCTTTTTGACCTTTTGAAATGAACTTCCAAAGGGCAACACAATGTCCCTTACACCACAACAAATGTCCAGTGACTATGACTATGCACGTACATAAATGATGCAGCCATTGTTATGTACTGAGACCGTGACCTCTGTAACCTGTGACTTAATCCTGAACCAGCTCTGATTTACGACAACCATCGTTCTTCGAATTCCATTCCTTAAAATCATTAATGACAGCCAGCTTTGTCTTCTGTTTTTTTTTTTCTTCATCATCTTTGGCCCATACTCAATTTATACTAGTTTCGAAGAGATAATAGACTTTTGTTTGCAAAACAGATAAAGTGATTGTTTGTGTCTTGTTTCATAAATCACCAGATAGTAAAAAAAAAAGAGAAGCATCAAAGAAAATAGTGAAATTTTATGATATTCTGTAATGTATCATTGTCGCACTGTTGGGTAAAGGAGTACTTGTTTTTAGTCCATAACAGTGACCTCACACCGGTGAGGTCACTGTTATAGACTGTGAGGTTTGTAATCATGAAGGTACACTCAGAAGTTTAAGTGTTTCGCATGCATATTTGCTTGTTTATTAAGTCATGCATACATATTCGGAACTTCAAGTGTACAGGGGAATCAATTGGAATATTTAAATCCGTCGCACAAATAGAGTCGTAAGTCTTCTATCTCAAAAGAGGATATAACACTTAAAATATTCCTCAGGCTGCTCAAGAGCCAACACGTGCCCTGCAAAACCGAACACGTGTCCTGCAAAAAAAAAATATATATATATATATATATATATATATATATATATATATATATATATATATATATATATATATATATATATATATATATATATAAATAAATAATGATGACAGTAGCCTACTTCGAAGGAAAAGGTATAAACACAAATCACCATTCAGTTAGATAGACAGATGCAGATGGATAGATGGATAGACAGATAGACGAATAGACGGACAGACGGATAGAGGGATAGACGGATAGAGGGATAGACGGATAGACGGATAGACAGACAGATAGATAGACAGACAGACAGATAGATAGACAGACAGATATATCACCATACTGCACCAGGTGTGCTGCCATCCACAATCTACACTACTACACTATTCCGGAACTAGGTAACGATCGCCTCAATGGGCGGTTATTAGATACTACCTAGACAAGACAAAGGGGAAAAAAAACATAAATTGCTTTTCTCATCAGACATCACTTGAAGTGATTGCGTGTGTACTGAAAAATCAAAAAAGATAAAATTATGTTTGATCTAAACTTTGTCTTTATTTTTAAATGTACACGCGAGGTTGTGCATGAACGGACTGTGTCTTTCAATGAAAGAAAATGACAGTAACTACTTCGAAAAGCAACGAGATTGGCATAAAAACAGTAAAAAACAGACACAAGAGTGCAATCCACAGAGTTGCATATCGCATCGCCAGCATGCATTGATTTCAATACAAAGCCTGCACATGGGGATTTGTAATAGTTTATTGCAACCACGTGTCACAGAGTTCATGGCACTGGTTCTAAACTTGAGGAATTTTTTCGAACATAAAATGGTGGTAAGCAGACCCGAACATAAAATGGTAATATTGATATCTACTGTAAGGTAGCACGCTAAAACCCATAGCCTGGTGCCACTACTTAGGCTAAGGTACTGCAATAATAATAACGTCTCAAAAGTATGTGTGCATATTACGCTACATAACGCAATTGTAAAACTGGGTTAGTCCATATAGGTTAGGCTTAATGGTTAGAGTTAAGGGCAGGATAAAAGAGCATCCATACAGTATATGGGTTATATGCACATTAGTCTCCTATTTACCTGTGCAGGACATGGTTCTGCTACAATTATTGTTTGAATTAAAAATAACGTTCTCATAATTTGAAGGAATGTTCAGAGATGTTACCCACAGGGGCCAGTTTTGCTAAAGTTGTTTTGGCTAAGTTAAAAGGTGGTGTCCATTGACCCGGATGTCCTCTCTATTTATTTATTACCTAACAATCATGCAAAGTTACCAGTTTACTAAAAGAGTAATATACTGTATCTTCGTTACTGTGTTCATAGGAGCAGCCTTGCAAAATTCTGCATGTAATGCTCCATTAGCTTAACTTGAGATATGCTGGACAAACACAAATCTTGAGGGAAAATTAGCTTTCTCAAATATTAGCACTGAGATTTCACTGGATTTACCATTACATTAATATTATGTTAAACAGTATGTGTTCTCGGGTAAGTTCTTACAAAGCTAATTGAAGTTGATCGGTATGGTATAGTTCTCAAGGTATGCCGGAAATGCAAATTTTGGGACAAAACTGGCTGTTTTTCTCACAAATCAGCAAATTTCCCTAGATTTACCATTACATTAATATAATGTTGATCAATGTATTTTCAGGTAAATCCTTACAAAACTTTAAGTTAATTGGTCTAATAGTTTTCAAGATATGCTGGAAATACAAACTTTGGAGGTAAAATTGGCTTTTTATTTCTCAAAAATCAGCAAATTTCACTCTCTTTAATACGAAAGTGATATCCCTTGAATATAACATTCTCAAGTAAGTCCTTGCACAATCTTGTATTACCAGCTCCAATACATCTCAAGATATGCTGGAAATACCAATTTTGGAACAAAATTGGCTTTTTTTTTTCTCTAAAATCAAAAAATTTCCCTGGATTTACCATTACAGTAAAATTATGTTAAACAACATTTTTTTAGGTAACTCCTTACAAAACTTTGACTTAATTGGTCTAATAGTTCTCAAGATATGCTGGAAATACAAATTTTGGGGTAAAATTGGCTTTCTGTTTTAAAAACATCAGCAAATTTTACTCTCTTTACTACAAAAGTGATATACCTTGAATATTTCATTCCCAGGTAAGTCTTTGCAAAATTTTGCATTAAATGCTCAAATACTTCTCAGGATATGCTGAAAAAAAGCAATTTTGGGGCAAAAGTGGCTTTTTTCTCAAATATCATCAAATTTGACTCTATTTACCATACAACTAATACATCTTGGACATATTGGCATCATGCACAACCTTACCAAGTTTAAATTTAATCACTCATATACTTTTCAAACTATTCTGGAAAAACCACAATTTGGACAGGTCCGCATTACCGCCCACGGACACGTTTTCATTTATACCACCCAACAGGACCCTCCTGTACCCATGGTCACTCTACCATGGGGTACCCCTGGGGTGTCGCTACTCATCTACTCCAAGCGTTTCCATGGCAACCGTTCTCCCATGGGTGCATAGTACAATATATAGCTCCACTAGCCAAGTGATAGGGCGACGGGATAATATTTGAAAATTAAAGGTTCTTACAATAAGCGCCAACAGAACGAATATGCAACAGCACAGATCTCACTAGTGTATCATAACCGTACTACTCAAGTCGTCGCCCCTTGGCAGGTATCGGGAATTGTAGTATTTGGTGAAAGGAAACAATTATTTACAAATATCGTACGAACTGAACACAACATTGCGGAGTTAGTGATCCTGAGTTGTTTTGACTAACTGAATATTCAATACTAGTATACTTCCCATTGACTTGTTCACAGAAGATCACCGTTGATTTAAATGAAAACTGTCAACCACTACATTATCGTATTCTACACTTTTTCTCGTTATGTTAGAAGAATTTGAAATCATATGGCAGATCTAACCAACTGAAACCTGCCTATTTTTAGAGATTGTCTGAATGGTGTAATTTAAAGCCTTATCAAAATTTTGGAGATTAAATTTCATTGTTTTTACTTTTTGCCTACGCACGAAATCACTTTGAGAATAATACACTATTTGGTGTGCTGGCATCTACAATAACCTTTGTTTTCTAATAATGATCCCTCTGGAGATGAGAATGACGATGGAGATCAACTCATATTTTTACATTTTTTTTTTCATAGAGGGCGTCAGGTTGTGTCACTGATTAGGCAATTAACAATCTGTCTCACAATAAGGGATTCCAATTATGATTCAAAACTAATTGTTCATCTATTGTAGATGTAAGCACCCGTTGATTTAAACACAAGAGAAAGTGCTACATAACAAGCATAATGAAGCTACTGCTTGCGTTTGTACATCAACGTCTGAATGAGCTCTCTGATTACAGTTGATACGTAATTAGTCACTGTAATTGGCATTCCTTCAGAACATCGTTTTTACGAGGTGTTACTGATTTTTATATACCTTAAAATGTTCAAACACTGACATAGATATCAGGAACCACGGCGGGGTCTATCCGATGTTCCCGGGGTTCGTTATTCCCAGTGTTCTGTGTTCTCAGAATTGTCACTGTAATTCCCCATGTTAGCTGCTTAGACGGTTCGATTGTCCCAGGGTTCACTGTTCAAAGGCTTTGACGTTCCCGAAACCTGTAAAACATGGCAAACTTTGCTGGTTTTTGCCTGCCTGAGAGAAAATCATGTTCACCAACAGAACCAGAATGCAGAAATGCATTTTGTTTTGGATGATTTGCTTAAGAGAATTTTTTTATTGTTTTCATGTCTTAAAAACATTGTTACTTATTTTGATGTTCCATTGTCGCCAAGTTTTTTTATCTTTCTACTAAAATGCTAATTTGTGTTTGATGTGCCCTGCAAGGTGCACAGCTTTTGTGTACACAACTTGAAGCGCGTGTCTTGGAATTTTCTGTAACCCCTAATCACGGACTATTCCAGTTTCATACTTCTAACTATAGTATGTATATTGCAACAATCCATTGGGCATATGAAGCACAAGCCATTGTGCGAAGGTTAGAATATGTTTGCAGTTCAGTTGCGTTCTCTCTGATCGACGACTTGAGCGAGCGAGCAGGTATCAATTGCTTCCTTCACACGGCTTTACTTGTTGCTAAGTATTATCTACCTTTCTAAGTGTACCTAGTATGTTTGGTATACATGTTAGCTGCCATGCTATGTATGCCAGGTATATTGATGCAGTTTATTTACAATGTTTTCACAGTTTGACCCTTGTTGACCTCAAGTGACCGTTGACTTCCATTAAAATAATAGAGTTCTTGTACTCAATAAGATACACCTACATACCAAATATGAGATCTGTCCAAGCTTCCCTTCTTGAGATATTGTGTTTACATGGTTTTCACAATTTGACCCTTGTTGACCCTAAATAACCTTTTGACCTCCACCAAAAACAATAGGATTCTTTCACTCAATGTGGCACATCTAAATACCAAATATGAGATCTGTCCATGCTTCCCTTCTTGAGACATCGTGTTTACAAGGTTTTCACAATTTGACCCGTTGACCCCAAATGACCTTTGACCTCCACCAAAATTAGTAGGGTTCTTCTACTCAAAGTGGTTCACCTACATAGTATGTATGAAATCTGTCCAAGCTTCCCTACTTGAGATATCATGTTTACAAGGTTTTCACAATTTGACCCCTGTTGAGCCCAAATGACCTTTGACCTCCACCAAAACCAATAGGCTTCTTCTGCTCAATGTGATACACCTACATACCAAATATGAGATCTGACCAAGCTTCCCTTCTTGAGATATCGTGTTTACAAGGTAGGGCGTCACAAACATACATACACACACATACACACACACGCACCCCCACACACCCTTACATACACGATCACACACCCATGCATGATTACAAAGGTTACGATTATCATCGAAACCAAAAATAGTGAATCGAGCGTAAAGCTCTACGTTCAGCAGGTGGGGTTCACGAACTTGCCCCATGGTCACTGGTGAATTCATGTCCAGAGGAAAAGGCCCAGCTAATGAAATCATAGAAAAAAAAAGCTGGGGATAGCTAAAAATGAAACCTCAAATCTTAGGAAAGGTACATTTTCTAGTTCACAGAGTAAGGCAACATCCTTTGAAAAGACCCCCCACCACCCTATACATCACCAGTTGAGTGGCGAAGGAGCCGGTCACAGGGAAAAGGCTCTGAATCGAGGGACATCTCCACATTGCTGTTGGCACTGTTTGTGACAAGTTACTCAGTAAAAGACGTCTTTGGTATATTAAGTGTGCAGTACTCACGATCGACTGCAGTAATTGCTACCTCTGCAGCATCATGAGGCCCTCTGGACAGAGACCAGAGCTATATTGACGGTCCATTCTTATTATTATTATTATCATTATTCCATCTTTGTATACAGATCTGACAAAGTTAAAAAACGATCAGTGCTGTAGTTGTTAATGTGGTAAACATGTGTTCCCTTTAGAAAGAAGTTTAAAAAATAACTGGTATTTTTAAAGTCAAAGCTTTTGTATAGATGCTGCGAGATAATCTTAGTGTCAAAGATTTCACACTGCGATAACTCCTACACAAAACATTTGGGATTATTTACCAAATTCCTCAGCAAAATTAAGACTGACAATTTGTCAATATGGACGCTTTACTGCAAACACAAGAAGGCAAACAGTATGAAGTCAGTGCATCAATTTATTTGTGATTCTACCACGATTGACTAATTATTGTTGCCATTCTAGCCTCGTGATTGGTCGGTAGGGTGTCATATGACCATCTGCTATTTGACATTGACAGATAGTTTATCTTAGTAGTATGCAAAAACACTGGCAACACTTCCACTAGCATACAAAAGCAATAGCAACAAGGTGACCTGAGATTGCAGATGGTTGTCACTACTAGAGAAAATCACCTTTTTCTTTTCGGTTGGTTAAAACAAGTGATGGGGGTCTAGCAACTGCCAGATTTCTTGGTCTCCCTTTGGTTGTCACTTGGATCATAATTGCTGGTACTTCAACTTACTACATATTGCTTTATATCAGTTTCTTGATTAACATTTGTTGGTAAGAGCCACTTTTTTCCACCACTTTGGATTGAAGAAAAGGTAGAAATTGCTTATTTCAGACTCATAAACCATTGAGGCCTTAAGATAATATTTTAAAATAATTTTTAGTATTTTAAAATAGTAATAGACTCGGCTATCACACTGACTGTCACTTTACCAATGTTAGGGTCCTGACTTCCTATTTGACAGTAAAAGTCAACCTTCAGTAATTTATTAATGATATATACCATTACATAGTGATGCACAATACAATATTTCATGGTCAAACATCGAATGCCCTGCCAACACTATGCAGGTCTACTCTTTTACCAAAATGTTTGACAACACCAGCAAATCATCCAACAAACGTAACGGTCTGGGTCTGGAGACCTATGTGTGATGCATATGTAATAGCGCACCCTTTCATTTTGATTTGAAGCATTACCAAGTAACAATGGTGCCAGTGTACATCATATCGCTGAAATAAGAAACGGATGAGAAATTTAGACACCATCACACCCCGAAAAAAAAAAAAAATAACCTTCAATGCATCTAAATGTTTTGCTTTCGAACAAGTCACGACGCATGAAATGCAGTAAAACAACCCGCAAGGATTGATCCTCTCCTGATTAAACTAGATACTGCAGAGCTTTATGGTGAGTAACATTAAAACATAAACAGTCCATGATTCAAAAGTCAAGCCACCTCAACAAACATTACCCTAAAGAATTTGCTATTTATGCCACAGCCGGTACACATTTATGAGGGAGGGGGGAGTATCTTAACATTGGTTGAATTAAAAGGCTGACTGAAAAGGTTCGTTACTGACATCCCAGTGCCTGTCACTTAAACGGAAATAGGGCGTTTGTTTTAGAGAAAACATCCATATTTTTGAAACCAATGTTTGTGGATGTAGAATGATAGATTATTCAAAATAAGGAAGGACAGTAGCCTTCTTTTCAAGAAATAAGCTTCTCACAGATAGAAATTCAGTTATTTCTTACTCCACACCAATTTGTTCACCCAAACTTTTCAAAATTCAAATGATGCATCTTTCATTACTCATTACATGCATAACATTTTGACATGATGAAGCTTTGGTAGATGTTTATTGATGAGACCCGAATGGTGTAACAATGATTACCGCTATTTTCTTTGCATGTCATGTCGGTGTATTCTAAATGCCCTATTTCCCTTTAACATAGCATCTCTTATGATTGAGATTACCAAGTGATCACCACCAGGATAGGGTAAGTTAACTGATGAAGATATACTCGCTGACACCATAGCAGACAACCCCAAGGCATTATTCTGCCAGCTGAATTAAACAGGATGTATCTGCAGATTTGATAATGGTTGTATTCTCCCACGCATGTAGTGACGTACAATAAATTGATAACTCAGTAAATGAAACAGCTATAACAGCATTACATTGACAACCAACCACCAAAATTCTTGTTTCAGTTTATTTAACTTTAACAATGTACAGTCTTCTCAGATGATATTCTAGATATCTTTGCTGGTACTGTCAGCTGTGACTGAAGTCATCCATCTACGACAAACTAACAGAAAAAAGACCCAGCTAAGTTTGAGAGAGAGCCTCTCATTTTCATTGTGGCAAATGTCCAAATGCTTTCGGATAAAACTTGCCATGGATCAAATGACGTACTGCTCAAAGGTCCGTGTGGTTTCCTTCTTGGAATATGTACATTTCATTCTCAGCCAATCACTGAATGACAACTGCATATAACCAGGAGTCAATCGGCTCTTTCGACCTCTGACCGTCCCTGACTCTTCAGCAGTTCTTTTATCTCTTCCTGTTCCTTGGTTTAAGATCCTCAGAAGCATTTCCTCGCAGGAAGATCTGATTTTTCTTTTGAGTTGAGAAGAACTCATGTCCCTGAAATGAGATGAGGACAAATCGGTAAATGATCATCTATTTGTATCGGTGTGAATGCAGAATCAAGTATCGTTGGGGGTTGCAGAAGACCGGGCATCGGTGAAAATCGTTGAAGCGTAATTAGTTGTGCAGCAAGGGATGGAAAAAAGAGCTTAATGCCACACTGTTACAGTCAGGACGGAATGATACATTTGTCGTGATGACTCAAACTGAGGACAAAGTTGTGCAGTTCATGAAAACACATAATGACCAGATGACACGTGATGTCAAATTTGCATATGCTTTCATTTTCCAAGATGGCCAAACTCTCTGAGACATTTCACACCACTCACTGAGATAATCTTGGTGTCAAAATGGATGATTTCTTGGTCAAGAAGTTGTATAAAACTTGTTCTCGTGACTACTGAATATGAAAGTAGTGAAATTTTTAAATGTTACCATTTCCCAAAATGGCTGCCATGTTTAAGTAAATCTTCAACAAAAAAGTATTCACTGTAGCACCTATAAGTAATAAGTGTTACCATGGTAACCAGTCAGTTGTAGGTTATGCACTCAGTCCACCAAAATGTAGAACTCTTATTAGGCTATGAGTTCATTGATATGATCATAATAGGACAGTTTAATTTGCACTTTTACACAACATATCTTAGATAAGGGTTATGACAATGAAGTGTTTAGAATTGCACACGAGCTGAATTTTGGGACACGTTCAATGTGATGAAGCTTTGGACCTGAGTATGCAAGATAGGGGTCCTGACATCGACAGTCCAGTACCCAGACACCGGATGTTAACACTGATTATTATCAATTTGGTGTCAAAATTTATGTTCTCTGGGTCACAGAATTTTAAAAAAAAATGGGCAAATGACTGAACTTTTATTCCGTCACCATGCAATGAACATGACCTGGAAAATGTAAAATGGCTTCCAATGCACAAATTGTTTTTTGGTAAAGCCTGTATTTTCAAATTCTGACAGATTATGCTTGCAGTATCTGTACATGTTGTCTTCCTTTTAAATCAAACCATTACAGGTAAGAGCTTACCTTTGACCAATCATAGCTCACAGCATATGCAAATATTTGACCTTTGGCATCAAAGGTACAACAAGTTATAGGCTGTTCCATTTGGTCAGAGGTTTTCAGTTTAGTCCTGGAATCCTTGTCCCAGAAGCTAAATTTACCGTCAGAACCCGCAGTTGCAAGGGTGCCGTGTTCTGGGTGAAAGGCAATGGAGTTCACCTGCAAAATAAAAGTTTTTTGCATTTCATTTAGCCAAAATACAGACAGCTACATACAACTGCAAAAGTTGTAAATAACCTTAAAATAGAAACATTTTGATAGCGATTTGCAATAATAGCAATATTGACTATGGTCCACAATACAAAATGACTAATGTTGTCAGAATAATCTTGTCAAAAACATGACAAGACTGACTAATCATAACTCATTATGTACACTTTACCTGTTTTCAGGTAGTCAGAACAGAACTGCAATATTAATATTGCAAGAGAGTGGTTTTACGGTGTGGTGAGCAATTAACTGCTAAAGGTTGCGCACTTTAAAGTTGTCTAGTTACGTAGTCTAGCTTAGACCCTAGCAAATTGGTATCACACGCACCGTGCTTCTTTCGATTTTAGAATTTGATCATGTAGTTCACACCCCAACATTTCAAGTTTATTGATGATTCTTTTGGGGAGAACAACTAATCAGGGTTAACAGTGAACAAACACTTCACTGACTGTGTGAGCACTCCATGCACAAGCGACTGTGTTATGGGGGGTGGGTATGAAGCTCAACAAACAAGGCACTGCTAGAATAGCAGCATGATGGGTACCTTAAAAACATTGCTTGTGGAAACATGAAAGAGAATGAAAATTAAAAACGTCTTGAAAAAGTCTACTAATTACGTTGATATTCAATTCACATGCGGTCTTTTCTTTTTTTGACAAAATCAACCAAGTTCCTTTACATCTAATGTGTGAGGTTACAGTCCAGTAAGACCAACAAACTAGATTAGTAAGCCCTGCAGAATTTTATTAACTTACACAGGTGTCTTTCAAACGAAAAACAACAGTGAACAAACACTTCACTGACTGTGTGAGCACTCCATGCACAAGCGACTGTGTTATGGGGGGTGGGTATGAAGCTCAACAAACAAGGCACTGCTAGAATAGCAGCATGATGGGTACCTTAAAAGCATTGCTCGTGGAAACATGAAAGAGAATGAAAATTAAAAACGTCTTGAAAAAGTCTACTAACTAAGTTGATATTCAATTCACATGTGGTCTTTTCTTTTTTTGACAAAATCAACCAAGTTCCTTTACATCTAATGTGCCAGGTTACGGTCCAGTAGACCAACAAACTAGATCAGTAAACCCTGCAGAATTTTATTAACTTACACAGGTGTCTTTCAAATGAATCACCATCTGAGCATCATAAAATAAGCCAAACAATTGCATTTACTCATATGTTCTGCAAACCCAATGATAAAACAACCAACACAAATAAGCTGAGAGATGGGTTTTGAGAATTTGAGAATTTGTCGCACAAACAAGTACTTTTTAAATACTTTTGCCTTAAGATACAACCAAAACATCGTAGCAACTCTCAGGCTTACAAAACCACAAACATGCAGCTTTGCTCATCATCGTAAGTGCACACATCCTCTTGAACTTTTCAATGCTAATGGTGAAGAAAAGAACATGACAAACTTTTTAGTAAAGTTGTACCAGGCCAGCTCCATCTTTCCATGCATGTACTGAGAAGAGTACTTTGCAGATCTTTGTGTCAATGATGGCAAGATGGCAGAATGATTTGAATCTGACTTTTGATCAAAGAAGATGTGCTTTAAAGGACTTACTGCATAAATATCTTGGTAGTAAGTAGATGCCTCATTGGAACGGTGACATTTGAAAGTAAAATTGTCTTTTCTGTGGGAAGACAAAAATGATATATCATTGTGACAAAGTGACATAGTTCCCAGATAAATTTCATCATGTGATTACAATTAAACTTTAACTATAAAAAGAATGCACAATATTAATTTCTGAAATGTTTCTTATCCAACTGTGTACTGTACCCATGTTGGCTCAAAGATAGATGTAATTGAAGCTTGGATTAGCTTGATGTCAGAAGAAATACATACAAAGTATCAGAATGCTATATCAGCTGTTCTTGATTGTGTCTTTCGTAGAAATGCCAAATTTGGTAAAGTATGAGCCACAAAGAAAACAAAATTGACACTGAAAGCAAATTTTTGATAGCCACAAGGCATTTGTTTTAACATTGCAGAATTAAAGTGTATACTTTGTACATCCATACACATCTGAAAGGTCCCAGAGGCTCAGGAAGATTTATAAGGAGGAAGAGAGAGCAAAGAGACCTTCGCTAACCTTTGGTATTATTCATACTTTTGTCCATTTTTCCTTTGTCCCTTTGTCACATTTATGGTCCCCAAATGCAAAACTGCCTGCATTGACATTTTATAGGGTAACCAAAATCAACCCTACTTTTTTTAGATCTTGTATGTGACTCAGAGGTTGTTCACACACAGTACATTTCATGGAGGCTGAAAAATTTTCATCCAAGTCAAGTTGCATGTTCTATACCAAATATGTAAATGTCAAGGGGATGCTATGATGCTACAGTAACTCCATCTAGCATCCTACCACTCTACAAGGACACTATCTTTGGAAGTGAAAGATTCATCCTCTGTTCATGGGATAATACAGTAATTCTCCTCATGGTTCGACGATACCACATGAGATAAAATAACATCAATCAGGGGAAATGTTTTGTCACATATTGCTTTTTTCTAAACTTCTTGTCTCAACTGAAGAGACGACACGTCGTCAAGGTCTATGCCGGTAATTGCATCGCACTGTTATAAGGGAATTGGTCCCCATGACAACAGTGCTTTGTAGATGATATCATCACTGAAGTATGATGTAAATTGAGCATACTTACGGGTTTTGAGCTTGAACAAACTGTATGGCACACCTTCCTTCAATGCTCCCTAGGGCAAACCCAGTGGGCATGTTCTTCTTCATGTCTTTAAATATTGAGACACACCTCAGCTAAATATAGTAAAAAAAAAAACAACTCAGTGTTTTGGGGCAGGATTTTATAAAGTAATACAGAGTAATACGTCATAATGGATTTGACAAGAATATCAAAGCATATTGTCAAAGACAGCCTGTCAAACTCACATGGGATTATCCTCTTTCAAACGACTGTCTAGCAGTACACAAATGCACACTGACCTGCCATTACCCCTTCCTCAAAAGTGGCCATGGGTGCTGTCACAAACCAAACAACTTCAAGCCACTTCCAGCAGGTAACCTTCCATACACCCATGTGGAAGGTAGCAGTCCATGCACAGTGTCTTATTAGAAGACACAGAGTTCCACAAATGACAAGACTTCCTTCTCTTGGACTCAAGGCCCTCATTGGTTGGACGTATACACAGAACATGCACTATAGAATGGGATTCAATGTTCTAAATCCATAGCAATCACCGTAGCGATTAACATACCTGGTATAAATTGATGGAGATTCTATGGCACTAATTGCAATTATTATACCTGGTAACACAAGAAGGACTCAATGCTCTTAAACTCCAGTCCTCAATGTGGCTATTAAACATACCAGGTACAGTACATCAACAGAGGCTCCATAGCTACTCTACTCTACTACATACCAAAAGGGGACTCAATGATCTTTAAACTCACAGTCCTCAATGTGGCTATTAAACTTACCAGGTACAGTACATCAACAGAGGTTCCATAGCTACTCTACTCTACTACATACCAAAAGGGGACTCAATGATCTTTAAACTCACAGTCCTCAATGTGGCTATTAAACATACCAGGTACAGTACATCAACAGAGGTTCCATAGCTACTCATGTCACTAACATACCAAAAGGGGACTCAATGATCTTAGACTCACAGTCCTCAATGTGGCTATTAAACATACCAGGTACAGTACATCAACAGAGGTTCCATAGCTACTCATGTCACTAACATACTAAAAGGGGACTCAATGATCTTAAACTCACAGTCCTCAATGTGGCTATTAAACATACCAGGTACAGTACATCAACAGAGGTTCCATAGCTACTCATGTCACTAACATACCAAAAGGGGACTCAATGATCTTAAACTCACAGTCCTCAATGTGGCTATTAAACATACCAGGTACAGTACATCAACAGAGGTTTCATAGCTACTCATGTCACTAACATACCAAAAGGGGACTCAATGATCTTAAACTCACAGTCCTCAATGTGGCTATTAAACATACCAGGTACAGTACATCAACAGAGGTTCCATAGCTACTCATGTCACTAACATACCAAAAGGGGACTCAATGATCTTAAACTCACAGTCCTCAATGTGGCTATTAAACATACCAGGTACAGTACATCAACAGAGGTTCCATAGCTACTCATGTCACTAACATACCAAAAGGGGACTCAATGATCTTTAAACTCACAGCAGTCACTATGTCTAGTAAACATACCACGTGCATTAATGGAGATTCCATACAGCACTCACTTGAAAGTAGCATAGCTGATAATACAACGGACACTCCATGTATTTAAACTCGTAGCACTCATGGTGGCCAACACACCAGGTAAATTAATGGCGATTCCATAGCACTCACTGAAAGTGACATGACTGATTATACAGCAAGAACTCCATGGATGCTCTCACATCTATAGCATTCACGGTGGCTAACATACCCGGGGCAGAAATCTGGAAGTTGTCTGATCATACTAGAGGAGTAAAAGTCACATGGGACAACCAAATCCACTCCATCTGGTTGACCGATTGACGAATTAGTTTCTGAAGCAGAGTTTACCCTTTAATAGTGGTATATAATAGCTTGTGGATATTGCCTTTCACTTATATTAACAATAGAATAATTATCTGATAGCGTATATGCTCTGTAACAAGGGCTACTCACTACAGAATGACAGACTAACATCTGAATAACACTGAGAAGTCCATTACACCAAACATGTTGAGTGGGTTGTCTGAAGGACAGCCCAAGATTTTGGTAAAAAAATCAGACATGATACCTGGTACATTGACTGATATTCCATAGCACTAGCATAGCAACTAATACACCTGGTTGTGCAGTGGGGACTCCGTGCCATCAAACACATATCAGCATCCATTGCAATCAACATACCTGGTACTTCAATGGGGACTCCATTCTCTTAAATTCTGACGGTTGATTCTCCAGTTGATATATGAGTACGTTCCGGTCTGCAGTTCCGACGACAGCCATTGGATACATCTTTAGGCACAAACAGAGGATAAGAAACAAGATATACAGGATGGACTGGTCAACAGAGATGGCAATATAGTACTAGTACAATAGTAGAAAAATGGAATGACTGCAACAAGCTTGTCTAGACCCCTAAACTGTAATCAATAAGGGGTCCCTAGTTTGTCTAGAATAGTGAGCTGTCTTTGATTAGATGGCAGCTTTTCTATACTTCTAAACTGTAGCTAATACTGCAGGGGTCTCTGGCCTGTCGAGACTTCAAGACTGCAAACAAAAAGAGGTTTGTTAGTCTAGATCTTTTGTATAAAACGGGAATTAGTATTTAAACAGGGCTCTGGTTTATATTCACCTGAAAACTTCAATAATTAAGCAGCCCCAGTTTGTCTAGAGTAGATCTCTTGGTTCCAACTTGGTATTGCTTTCAAAACTATTAGCACATTGCACAGTGGAACACAGTAAGAATACACTTGGTGGTGTCCTATATCACAACAAGTCCAAGCAAAGTTGTATGTACCATAGAGTGTTGCATCTTCTAATAATCACATTGAAATGATAATTTTGAAAATCCATCTCACCACATCTGCACAGTAACATCTCTCGGGTAACTGTAGGGACAGCATTGGTTGAGCCTGCCTCGTGTCCCAAAACTAAAGGAAAGAAATCAACAAAGGGACCAATGATGATAAAACCAGCTACATGCCAGTTAAAACTCTTTGTGCAAAAATAGGGCCACACTTTTCAACACATACCGGAAAATGACAGACAGGGCTAAAAAGTCCATGTTTGTTTTGGAATACACCTTTATAATTCTTTTTTTCAAATATATGCTTATATAATGGTACTGTGGCAAAACAAAGGAATCCTCCAACAGCAAGTTTTGATTGGTAGAAAAGTTACAGCAAAATAACAGCAAACTATTTATCTCTGGTTTCTTTGTGATGTTATGCCAAATATGTATGTCTTCATGAGTCCTAAAAGTTTATTCTGTAACCCATTTGGAAGTGAATGATGTCAACTTAAGTGTTCACTCTGAATGAATATCACCTGTTACATTTTTATTATGTAACTTGAATGAAGGTGAATAACTTCAAATCTGTGTCATACATTGAGCAACATCTTTGAGGGTGCATGACAGTATAAGCAAAGTGAGGTCTGCTTGTCAAGAACCATTACATTATATTTTGACATCACAATCACAGTGAAATCTGCATGTCTTGGAGCCATTACATTGTACATTGTGACATGTTTAAAGGTGAATGGCATCAACAGTGAGAGATTCCTGTGTAACACATTTAAAAATGAATACACTGTACGTGAATTTCCTGTGTAAAGTAACCTAACAAAATACTGTAGTTTACCAGTACTTACACAAAATACTACTTTGTTGAACATTCTTACTAATCAGCATTTTACCATCATGTTTGAATAATTCATATGGTCACATGATTTTACTGGATTTACAGTGGAAGGGCTGGAGAAAGTGGCAGTGGGGGTGGTGTGAAATGACAGTGTGTGTGGGAGGGAGGGGAGCTGAGTGATTAATTAGTTAAGTAGAGTAGTAGTAGTGGTCGTCGTGGTGGTGGTGGTAGTAGTAGTTAGTAAAGTTGAGTAGTTAATTTTCAAAGTGAGAAAATGAAGTTTCTATATGTAATAAACATTTTATCATGTGGCTGCCAGCAAAATTTAAGTAACTGTACCGTAATGCTCGTTTCATGAATCGCAAACAAAGAGTCAATAAATACTGCACCTTAAGTGTTTTGTCCCAGCTGCCGGTCATAACACAAGAATAGCTTGGAGCTTTTATCCACTTTATGATTTTGATTGGACTATCATGCTGGTGAAATTGAAACAGAAAAATGTGATTCAGGTACAGAAATGTGCCAGTCACTTCAAACTGGTCAAGTAGTCTTCGTAAAAACAGACCGATGGCCTCAGCGGCAAGGATTCAAAAGTTAAGAGTAAAAACCACTATGAATAAAGTTTTATGTTAACGATGGTGTATCACTACAGTACTAACATGACACCACACAATGACAGAGTCTTGTTATACACCTACATGTCACATGTTAACAACAGCTCCTCATTTCTACAGCTTCTGTTCTGATACAGGCATTCACTGTATCTATGGAGACATCAACAACAGTGTTTGCAGGGTGACATTGGTCCATTTTATTTCTTCATCTGTTTGTTAGCAGGGAAGGGAAGATACTCATACTGTAATATTGAAACCCTGGCATTAAACACATCACTTTTTGACAAATTTCCAATTGCTTTTTCTTTTCTTTTTTTTTAATCACAGCAGACAGATCTTTATTTCATCAAATTGGAAAAATCCTACATATTTCTCAGACACAAATCACCATCACTTGTTCAGTAAATTCAAGTCTCAAAGTGCAGCTTTTATTATTTTTTTTAAGACAACTAAGCCAACCCCACACATGGAAGCTAAATATAACATAACTTAAATTCAGTTGGCTACCAACTCACCAATTTAGATTAAATTCTTGACAAGGTCAGTTCAGTTGGAAAAGCCATCAAATTGCTCTTTGATAGACAGAAGGATCAAACCCAAAACCCATCACTTGTGAAGCTTACTGCTTAATATGCTACCCCCTTTTACCCCAAAAACCAGCATTTGTAAATAATACATGTTGTCATTGAAACTTCCAAAAGAATTGTTTCCAGCAAATTTATGAACCATATATCACTGGCTACAGTAGAAAACAGTCCCAAAATTCCTTTGAACATTCCAAACATTCCCTTCCATCATAAAACTTACTGCACAACGTATATTTGCTCATCATACTGTAAAGTGTAAAGTAGAGATGTATTATTTGAGACAATGATTTTGATACTCAACACTCCTGGCATGCAAACTGGCATGCGAGTTTCCATAAAGTAATGTTTCAATGACAACCTAATGGCATATTACATGAAACACATTTTTTTTTCTCACAGCAGGCTGTTCAAATTCTATTTCAGCAAATTTCTTGGACATCAAGATATTGCTCAACTTGAAGAAAGGACTACTGCAATCAAGAAAAGAGTTCCTGTATTGTCAAGGTCACATTTACTGTTTATAACACCAGCAATTACTGCAAAAAGTTTTCGCGAGTCATCAAAGAATTTATACTTTAAGGTGCTTTACAGTATCTCACATGGCCAAAGCGTACCTGTAAAATTAAAAAAGGTACAACTTCCGACTGAGCAAAAAATATATACTCGACAAAGTGATACAGTATGACCTCATACCTGAGCCACTTGAATAGACTGGTTGCTGTTCAGATCCCACATTTTGGCTTGCTTGTCAGCAGAAGCTGTGAAGACTTTGGTTCCATCCTAAATGGAAGAATCAAAAGAGAACATTAGATTGAAAATGTGTCTCATGCTGAAATTTTAGGAGAGTGAACACTGTCCTGTTGAAGGGTGTCCCCTCCTCTTGGAAACTTATTTGAATTAGTAAATGCGATAAGATGACAAAATGGAGGAATACCTTTTTAAGGTTACAGTACTCTGTTTCCACAACCTTGAATGTCTGTAATTGTTTTATACTTACGTATTTGAATAAAGACCTTTACCTTTGCTTCAATTGTGCTATTGTTTGGCCAGATTCACCTCACAGTACTGCAAATCTAGCCATGAAAATAATTGGCTTATTAGGGTACTTAAGCATGGTCTTTTGTGTGTGAGTAAGTTCAGTTAAAGCTGTTATCCATGTGATAAAATAGTGAACAGCATGTGAGATGCCTAAAAGATCTGTGACAAACATGAAATGTGTATTTACTGTATACATACTGAAGTCTGCACATCTGCACTACAGTATAAAGTTATGTAAGCTATGTAATCAGCCTTGTTATGGTCACTATCCACAATGGCATAAAAAAATTAGATCTGCAACACCATGAAGTGCTTACAATCAGCCAAAACATTTTGGACAGATTCAAACAGCGATTTACAGTAGTACCAACACTGAAACTATACAGGAAATGTACTGTTCCATAAAGCAAACAACAGGTTATGGGACAACATTATGTCACTAAGCTTTTATAATTAAAATTGCGCTTTTGTTGTTTGTTTCTTTTTTTTAAAGTTGCATTTAAAACTCAGTTGTTTTTTTTTTTACTTTTCAGTTGGTAAAATCATGTATTTGTCCACATGCAAAGGTAATGTACAGTTTTCTCACTGTATTGCTCACAATTTTTAATAAACATATTAATCTATGCAACACTGTCCTACAATTTTGGTGGAAAATGGCCAACAAAATCTTATTGAGTTTCACAGAAATCTATGAAGATTTTTTCATGACTATGGAAGTTTCTGTGGGCAAACTCGTCATGTTACTTACAGAATGGTTAAAAATCTCATACATTTTACATACATTAGAGTTTTCTTGTTGGTGAGAATGTCTGACTCTATCTACAACATCCACCAGAGATAAATTGGTAAAGAAATTTACCCTTTGGAAATACCACAATGTACATCAGACTAGAGGAGTGACCCTCCTTAAAGTATTACAGGAAATATAACAGAGATGTAGTGGAGTTTTGTAGTATTTTGTTCACCAAAATCATGGTGACAAGTAGGGTGTCTGAAGACAAGAAAGACCTCTTTGCAACACAACTGCCACAAGTTTCTCTAAATGCACTGATCTCTGCAAATGAAACCATTTCAAACTTTGAGATCGGATACTTTGTTTCAACCCTCAAATGATGAGGTGACACTCACATCATGCCAGGCAACGTCAAGCACCGGGCCAGTGTGCATCTGTTCCGCCTTTGGAATTGTTTGTCCGCTGGCTTGTATCTCCCAACATCGCACCTATGACCAGACAGGAGTAAAATAAAACTAGTTTTATGAGAAAGTAAAAATTTTGAAGGAGGAAAATGATCTTAAAGGGAAATAGGGCGTTTAGAATACACCAACATGACATATAAGAGAAAATAATGGTAATCATTGTTAAACCATTCAGTCTCATCAATAAACATCTACCAAAGTTTCATCTTCTCAAAACATTATGCATGTGATGAGTAACGGAAGATGCATCATTTGAATTTTGAAAAGTTTGGGTGAACAAATACGTGATGAACAACAAATAACTGAGTTTCTATCTGTGAGAAACTTATTTCTTGAAAAGAAGACTACTGTCCTTCCTTATTTTGAATAATCTATCAGTCTGCGTCCACAAACATTGGTTTTAAAAATATGAATGTTTCCTGCAAAACAAACGCCCTATTTCCCTTTAAGTACAAATTGGAGAAGGTTCTGAAGACTCACTGGTTTACAGTTTATTCACTTCAGGAGATTAGCAACTTTGACAGGCCTTTTTCTTTTTTGGTCAGTTTTCCACTTCAACCACTGAACCACACAGTAGTTAATCTTCAGAAGTAACTCACAGTCTATACTACTGTACTTGAATGTAACAAGTCAGAGGCTAAAAGCCATGGATACATTTCAAGACAATGATGTACAGCAAAGTTGTCAATAAATTGTGGCCAAAAGACACAAATTATGCATACAGTATGGCATGAATTCATACAGTATGACATAGATTTACTGTACAACACATTTGGATGTACAGTTCTACAGTAGATGTTTGGAAAAATAAGGTTAAGAAGGAAAGCTCAGCAAGAAAAATCAAATGCACAGTTTTGAGATACATTGTTGTTTACAGAACTTTTTGGATTAAAAGGAATGGTACTGGATGAACTAATGCCTGTATACAGTACCATTCTACTGGTATGCAAATTGAATAAAATCTACCGCACAGGTCCTCTGATTAATTAACATTCACTGCACAACATCTATGCACTACAGATAAACAGAACAGTACATGTTTCTTTCTTCTTTTTTCTTAAATTTGGCAAACAAAAAAAAACAGCTTCAAGTTACTTTATTGTGGTACAGCTGATTGATGGTTCAAGCACAGTACCTTATTATCCCATGAGCCTGCGACCAGGAATGTGAGAGGAACAGTTCCTGGACTGAATGCTAATGAACTGATGCTGTCATCTGGAGGAGATGTAACTTCAATGTCCTTGGACTTCTGATTCTGACCAAAGAGACTTGTAGACTGACTGCCACCAAACTGAAAAGCCATGTCTCAATGACAAAAATCACCTACCGTACTGTACGCACTGACTGTTGGCGAATTGTATTCACCTGCCAAAGAAGAGTTTTTGAGGATAAAATTTCAATGTTTGCTTACACACTGAAATGACTTTATGCACTCTTGTTATGTGTACATACTCAAGCATATGAAAAATACAATCTGTTTGAACAGTGCATTACCCATTCATGTGCAACTGCACAGATCTAATGAACGTATACAAGCCAACTGCCATTACTAGTCAACCACAAACACTGTGTCCCCGTGAAAGCAAAGATAATGCTTTGTTTCATGAACCTCACAAAACAGCAACATAATACAGTATGTTTTACAGGAATTAAAAAAGGTTTCAGTGTGTTATTAATTTAAATTTCAGATTTAAGTATTACATTCATTTCAGACCTGAAATGATTTTTTTTTCTATTCCTTTACATGTTTTTTAACCAAATTCACTCCATTCTTTACCAAATGAGTCTCTTTTTGAGAGAGAGAGAGAGAGAGAGAGAGAGAGAGAGAGGTGGAGAGAGAGCATATCTGGTAAAAAGTACATCCATGGACAGATTTCAATTGGGCTAAGATTTGAGTGTATCCTGCCCGTTTTACTTTGAATCAAGTTTGAACAATGGGTAATATACAGCGCTGGAGTACAAGTGCAGCCAATCCAAGTCCTAACTCTCCAGTTCTAGTCTTTGGCAACTGAGTCCAAGTCACAGCATTCGAGTCCTAGAGTCGCTGCACAAATTTGACTCTAGTTTTTTTGGGAACTACGTAGGTGTGACCAGAATGGCATGAAACTACTTTTTACCATTACGACACCATGCCTGTTTCCTTGAAGAACCATTCTAAAAGACCATCCTAGATGTTAACCGACAGAAGAACAGAAGTTTTCCTTAGCTTTTAGGCAGCGGTCATAAACAGATGAAGTTCCACCTACAGGGTATGAACTGTTTATCGGGATAAATTTACCAATGCTCAAGCCTCTATCACATTTCATGCATATATGTTTTTACTTGAAATTGACTTAATACTGTAATTATGTATACAAAGTGTTAAAGGAAAAGGCAGTCACAGCACTATCCGAGCAAAATGCGTCACTGTCGGTCGGTGCGTAGCATACTGTAAAGTGAGAAATTTGGGGGATAATCCTGTCAGATCACAGGAAATGGCATTTCCTATTTTCTCTGGTATTGTGAATATCAGGTTAGCATTCTTCCTATTTTAGAGTACAGGTTTAAAATTTAAAATTCAACTTCTACAGCAAAAGGCTGATGTTCTATTTTTATCATTTATTTTTTATAGTTTCTGATATTTCATAGTAGGCCGAGGGGAAACTTCCCCCCCCCCCAACATCAAATACCATATGATGTCTCCCCCAGATATTGGGCCAACTGGACCACTGGGGAATCCATGTCCCCACTTCTAGAGTACTTCTTTTAAGAGCAATGATCAAAAAGGAAAATCTTCTCAGAGCAAATCACTTGGAAACTTTTCCACCGCTGCTCATCACCGGGCATGACGTCACATTACCTGAGCCACTGCTTTTGGTTGAACGGCTTCCCGCACCACTACACCATTTTTGGATGCAAAACTATCCATTGGGAAAAGCAAACTTGCTAGAGGGAACTTCCTTTATTGTACAAAATGTAACTAACCTTATGTAACTACTACCTTTTGAAGAGTACAGTAACCTTGAAAGTCTCTAGCCGTCTACACTATTTGCCTTGTGACAGGGCTAGATGTTCAGTTTGTACACTGTCTCAAATGGAGACTTTGTAACCACTCAGACATAACAGGCAAAGATACGCATGATAGGGATAGGGTTAGTTTCACTTTGCTACTTAGAGTGGACACTAGATCACTTCTGGTCACAGATTCTCCATTCATACAGGTCTGTACTTTACACTTAACCCTAGAGTGGCCTGCTAATAATGATCGCTGATTGGCTAAAATCTTGTTCATGCCAACAATTTGTATTACTCCCATGAATTTGTTCGGGAGAAGCGTGTGATGGTGGTAGTAGGCTAGGCCTAACATAATGTAGCCTATGCTGTTGTACGTACTAGTTTGGCTAGGCCCTAGGCCTACAGTAGTATATTTTCAATATGTAAATAGCTGCCGGATCAACGAAAAGATGTCCTTCAAACAGTCCTGTGACTGGCTAACCCCTAACCTTCTTTCATAACGATGAATTGATTGGTGCTAACATTCTGTGCCAGGGTCGCGGATTACAACAAATTACCCTAGGCCCTAGTCACCAGTTAACCCTAACGTTATTTCTAGTTCTATTGTAGGCATAGCCTAGGCCTAACTTTTTTACATTAACGTTACTCTCATTGTGAAGTGACATGAGGCCTATCGGCGTAAGGCCTGAAAATTTCAAAGCTAAATCAAGTGAGAAGTGTTAACAGTAGCGTCTAACTAGAGATTAAAATTAAAGACACATGTTCAAGTGCATACAAGGTTACAATAGACGTACTGCCTGCAAATGATACCCAGCTGCTTTAGAAAATTTGAACGTTGAAGCTAGGTGAGATACCTGTTGACACACAACGCTGAGCTTCAGTATAGCCTTGCATTGTCACACATTACCAACACTGAGTATATGTAACTCAGTTGGGATTTTCCCGAGTTGAGGTTAGCAAACAATGCTTGACGAAACTGACAGTTAGTTCAAGAATGTCTGGACCGATTGATGCGGGAGGGGGTCGGGGTTAAACGCAAAGTGCGAAGTTGCAAAAGGACAATGCTATCCATAAGGATGCGTCTTTCAAGCCTTCTTAGTTCAGTTTAGTGGAGAAAGGGATCAGGAGGGACAAATAAGTCCCCATCTAGGACCCTGAAAGAAAGTACCTTGATTATAGCTATAGAGCCTTAACAAGGGTACGTGTCCCCTATTACAGAAGGTTACGTCTCTTAAATCTATTTCACTTGAGCCGAGAAGATTACATTGAGATTCGATACAAGTGGACAAGATTGTTCATAGTTTTGATAATTTATCTTTTTCTGATTTTTTCAAGCTTGCAAACAATAAAATTACTACAGGTCATTGTCTTAAACTCCAGAAGCCTTGAGGTTCAAAGTAGGATCAATAGGCCTATTCGTCGTTACTTCTTTTCGCAGAGGGTGTAGTGAATGAGTGGAATGGGTTCCAATTGCCTGAGGATGTGGTGATGGCAAGAAGTGTAAATGGGTTTAAGAATGCACTGGACATGTACTTTAGGCTTTGTGACGTTGTTTGAATTTTTTATTTTCTTTCCAGGGTCCTAGATTGGGACTTAATTGTCCCTCCTGATCCTTTTACTACACTAACAAAACGTACTGGTAAAATAAGAACTTTTAGGTAGAATTTTACACACAGTTAATGTAAGTCTTACATTGTGTGTATAACAATTTTACTAAAATGTAGTAAAATTTACCAAAATTATGTAGAATTTACATATACTGTTTACATTAATTATGTGTTGAATTTATGGAGTTCTTATTTTACATAATTTACTATGTTTTGACTAACTGAATATTCAACACTACTATACTTCATGTTCGCTTTCTGTTGATTTGAATGAAAACTGTCAACCACTGCATTATTGTATTCTACACTTTTTGTGCTTATGTTCAAAGAACTTGAAATCATATGGCAAAATTAACTAACTGAAACCTACATAGTTTCTCACATTGTCTGAATGAAGCAATTAACAGCCTTACCAAACTTTTGAAGATGAAATTTTTAATGTTTTTACTATATACCTACGCACGCAATCACTTTAAGGCGTCGTCCGACGTCGACCCGGCTTCGTTACCGAAGTTGGCCAACTTCGGCTTGCTGACTGGGCCCCTACCTGCTCCTCCTGAGTGATCCCATGGGTGATTTGAAACCCTGTATATACGACGTATGAGTTGCAGATCAGCATATGACTATATTGAAAATGTGATATGCTACTCTATTTAAGAATGGTTGTTCATTCCAGAAGATCTCTTCAAAGAAGTCTCTCCCAATCAGATGAACACAAAATATTATACCTTCAAAGACGTTCTATCATTTCATTTTGTGAAGGTGTGTGATATGACAGACTGGCTTTTAGTATATCATATCGAGGGCAGCAAGCACACTGATTAAACCAATTCAAGAACTGAATTTCCAGTGGCAATGATTGCCGACGTGACATTCTCGACTTTTTTTTTTTTTGCCCCTAACAACAATGACTACAATTTAGTGATTAAAGAATGATATAAACTTTATATCTGTTTTAAATGAGTGCTGTTCATTTTACGTAATACAATGCGTCAATCATTAAAACAGTTGATGTGACAATTACACTGAGGTGCCGGCAAGTGCCACCAGAAAAGTAATTTAGGTTGATTGTTGCAACATTGCCTGGCAAGACTTACATATACCTGTCTCTTAAGTTTGCTCTAGTATGTAAAATAAAATATTTTTATCATGAATGTCTGACAATGAATATCTGTGAAGAGCCATACCGGATCAATTATATCAATCACCAAAAGCATATGGACATGCATCGAGTAACTGTGGTATTATAATTGCTGATTTGACATTACGAGTTATCCCAGAAACTGAGCGATAGAGTGAATAAATGGTGATAGAAAAAGCGATTTTAATTTTTTTTTTTTTTTTTGCATATCTTTTTTTTTTTTTGTAGGCAAAATGCGGAGATGAGAAAGAAGTACAGTTTGTACAGTCTGTACAGTTGCTTGCTTGTTTGTTTGTTTGTTTGTTTGTTTCTGGTACGTTGATATCAATGAAAGATATGGAAATTCGAAACTCATGGAAATTAAAATAATGTAGGGGCTATACATTTAATAACTAGGCAACAAAATCAAGTTGATATGAAACCAATCCAGAGGCCATATATTAAGAAACTAGGCCCAAAAAAAAAAAATCAACAAACAGAGAGAGAAAGCTGTTTAAAAAAACAAGGAAGTATTATATGTTACCCAGGTCATTGAGTTTCAAAGCATGATATTTGGATTTTTCTCATTGTTGTACCCCTTTGATGTAATTTTCAAATAACACGAAATACTCAATCATTATGTAGCAAGCGACCGACAAATCCACACAAATGTAAACAATGTGATATCTACTTCTAGTTATCTAAACGCAATAGATGTGTCCTTACCAGGAAATATTTATAAAATTATTGGGTAAAATCCTTCAAAAGTTCATAAGGGGTCTCAATTGATGGGTGGAGGGGGAAAATGTTTAGAATAATATTACAGTGAGATGCAAAATGTCACGATCTATGACTACATACTTTTTAATCAGTAGTATGGTATAGGATGCATTCCATTTTCTTAAATTGTATATCTTGGAAACTTACTATTTTGTCATATGTTACAAAGTGACCTCCATAGAAGGTAAACAAAGTGACAAAGATAGAAAAATGATTTGAGGTAATGATCAGCAGGTAAGCCATTTACAATGTAATACACGTGATTGTTTAGAGGGCATATCGCCATACGTCTATGAAACGACGTTTCCTAGACGTATCCAGACGTGTCCAGGATTTTGAGCAGGGGAGGATTTTGGCCACATTCTGTGGACTAGTCTATAAAAGCAGAGCGCCACAATAATTTGGCGGGAACAGTGCAAGAAAATTGGCTTTATAAATTTAAACCTCCCAGATGGCCGGAGACAGCATTCATTCGCCCGTGTCTTACGTCCGTTGCATGCACCCAGCTTTGAAATAGGGAAGATATGTCTATAATTTCCCAATTAATGCCAATTAACTTTCATATACACAATAGCTTATTAGTAATCTTTCGACACACTAACGAAGTTGAAATAAGAAGGAAACGTTTTACGAAATCTTTGTTTATATTGTGAAACAGTTAACGTCACAAAGAGATTCCGATGTCAGGATATAAAATCTGCATTAAACTTAAAGAAACTACGTGCTTAGACATTTTTGTTCAAACGATTAACAATCAAATTAAATCCAGTGACTGTCGGACTGAAGTTCATATTACTCCTTAGATATTTCAAGGAGTAACATTATCTGCTTTCATAGGAGGCAGAGAGCTGTTATTAGAAGGAGATTAGACAGAAAACTTAATAACTGCTAATACTTCAAGACCCACCAAATCGAGGGAAGATAAGCTGTTTAAAGAGTTTTTCATTCCGTTATAAGTTGATTCCAGTTCAATATCGTTCATCTATAGCAACATCGTCTAGGTCAACAAACAGTTATAAAAGTAGCTCGCTCAGGACAATGCTTTGAATCCAGGTGTTAAGCTGCCAACATTTTCAGAGAATGCGGCACACAACTCGAAACGACCACTTAATTGACATAAATAAATACATTTGTCATTAACTGAAATCTAATGTGTTTTTCAACATGATGAGAAGTTTCCTGGAAAAACCAGGTATAGATTTTTTTTTCGTGTTTCTAAATGATAAATACGACACTGAGTGACTGAGTGCCCTGCGATGCTGTTGCAGCACAGAAATCCTACCATAGGCGTAGATCCCGGGGGGATGGGGGATATATCCCCCCAATATTTGACTAGGGGGGATCGTCAATGTAATCATCCCCCCAATGTTCAGTCTGCAGATACGTGTTTTTTATTGACAAGTAAGCTACATTAATTATCCCCTCATGATTAACATGACTGACGTTGTTCACCTACGTGTGCAATATAATGCTGTCTATGTAGGCTACGTTACATCAGAAGGTTTCCAAACTTTTTACATCATTTTCAAAACGTTTCGAGCCATGAAAGTCACATACTACTACATTCACAAGTCAATACTAGATAGCATCGACGTGATTCAGCTTGCAAAAGAGTTCGTGTCTAGTTCAGAGACAAGAAAACAACATGTATGGTAACGTCACTGAAACTGTGTAAACCAATATGATTACGAGCCTCAGGCTAAGTGCATTAACAGGGATCTCTGACCAATAAATGAAACGTAGTAACGTCAAAATCAGGCACTTTTGACAATTTGAAGAAATCACGTTTTCTCTTTCAGAAATTGCTACCTTGTAACTCATGAAAAACTTGAGGGTATGGTTTGCTTTCCAAAGTAAGCAAAACTCTCTTATTCTGGGGTAAAGTTTCTACCTCCTTACTACTGTAGCTTAGTGACATGGAGAGTAGGTATTGTCCTCCTCGAAGCATCCTGTTTCACTCCTTGCGACTCTCCCTCCCATTCAATAAATTACCTAGTGATGTACTCAAATGATGTCTTTTTAAAAACGGAACCCCAGAGCTGTGAACCGTAACGCCTTACACGATCAATTAATTTTTGACCGATGCATGGTCTCATATCAGTAAATAGCTTTTTTTTATTAAAAATTATTACCACACAGGGTACGTCGGGCAAATTCTGTCGTCCTTAAGACAGTGAATGGCACCAAGTAAGTTACTTTCGTGAATATCGATGGGGTAATTTTCGTAAGGAAATCTCCAGTCTCCGTTTAATCTCTATGCGTTTTTCCATGGTTGCAAGTATTTTAAGTTGTTTGAGGTTGTGAGAATAACATGTGATAAAGCCATATTACAACATTCTTGTAACGTTTTACTATTCAATTCGTCACAATCCTTTTTACAAACTCAATTTATTTACCGATATTTGATGATTTTTTGGCGGGAATGGTTGATAATTTGGGAAATATATCATCTCATTCTGTTAGGTTGCACAAAAATTCCAGCTTAAGTTTTATGTATTCATATGTATGTCCTTTGCATTACTTTCATGAATAAAGTTGAAAATTTTCTGGTTATCTCCAGCCATTTTGCAAGTCATGTAATGGTCTTCGAACTCAAATTTTTGTTACCGGGGATAACCCTGAGTTGATACCTGCCTTTTAAAACTTAACGGTACATCGTTGCTCTAGAATTGTTCAATTTCAGTCCTCCAGTGCAACTTGATAAAGAGTTGTGTGCTCAAAAGAGCCTTTCCTAAGCGTATAATCATGTTAATACCCTACAACATTACCTCTGTATTTTACCCCTTAAGGCAGTCTTCCTGGGGCCTCTGAGGGGTTAAAACCCAGGAGCTTCCGGGGGCTTCGTCCCTGGACCCCACCAGGGGCCCTTAGGCGGGCCCCTGGACCCCACCCTCTAGGGGCTTCGCGCTTCGCGCTCGCCGTGCACTCTTCGCTTGCACACATCATCCCCCCCCCCCCCCAATGTTGAAAAGAAATCTACGCCCCTGAATCCTACTAACTCAAACAGTAACTGTAGCAGACGACACGTACATATATCGTGTACTTTCTGATCTTGTTTAAGACCCACAGAAATGTCAAGGACAGTACAAAAATGATCTTAGTTGCTGTACACATGACTTCAGAGCGTTACATCTCCTTCTCATAACATCTCACTGATCGGAGGTAAGGAACGCCAATCACGTATCCTCTATTCGATGGGTCGAATTCTCATTTTGGTATCTTTCATAGTGCAAAGCGATGCCTTACTTAGAGTCGACCAATACGTCCCCGTCTTATCACTGTCTGTGATTAGACCGTTAAGGTTTGCCTTCGAGCAGACGAAACTATTAAAACAAGCTGGCACGGGAGGAAAAGTAGGAGCCGAGTACCACCATCCTCCCTGGTGTTGTATCGCACAAAACACAACATCGTCATCATCGTTGTCTTGGTCCCGTGTACTAAACTGCTTTCCGTTTTCATCACTCAAAGCATCACCTAAGACAAGGATATAAAGAAATCAATAATTATAAGATCTAGGAATAACGATAATGATTATATAATTCTATACAAAAAAAAAAAAACAGATGACATTAACCGTTTCAGGAAAAAAGTTTTTGAGACAAATATGTTTACAGACACATAGAGTAGCAACTTTAGTTGCAAAAACAAACAGGTTTAAGACGGTTTTCACGTGACAATCATCATATCAAGTAAATACAGTCTATTTATGGTAGAATTAATACATTAAACTAGGTAATTAATTTTCTTTTTATTCGTGTTATATAACTTCAGGTATGGCAAATTTGCTTTTAGGTATCAAAAAACATATTTATAGACACCGTTAGTCAGGACGTTAAACTGAAATAATATTATTTTTTTACGATTTCTTAAACTTTGGTTCAGATTACACATTTGACAGCAGGTATATTAGTTTAGAATTTCGAATATCTTATTTAAGACAGTTACTGAAGCTGTGTTTCAAACAGATTTTCATGCTGTACCACCAATCATGGATGCTACATTCACTCAATGTAAGTATTGGAGCATGTATGCAGCCCTTTGCTTGACCGTACTTCGTTACTGAAAGTACCCAAGTTAGTGACAATGTACCTGTTGCTGGATAACATTTTACAACCCAGGTAATTTATTTTTACAACTTGGCTAATGCTTTACCCCACGGCATCCATGACAAAGTTCCATAACGTTTACCCATCTGTTTTTAGAGTTCGTTCATTTAACAGTTCAGTTATCTGTAATTATGGTTCAATTGTAGTAGTTTAGTTTAGGCAAATTTAGTTGAATACTTGATGAAGTCACATACCAGCTGTTCCATTATAAGAACCCAAAGAGAGTCGATACTTAGTCGTCTCGTTGCTGATGCGGAAGTAATCATAGATTGCGGAATACGTGATGCCGGTTCCAGCTGTATATCTCATATCTATTTGAAGCTTGTAACGGGCTTGATTGGTAAGTGCGTGTAACTTGTCATTTCCAAGCCAGTGGTCTCCGCTCAGAGTCCCGAATCCGATCTTGTAATCTTTCCAATTTACTTTAAATATTTCCGAGGTCGTTGCCCGTCTTTGGAAGACCTGAAAATCAAAAAGGAAAAATAAAAATACTAAGTACTGAGTCGAGCAAAGTTGACGTAGATGTAATGCAAATTGTACCAAATTACACGAACATAATTTTGTAGAGCGAGTAATTGTATGACAATTTTTAGCAAATAATATTTGATTTGCTTGTGGCTTTGTTTTATCAATCTTGAAATTACTGCATTATGACTTAAATTTAAAACACTACAGTCACATAAGTAACAAATTCTTGATCGGAAACTCCACGCACCATTCTCAACTGCACAATTTCCCCCAAGCAAGGACCTCTTATCAATTTCCTCCTAGAATAACCTCTCCCCTACCCCGACATTTTCATGGATTAAATGGGTTGAGAACTGTTCAGTTAGAAATTGTCCTTGAGGGGAGATTATAAGAGGGGAGACTTTCATCGGGAAATTGTTCGCGCAGTTGTCCGGTCACGGACCAAGCTATCTGCTTTGGAGTTCATCGATCTGCGGCGAATTATACAAAAGTATTATAATTCAGCAATACAAAACTATTATGATATCGTTCCATGTGTCTAGATATTACATTTTCCATGCCTTGTGCGTTGCATCTAGACATCTAGAAAAGGGAAATATCTAGTGATATCATAGAAAAGATAAAAATACATAAAAAAAATCGTAAGGACTAAGGAGGGGGGTTCTCCCTTTTCTTTCCTTGGTCCTTGCTTACGGTCCTGTCATTTATTTATGTATGTTATGTCTTCAAGTATAGGGTTCGCGTAAACTGAACAAAACCTAACCGTCCAACCACCGCCGTTCGTTGACATCTCACAATAGACCTGGAAACCAGAACTCTCCCATCCAGCAGGATAGATGGTATAAATGCCATCGGTGGTAGAGCCACTGATGAAGAGGTCATAACAGTCTCTCTGCAAACACGTCAATCCATCTCCGCTAAACCCATCTTTACAGTAACACCTACGGACACCGCTTCTAACCTCACATGTTGCATTAGCGCTACACTTGTGAGTCCTTTCGATGGTGAGAATGTTGTTGATACAGCTGTAATATGCGGTACAATTAGCATTAGCATGTGGTTCTCCATCCTGTAAAGAAAGAAAAATAAATAAAACGAAGTCAATGTCGTGTGGGTTGAAACACGCACTGTATTGTAACACTTTTTTTTTTTTTTTTTCCAATAGTCTACAGAACTGAAGTAATGTCTTTTAGATTGCCTGCGTTAAACGCGCTGTTTCTGTCATGCATGGTCTATCCATAATAACATTATTATTACTCTTAAACAGGTGGAACTATGCTTCCTTTTCAAATGTCGATGTGGGTATTTGAGCTTTTTTTTTTTATTTTAGATAATTCAATGCTTATTTTCTGCCACTTTAAAAACTTACACGAAGTGGCCTTCTTGTATTGTTTCTAATGTAGCCTACTGTGGCAGTCATTTTATTTTCATATTTACCACCACCACTACCAAAAAAAAAAATGGAAGCAAGGATCATAGATGCCACCTTAACATAATCGAAGTGAAACTTCGAGATTAAGTGATTGCCCTCATAAACCAACAAAAAAAGACCAACATTAAAGTCGCCATACATTACAACGCTTCGAAAAGAGATTCAATTAGCTCATACCTCAATAATTCCAAACGTTGGGTGATAACATGGACATTCTTTTTCAGTGACGCAATGAGTTCCATTCGTGTAGAACCCCTCGTCACAGACACAAGTGAGGTCGGAGGAGGAAACTTTTTCACATCCGTAAGGGTTCTTGCATGTACGGGAACACGTTCCATAGACCATGTTTGGTGGACACAATTTAGCAGTACTCTTTGGATCTAACAAAGACGATGTAAAATAATGTCGACATTATTTTAGATAATTTCCGACAATTCCAGGCAATTTTGAAATGTTCGTGTGTAGGACAGCTTAAGTATATCTTTTTCAAATGGCGGTAGGTGCATTTATAGCTTATATTTGTTTTTTCTTTACTGTTTGTATTATTTAAAAGATATAGTTATGCGTTCACTTACAGTTATATTTTTGTAGGTAATCTTTCTAATACGAACTAATGATTAAAAAGAGCAAATCCACATAATTCTTCTCTTACTTTCATATAGTCTGACTTAGAGAATGTAACTTGGCTGGACGTGACCATAATGGACAAATCATTTTTGTCCCTCATGTTCAGCCGCATGACCCTCAATTCACCTATACAGAGGTTTTGCACTTGACGTCACTCCTAATTGTTACGTCAACATATTGGGTGGAAAACAAAAGACAACACGTGCAGCATCTACATCACTATAAGTTATGCATGTGAACAGTTGTCTTGTATTCCCCCTAGTAAGACGGTAGTAAGACGGACAGGCCTACTTGTATCTCCTTGGGCAACACGTAATCACCGCAAAACCTCGATTAAGAATTTACTGCTTAAGGCAATACTAATGATTCTGACTATTTTCTCACATTTTAACCTAGGACAGCCAATGAAATTGATTAATTACATAAGTAAGATATATACAAGTACCACTTCAGTTGTTCTTTGTTTTGTTTATAATGTGTGCGTGCTTCTTCTTTCTTTTTTTTTGCCAGTGACATTTTCAGACCAATGAACACAACACATATCAACCACTATTATTTATGGTCGTATGAGACATGCTTAGTTAATAATTGGACAATCACTGAAAACTGAAACAGAACACACTTTAGAATAATATACTCAAAGTTACCTCACTCATTCCCGAATGTATCTTAACTTCAAGTGAAAAGTAAACTTGAAGGATGAAAAATTTCATTCTCTGAAGTTTCGTTTTATCTTCAGCCTCAAGACAGGATTAAATAAATAACTCACTGGCTTCGGTGGTAGTGGTTGTTGCTTCTACAGTCGCGTGTGGTGTTGTCACGTCTTGCTGATAACCTAAAAAAAATACAATAGTCAAAACGTTTTCACTGCTATCAATTGAAGTACCACAAACTTTCCTTTGGTAAATTCGAATCAATTAGCAAATATCTTAGGAGAAATTACTAATTTTAAATTCGCGTGAGTAGAAGAGGCATCAAGTTTATTGCATGTTTAGGCCTACCCGTGTGCCGAGAGGCAACCTTAATAGAGGAAATCTTAAAATTATCCTCTGCACAGCAATAAGTCGTGGCATCCACGTGGTATATGCACCGCAATCCCAGCACAGATCCAAGCTCCTCGTGGACCCATCCCAAGAAAATACAGGTAAATGTACACTATACCACGTGATATACACACAGCGGTCGACTATTTGAGCAAGTGGTAAAGGTAAGACACGACAAAGGAACAAAGCATGCATTTAAAAGTAGAACGTTTGCAAATGCCTTTCTAAAATTAGTCTTGGTTAAAAATATAAAAGTAACTATGCAAAAGTAGAAATTGCAGCACTGAAGATACAGAGGATTAATGTTAAAACTGTTTTTTTCTTTTAAGGGAGAACTTGTGGCCAAAGTCGCATATGTAAGAAACGACTGAACGATACGCAAGCAACAATTAAACAAAACACATTTTAATAATCACCACCAGTTAAGAAAACTAACTTACAATGTTTTCCTTTGCACGGAAACTTTTCAGCAAATTCGCATAATGCTGCGCCAGAAAAGAGAGAAACATGATGGTAAGAAGAAACATAAAATAAATTTGGAGAGTGATGTCGCAGATACGTCTCAGATAGTGTATTTTCCCATAAAGTTTTTCCGTAAACGTATGTGCAAGACAAGGCATCGCTAGTCAGCTATTGTCCTGAGCAAAGTTACCACTTTCGGGTGAAGAATTTCATAAACAATGAAATATGGTTTGCAGAAGTTGAGTTGATTTACGGGAGGGAATTTCCACCGTAATTGAAATGGAAGGATGCTTAGCGTTCAAACTAATTAGGAGAACATCCTAATTGAAATAAAAAAGATCCACGAACACATGTTTTAAATTCACTGATAATGCAATTCTTGCTGACTTATTAACAGGCAATAGGGATGTCTGGTTACGATATGTACCTAAAAAGTAAACGTGAAATATTGAATTCAAAATAATCAGCACGGCTATGGCAAGCCAAAAGCCCGATAATTCAAGAAACCTGTTTTATTGGCCCACGGATTAGGTTTACCAATTGATAAACTAGGTTTTTCGACTTAAACCTGGTTAATCAACCGATAAGCAAAGTTTCTTTTATAAACTTGGTTTACCAATTTGAAAAAAAAAGAAATCTGTTGTTTTGTAAGCCAAATGTATCACTCATGAAGCAATAAGCATGGTTTATTAAACCGAAAAAACGCGTTAATCAGCCCATAGAGCAAGTTTATCAGTCAAAAATCCAGATTTATCAACTTCAAATGATCAACGATTCTAAAATCCAAGTTTATCGAATTAATTAACCAGGTTTATCAAATTGATCAATCTGGCATGCAGGTTTATCGACTTTTTTTAAGGGAGAAACTTGATTAATCTGGTTTATCAAGAGAAAAGACCGGTTTATCAAATTGCTGGGCATTTGACGACGATAAACATGGTTTATCTGTTGATAGACTTGCTTTATTAAAGGATAATCAAGGCTGGACAGTCTATTGACAGTTAGGATAATGCACGATTGGGGATTAACGCAAGCTATGCATTCAACGATAGCATTATAACCCTCGAGAGTGCATAATCCTAGTTAATACACAGGTCAAATCCGCAATTGATTAAGCTTGTTCGTACATACAAAACAAAGTTTTGATTAAAAAAATACGAAAACAAAAGGAAATTTGGACTTGCAAATAACTGCATTGAAAAAGAACCCGGGTTAAAAGGTAAACAAGATTCACAACATGTCAACAATGTTCGTGTGTGATAGACAAAGTGCTACCATTGTTTTGTGCAAGATAGCTCAATTACGACAAAACACTGTCAATCTACGATAGTATTATTGTATACATACGCAGGTGATTGTACTTTAAACGGACTGTTTAATCCACAAGATAATGCATGATCACTTGACTGAAGTTGGCGAATACAAGTTGAGGATTCTTACCAAATGTGTACGAATTCATATTATGTAAAAAAAAAAGGATACTGCACTCACAGAGATGCACATCTCAGTCTAGGTAAATAGACACAATGTGAGGGACTAAAATGAATTAAAAAAACATTATACTCTCTCTGTCTAGTGAACTTTGATGCAGTTAGGAGACGAGAATCACCGATTGCGTCATGTAGCAGGCTTAGACGATCGAACAACAACTTATATTATCATAATATATGACGTCCTCAGAGGTCAGGACTCCAAATTGAGAAGACCCAGTAGAATATTCCTTTTCATTAAATAATTCGTACTATGAAAACTTCGTTGTCGTCTTATATTTTAGTCCCATGTATGGTCTATTCACTGAAGGCTGCAGATAGGACTACTCCCGATGGTATAGCACTCTTTGATACTTAATGCAGGGCGATTATCAATCTATGGTTTGATTGGGCCTCTAATGGATCTCTGATTTTAAATGAATAAAATTACTCACTCATGGCATGGATAACATCAGTCAAAGTTATACTGATCAGTAAAAGTGATAGACATCTCCTTGTGTCCGCCATATTGTCAGCATGGCAATCTTTCCTTGTCTCTGAACCTCGTCTGTCCTCTCTCGGTGATGTCTTTCCTCCTTATAAGTTGATGGAAGCACACTGTGTCACTTGAAGTCAGTGCATCTTATCTTGAATGACACTAGCCACAGCAATGAAAATAAGGTCCGCCAGTAATTGCAGCGCAGACGTTGCATATTCCTCAAGTGATCGAGGTCGGTTTTCTCATTTATTACCTCTTATCGTTTTCTTGCTTCTTATTCGTTGGCTACAGCAGTTAATTTTACACACCCCTCGACAACTTTAAAGCAGTCCACCTCCCAATTACTAAAACATTCGTTTCATTCTGTCCAAGAAAGTACATGTTACGAAATTATTGCCGGCGTTTGAAGAAACAAAATATTATCATTTATGTGGTGAAATGTAATCTAATTCCTACCAAAGGGAAAAAAAAATAATGCTTCAAAGATTTTTGTTATTCGAAAACATCACGGGCTTATTTTTTTCAATGGTAAGCGAATGGAGTTGATTTACTGGTGTACTATTTCCACGAAAGTTTTTTTATGTAAAATAAAATAGTAGCAATCAGCTTTAATACTAAGACGTGTATTTCTTTATTCTTTCTTTAACGTCACATCAACAATATGAACAGAAAAGATACTAATAAGATATTGGTTTCTATTTACGGTAAGTTTTTCCCATTAGCACTTGTATCATAGAACAAAGGTCGGGAGAGTACAAAAAATGAGTTTCAGATTAATTGAATAAAAACTTTAATTATACATTCGTGAAAGCTTTACTGTCAATTATTAAACTCATTGGTCAGATTTATTAAACCATGACAGGTAGATTATTAATATAAGTTGCTCTGAATGTACCGTTACAATATTATCAAATAAATGTTATTAATAGCTGTTCCATTCAAAATTTAAGTAAAAAACGTTACATTAAACCAAGTGGTAACGTTAACTGGTTCTATGAAGGTATTCAAACATTTGGCACATATAATCAAAAGTTACCGTGCAACTCATTCAAAAAGGATTAAATGTGACTAATTTTCAGGATCGTATATACCAGGGTTGGGCAACCCGCTGGCCAAGTCCTCTCCACCAGGGTCAAGAAGCGCAATGCGAAGTACTGTCAAGAAGACCTAACCATGGATGTCGGTAATACTATTCAACTATCAAATTCCCGTACGCGCCTCGTATCCAGCTATTTCAAACACCCCTTTGGCGATAGGCTAATTTGCGGAATTTCATTCATTTTGATCTTTTGACAGTATGTCACTATTTGTACATTTATCCGTTTTGTGCGTGGGTGTAATTTCTAGCAAGAGATATTGTACAAGATCACGTTTTGGGTAACGCCAATCTTTGAATTTTGTTCGACACATTCGGATAACGTATACTAGACCCATACTAAAGTTGCAGTTTACGTGGGGGGTATTTCAATTTCTCCTTGCCTAATACTATACGTGATGAGATAAAGTAGACAGGAAAGTCTCTTGTAGGTGAATTGGTCATGAAGAGTGTGAAGTTTTGGGTAGCGCCGACACGAATTGGGGGAAATGTCACTTTTATTGTAGCACAAACTGATCGAATTGAGCATAATTCATAATTCACGGCATCCTCATCAGTGTCTTGCTCATATGTTCATAATTGCTTTCGTATATATGTATATTTTTTTATCTAGACCAACTGGTAGACAGAAAAAAAAGTCAACATATGAAATGACGAGCGGCTTTTAGTAGGCGTGGTCACGCTAGGAAAAGAAAACTAAGGAGCTGCTATTCAGATGGAGATAGAACGCCTTGAAGGTAACCTCCAAGGTTACACAGTAAATCTGTCCTTTTTATTGTTCTTGACAATTTCTATCGGGCTTACATTTGATCAGAAAATAAACATAATATGGTATTTACGCATTTGGGACTTGAAACTCTTTTCACGTGAAATGCACTCTATCATATTGGCTCTAGCGCCCTCTTTTATATTATTAAAGACAAGAATTGCTTTATTATTTATCAGTAGGAATGTGTGTATTTATTTTGTGTATGTATTTTTATTTGACATTCGTGCGTACTTTTGTGCACAAATGTATATGTTTGTGTAAGTCTAAATACGTTAAATTTTGTTTGTAGCGAGAGAAACCTGCCTCACAAGCCTACAAATTTGTTTTTTGTACTTCTTTTTGTTACAGTATATACCATGATGTCACAAAAACTGCAATGTTTTTATCACTACATATCATTGAAAAGTAACTAAATCAATGAGACTACTTTTTTTCTGGAAAGGTCCAGAACTTGGAAAGAGATTTAAGTTTAGTGTCTTCTTCTGAGCCAACTCTTTTGAGAAAGTAGAACTTCCATGAATAGTCCAACTGAACAGTAGTCCACACATTAATATTAGCAAATTACGTTTCCTTAACGGTTTTTTTTTTTTTTTTTTTAACAATTGTAGTAACGCATGAAATACCGGTTGTCCTGATAATAAATCCACTGTCGTCTTTCTGTATGTGTCTGACAGAAGTTTAATGCCAACATACAGAAGAAAGCAAAGCATGATAAGGATAATGTGTAAAGTGGCGTGGACGCGAATTGTGGTAGACTAACATATGCGTTCCCCAGCGGATTCATTTTTGTGAACTGAAGTCAAAGAGAAAGTCCTCAGGTAGGAATAGATTTCAAAACCTTTGTCTGAAAAGGTTAAAGACCATAACTCATCACCCTAAGCTATATTTTTAATTTCCGGAGAGCAAAACTCTCAACTGGTTCTAAGTTACAGTGCTCTTTGATTGACAGCGAATTCGAAAGATGAGTAGCTCATATTGCACAGCGTACACAGGGATCCATCGTTTTGATTACACATGTGGAGGAATTTCAGACAGGGAGGGAATGGACGCTAGTGGTTGGGAGTATTGAAACTGTCTGGGGTGACGGAGTTTTTGTCTTTAATTTAACTTAGCTGACATAGCTAGAGAAACTGAAGAGTTTCAATTTCGGTAATCTGAGACTCATATTTATAAGAAAATGTACTATGCACGACTGATGGCGGCTGTCACCAGAGTTGGGACAAGAGGCGTGGTCGTCTGGGGTGGAAAAATCTCGTTAACCGCAAACAAGTAACTCGATCGGGAGTCAGGTTGAAAAAAATAAATGAAAAATGAATCAATAAGTGAATGATCTGATAATTACAAAGCAATATATCTTCCAAGGGTCTTGTGTGCAAGCGAGAGAATTAACTTCAACGAATTTAACCCCGTATTCTTTTGCGGATAGGTATAGGTATGAAAGTATATTTATAACACAAATAATGTCAGTGTGCAGTCTGGTTATAAGTCATTACAATCTGTTTAGAGTGGAGGGTTCTCCTACACTTTACAAATACAGTTTTTAAGTCTTCATTCCTTCCATCAGAGTACTGTAGATCGATTCTTTTCCCTCCTGGTTCTCGAGATACTAAATTATAGATCGTTGATTTCGTGGGTTTAACTGCGATTCTCTCGATAACAAATCTGCCCATTGATACGATCAAATACCAGTGGTGATACTGCTCCGAGAAGAGATACCAGGTTGGGTCTAGTCGACTTCGGGGGGAGGAAACTTCAACTAATCGGTGATACTGGAATGTTTCGCCTGATGGAAGTTGCCACTTCATAAAAAAAAAAGCAGTTGGAATGGGATCATATGAATCCACCCGCGTCTCGCAAGGCCCCCCAGGTGATCAAGTCAGGCGACGGTCCGTTGCATTCCCTCCCCTCAGTACATGTACAGCATCATTATGGAAACACCACACAGAATCACACCCAATAAACATACTCGGGGAGATTCCTTTATCGGGTACCGATAGGCAATAGTTATGGTACAAATATTGGATAGCTAGTTGAATAGTTAAAAAGGTCGGACCTTCACCTACCCAAAAAGAAGCTTCAGTTGGTCCATCTTCATAATTTTACCTACTCCATTGACACACTAAAAATTTCTGTTGGTGCTACGAGTACGCCTGGTTTAGGGGTCACATGATGTACGCGCGCTCAACTGAATATCTAGAACTATATACAAAGATTGCCTAGTACCTATCTCAGATGTGACAGACAGGGGCGTTCTGCTTAGATGACGTCATTACTGCTTTCCTCCTCAATTTGTATGAGGCCTCCGTCATGCATCCCCCGTGGAATAGTTTGGTGACGCCAGTGATGGGAGAAGAGTTAAGGTCAGACACACCCAACTCTCACACAGGCACACGCATTTTTGCTGACTTTAACCGCTCAGGTAAATACAGTATCTCATCCCTGTATGCTACGTATAGGGATGAGATCATTGTTACCATCAGATTTGACACAAAACTATATGCAGCAGTCAGCATAAGCAATATAAATACATTTCTTTCCGTTGTTTCTGACTGGAGTGGCGTTATCATAATTCATGATTTTGTAAACACTTGTATCATCATGTTTACATTATTTATGCATCAAAAGCTTTACGTATTGAGATCAATTAAATGCAGATTTCAATGACCGTGAACAATGACTTCTTTACTTCTATGACTTCCTTTGTCTTTTTATGTTTTATCACAAATATCATAAGTCTACTATGGTATATAGTAATGCCTCGAAGGTATTAGTTGATATCTCGACGATGTTTCTTAATAGCTGTACGGCGGTAGTGTGTGATGACTCCCATCGTAATGCCACAGCCTTGGTCTTTGAATTTATATGATGGTAATCAATACTCCAAAGTCATTATTTGATACTGTTGAATATTACCGGTTACTGCTCTCACTGTTGTGTGAGTTTCTGTCACTTCAGATCTACGGCGTAAGTATATATATTCGAAAGGAAATCTCTTAATTCATGGCCAAATCAGTGTATGAATCCGGAAAATCTTGTTTCGTTCAAATTCTTAGGACGTGTTTAACGCTGTTTAGTTTTTTTCGTACTTGCTAGGCAAAAATGAATCCAACGTGGTCAGTGAAAAAAAAAATGTTAATAATCCTGTGTTGAAATTTCAACAAATTAAGATTTTGAGAGTTTGCGAAAGGACGCCCGATGTAAGCGTGTAAATTGCCACTCAATCGGAGTAGGGAATTATAAAGATAATAGACAAGTAACGTTCAAGTACTAAATTTATTCTTAGTTAAGTGTTTTCCTGGTTGGGAAACTTCTCAGCAAGTTAGCAACTCTGTTTACAAAGAGAAATAACAAAGTTCACAACATTAAATGGTTATTGTTATCACATATCTATGTAACATTATATTATGTACAGTTGTTAGAATAGTACATGATATGTTAGAGAATTTTCTACTGTGGCTGTGGCATGTGAATGGTCAAATTTCTGACAAGCACACGTCATGAAGCCTCTGGAACCTTTGAAATAGGCTATGGCCCCTCGCTGGTATAAAAGGACAGAACGATTTTAAGAAACACTAATTGACACGATTGCAATTGAGCTGAACACTACCAGAAGAAATATTGTCTTACATTTTTTTTAAGGAAACAACGTGATATTACGTGGCTAAAGGTTAAGAATTCGAGACTCATAGCTGCCTTGTAGACTTTTCCTATCCTGTACATACTTGCTAATTAACGTCCTACAGTAGCGTAATTCATGAGTACTAACGTCTATACACTATAACGTTAGTGTTATCGTCATCGTATATACGTTAAGTGGACATTAATTGTGGATATTCTATACCAATCCTATATATTACGTGTTTAAGAGGCTTAACCATCTATTACTATATTTCGTTATCTGTCGCTGTCTCTACTCTGGCCTGAGTGAAATGTAGTGTAACCGACAAACTCACGAGCACTACAAGAGTCCAGACCGTGAATAACAGAATAGTTTCAGCTTAAACATTAAAGCACATGTCACCCGTTGTTATTAAATTTAACTGTTAGTTCAGCCTGAGATAATTCAACCCCATATCCATTTTAATCTTACAAAGTGCATTCTAAATTGTAATTGGAAAGATGTATGAACGAAACATTATACTCGAAATGTAATTTGAAAGCAATACTTCCATATTATTTTGTGCTCTGTTTTGTGTTTGCGTTTATTCTGTTGCAATTTGGTGAAAAAGTGGTATATGTCGTTTTATTGGTAGTTTTAATTTGATGTACGTTTTTAACAATAATGCGATACAACTTTCATAAAATTTATAGCCAAATTCTGAATTTCCTCTCGACTATCCTGCTGAAATAAAAACGTTGGGAATTTGAAATTTAATTAAGCTTAGTTTGTTTTGTTTTAGGAGAGTTAAGAAATACTAGTATGACATTGTGCAACTACACAAGATTACATTGGAATTTGCGCAGTTAAACGGATTGTCCGAAACGGAAATATCAAACAATTCTTCACAAGTTGGAGTAAGAAATTCTTCTTCTAAACGTTGTACTATATTTACAACATGTGTCAGTGTACAAGGGAAATCTTTCTAAACAACAGCCCCGGATAAAAAGAAAAATGTAAAATGAGTGAACAATTCAGCAACCTTTGGTAGGAAAGTGAAGAAATATTTAAGTCAAAATCACTATTTTTCAATATTGTATGTTTTTTATTATTCTTATCTTTTCCAAAAAGAATTATATGAAGCCCTAAGGTAGACCACAATGCCACTCCCTCTAAATGATTTTTTCTTGTTACATTTCACGGATAAAGATTTAAATAAGCATAGGGTGTTGTAAAATACATCTTAAATAAACTTGGGAGCTTTCTTTCTCCAAATCGTGTAGAAGCATTTCTATTTAACAGATTTGTGGTACAAAATGGTCTGCCAATGACAATGTTTGTTAGAGAGCACCCCGGTAGCGAGAAAAAACCGTTAATATTTGAATTTGAAGTGTTGTGGCACCCAAGATAGTATTCATGAGTATGCTTTTTATGCCTCCCCTAGCTTGCACATGGATTGTTATTTGATCGCATGTGTTATTAATGTATACCTGGATTCTGCAGGTAGACACTGATAGCCTTCAATAAAAAAAGATCCTACTGCAAAGTTAAGGGTAGGCATAAATAACATATTGATGAATGCTATCTTATGATGTGAAAAAAAATGGATGCCTCACGTTAAGTGTCTTGGAAATACTTGGAAAATACTGTAATAGGCCCAAACCCACAAGTTTCTTGGTGGAACTGTGACAATAATCGTGTGATTCCTCAAAAGGTAGAATGTATTTGTGGGTTTTTGTCTGTAGATGGTTTGACGTACTTTCAAGTTTTGTCAAAGATTCCTTAAAAAGAAGCAGATCAGTATCTAAACCTTCGTCGACCCTGACATCTGATCAAAATCTCTTTTCTTCAATTTCTTTCCAAATTTTAATTTAAAAAGAAATAAGAGGGCAATCCACGGGTTACATTTCATCATTATCGTTGTACATATTCATTAGCTCTTTCACATGTGTGTATTATAGTCGATCGAAAGATTGATTGAACACCCAGCGCCTAACGTTATACACAGTGCATAAGTACACAGGTAGGCGCAGCACACTGGACCGTCGGTATGTAAGGAACGCACAAGTGTTATGTGAATTTTTTAAGTCATATGAGCGTCAAAATAAATATCCAATGCAGATCGTGTGTGCGTCAAAGTAATCCTTTCCTTTATTTCTCAAATCAGGTAAAAGATATAAACGAAATTTCAACGGATTATTTCTCAGGGTTTTACTTTGCGGCTTCTGTATGAAGGGTGCTCTTTTCTAGAAGCATGTCACACAAGCTTTAAGTTTTGATGGGAGACTTCATACCATGGTTCACCTATCTACCAACTTTGACCCTCATCTTTGACCCTCACCTTTGAACCCACTTTAATAGGGTCCACTTTTACATCAACCCATACATATGTAACCAATATATATTAAAAAGGCAACTGTTCCTGTGACAACTGAGAGAGACATAATACATTCTAGCGTTCCAAAGCAACTGCAATATCTCATCACGCACATAACATGTATACCGATGAGATAAGGTGAATGGTGATGGCAGTTACCCGTGGGAAAATGGATGCACCAAGTTAAGTTTCTTGGAAATATTACAATTGGCCAAAGCCCACAAAATCCTGGGTGGAACTGTTATAGGCCTAGAACTGGTGTGTTTCCAGAAAGGCAGAACGTATTTGTGGGTGACTTCATATATAATGAATACGATATCGATGTCGAAAGAGGCAGCTTTCTTACTGTGGAAATTCATTCTGTTAACCTCGATGATGCGAAATTGTGAAGTTGATCAATCAAGATCTTCACAGGTCCTTCATTCAACATATCAATCGATGATGTCTTTGAGATCCAATTGAATGATGCTCAACAAACAGGGAGTAATAATCGTATCGGAAAAATAATATCGATCTCACAAGAACAGTTTATTTGGTAGTTTATAAGGTAGGACGTATTCTCATTTTCGTTTCTTCAACGCCGCATGAGCCTGAATGAGTCAGAGTAGACCAGAATGTTCCGTGGATATCATGACCATGGTTGACGAGACCGTTGAGATTCGCATTTGAACAAATCTGGGAAGAATCTCGGCAAGCAACGCGATTTTGATTTCGACTGGAATACCACCAGGCTCCCAGGTGTAAATTAGCACAGTCTGTAACAGCATCTTTATCGTTGTCTTGGTCAGAAGTACTGAATTGGCTTCTGTTCTCTTGGCCCATGCTATCGCCTGAGAAAAAAAGGCAAAAAAGCGTTTGTGTGATATATATCGAAGTGTGTTACGCATATAAGAGGTGTACTAGAAGTGGTGTTCGATATCGGTTTGTGCAACATCACGTTTCAAAATGATCATGTTTAAAACTATGATGAATGGTTTAAACATAAAATATTTGTCACATGTCTTGAGTTCAGACGTGAACGTCGTCAATATTACTGTGATATGTCTCAAGGTTGTAGCCATGTGGTGAATAAATGTTTTCAGTTGACGAATGGACTGGAGACTGGTATAAAGTAATTGAGTTCCAACGACCTGGTGGCACGTGCTTGCCTTCTATGTGCAGACCTAGCCTGCAGTCTACACACCTAAGTAGGTGACGCGCAATATATAATAATATTAATAATAATATATTAGATATATTAATTAGTATTATATATTAATATATTAATAATATTAAGGCCGGTTAGTCATAGAATTTTTCAACGAAGAACTGATGAGGTGGAACACAAGTAGGGTTGTTACTGATGGTACAATACTTTTTAGTTTGGGACAATACTTACTAAACATCGGGCAATAGTACACGATCTCTGATTTTTGATCAAAACATGCCGGTGACAAGAGGGTTTTAACTTTTGACGTAAAAATTGTAGGCTTAGATATCATGCAGGCCGCGGCCGTCGGCCTTTTTGTCAATGACCAAAGATTGTTTCGCCAAAATGACTAATAGCAATGGAAAATATATTTCCCAGATGCTAGAAAATCGCATTTAAATGCACCTGCCTTTGGGCTGTCGGACCTCGCCCACCGGCCTTGAGCCAACGGCGTATGCGTAACCAACACCTTTCTCATAATACTGGATCCGCCCCTGATAAAACGTAAAGTCCGAGTTGGCACTAATTTTTAAAGCTAAAGTGTGTCAACTATGATACCATTATCTGCCATATAGACACCTTTTTCTTTCTTTCTTTACCGCTCCTCCTTGAAAGCGATTCGCAAATTGTGACAAGCTGGGCACTACAGATGGATCCACGGCATTGCTTAGTGCATGTTGACAAGCAGAAATAAGTGATAATCTGACGGTCTAGAAACGGCAAAGTCAGTAGAATCATATTTAGATAGTTGCCATACCACGGTATAAAATAAAAGAGTTATATACGTAGATGATCATGCTTACTAGATTGGATATCCTTCTGTTGCTGTGAATACAAAATCAGTGTAACTTTTTCACTCAAACATTTAGTTCGCCTGCTCTCAGTATTGTCAACATTTAATCGTAAAACAACTATTAGTTGGTTGCTTCAGTGACCCTGTAACTTCATGTTAAAAGTAATTTCCACAAGAATGTAACGTTACTAATACATGGTTAATAAGCAACATAAGCTTCACCCACACTTACCAGCTGTCCCACTATAAGAACCAACAGAAAGTCGATATTTGTCGGTCTCGTTGCTGATGTAAAAGTGGTTGTAGTGGGCGTAGTACGAGGTACGTGTACCAGTTTGGTATACCAGGTCTACACGTAGTTGGTAAGTTCTTTGATTTGTCAGTGCGTGCAACACATTGTTTCCAAGCCAGTGATCGCCAACTAGATTTCCGAATCCGGCTTTGTAGGAGTACCAATTCTGTCCAAAAATATTTGCAGTCGTGTTTCGCTTTTGAAACACCTTCAAAGATGCAAACATATAAACAGCAGTTAGCAATAAAATGCTCAAAATGAACACTGAAACTGCTCACTAATACCAATGAGCAATGTTGTTGGAGATGTTAAAACAGTACTTAAGACACTAATCAAATATTGTCGTAAATCCATCAGCAATAACGATAAAGCAACATGTCTTAAACTCAATCTGCTCTGAAGCTTTCACGTATACATCTTTCTATTGCATTCTAAACTATAACAAACTGTATGCATTTGTTGCTTACTAGCTTGATGAAGCACTATATGTGTAATTAAACGTTCCATTTTAAAATAACAAAGCATTAAATTATTGAAGACATTAACAGCAAAGAAACTAACAGGGAACCGTCCCCGCATGCAAAGTAACTGAAAGATCTACATTGGTTATTGCATTAAGATGGGCAAATTGATAAAACGAAACATTCACAAAGCGTCATGTGTACTCTACATCTCTGGACAATAAAAACGAACTTATAGCATCCTCTACTTACTCTAACATCAAAATGCAGTATTAGTAAGCTTAGCAGAACTAACATATACTCTGATAACATTCAAAAGTGTAAATCCCCTTTGCGGACATGAAGCATTTCACTCGATTATGGTTATAAAACGTCATTTCAGGTAATTGTGAGAAAGGACTGACTGGTATGAGGTATCAAATAATTACAGGAAGCAAATGTAGCATGAAAAGAAAAGTAAATAAAGCAAGGCGGGTATCAGTTAAAGATAAATTTGTCTGCATAGTTTTTAAAACTATATATGGATTCATTTCTTATGATATCTTAATCAAAACCTTGCTGGCCTGTCTCCACTCTGTTAGGTTCGACCAAGAAGACCTAAAACTCCTACCGTCCAACCCCCTCCGTCCGTTGACATCTCACAGTAAACCTGGTAACCAGTACTTTCCCAGCCGGCGGGATAGATGGTATAAACGCCGTCAGTGGTAGAGCCGATGATGAAGAGATCATAACAATCTCTAAACCGTGAACATACGAGTCCATTTCCCAGAAACCCGTCATTACAGAAACATCTCCTGCCGTCATCTCTAACCTCACATAGTGCATTATCACTGCACTTATAGGTTCTGTCGATCACCACGCTATTGTTTATACAGCTGTATTCTATGGTGCAGTTGGCATTCACATATGACTCTCCACCCTACAGTATAAGTGTATGAAACAGACAACAAAAGCGCATATTATTTCAACAAATTTAAAATCGTGTTGGAGTTACTTATAAATCCATATTTATCCTGTTACAAACTACTTTACGGACGATTTATTTGGATATATATACGCCTGTAAATCGTATAACTGGACCTTTCAGAATGTGAGCTGGGTGGGCAAATTATTGTTGTATATGGTCAATGTTACCTCGCTAAAATACATCAGGGGTTCACACAGAGTTCATACAAGTTCAGGTTCCGGTGTTTACCCGAGAGTATTAACCTTTCCTTTATTTCGTTCAAACAGTTAGTGAAGACAATAAAATCAGTAGAAACGGGTTGGGCAAGCACTGCTACTACACTGCTACAATTACTGCTGGGAAGATTTCGCAATAATTCGAGATTGGTTGATTCATGGGTGGCAACGATTTGCATGTTTGTCATACGTATTCTGATTGGTCAACGCCATCACCTATCTCGTGATCCTCAGCGGTTCGGCCTGTTTTGAAACCTCGACTCAGCCACGCGGCTCCGCACTGGTAATTGTGTCGTCGAACGGTAACCTTTCTCTGTGCACTCCTTAGGACTGTGTCATCGCATCGTTTTCTCTTCCTTTCGTCAACCTCATGTCAACTTACAGTGTACCACTGTCTGATTGTAATCGTCATCGTCCAATAATTCTCATTAATCTCTGTGTTCCAGTCAAATCATAAAATAAATGGAACTACAATCGACAAAATCAACTTGATTTCTCTCAATTTCACTCTCTGGATCTTCATCTCTCTGTCTCTGTTGTATCGGGAACTTTCTGTGTCATAACGACTAGGATATCCTCCACACCACTGTGAACTCCCCCCCCCCCCCAAAAAAAAAATCAACGCATATATAACATTATTGATGCGTCTACTATGCCTATCTGACACATCATTCGAGAATGATGGTATTTGGGAAGTATATTCTATAGTTAATTAATTTTAGATGTTTTCATTATCTAATTTGACTGGAGGGAAGTCACTTTCTTCTGGCAGGAATCAACTACGTATTTCTGAATCACCACTCAATATCCAATTTCTCCTTCATTGAATTTCAAATTAAACAAGAGCCTATACTCGGAATGTTAGATCATAAACATTGATTTCTCCCTTTGTGGTATGGTACACATTGACCTGTAATACTCTCTGTGAAGAATTATTTCGCATGTCTCAGAAGTACGTAATTCGGAAATAGACAATGCGTTAGCAAGAAATATAACGTTTCTGTACATATGCATACAGCTTCTGTTAATAGGCATTAGTTACATGACAGTACATTGATCCAATTTAATTGAATCCAAACGTACATACCTTCAGAATTCCAAAGTTTGTTAAATAACATCCGCAGTCCTTTTCTGTGACGCAGTGAGTTCCATTCATGAAAAAACCCTCATCACAGACACAAGTGAGGTTCGAAAAGAGAAGATTATCACAATTACCTGTCGTGTTATCAGGATCACTGCACGTTCGTGAACATGAAACATTGCTGTCGTAAATCATGTTCGGTGGACATACGCTGACGGTATTTTCTGCAAGTTAAAATTGCATATCAGAATCACCCTCACTGTAGGTACTGAGCAACGAAAATTTGAAATAATAGTTGCATTGACATATTAAACATGATAGTAGTCAAGAAATAGTCTATGTACTTGTTATGACAGGATAACAACACGCACCTTTTATTTTTTTCATTTTTGTCATAATCAAATTTTTTAAGAAATCGTTTCGTTTTCTGAACTTATGCAAGCGACTTTAAGAAAAATATTCCAGGTATGTTCAAAATATTCTCTAAAATCAATAGTAAAATGAAACAAAAAATCAGTAACTCTCAATCTTCTGGGGGGGGGGGGGCCTTCGTGTAGTGGAAAGGATCTCATAAAAATGCCACCATTTTGAATAATCTAACAAAGTCTGTGTAGTGATACTAGCACATGACAAGAGCTTACACTTTCTAACATTTTCCATTGCATTAGATTTGATCATTCAGTTGCAACCGAGAACACCCTTCAATGCCTTTGCTAACGCCATGAAACTCATGACGTAATTATCTTCCTCTATTTTCTTTTTATCTTGCGACAAATTGGTTGGATTATAGCAATTGATTAAGGCAATTTGAAGCTACATAAACTAACTTTTTCCAACCTGTTTCTGGCAAGAAAACTCAACTGACAACCCTAGTTCCGCTCATCCACTTGAAAATACAAGCAGCTATTAGCGATACTAAAGTCGGTGCCTTGCTTGAAGAGCCTTTTGTCCTCATATGATAAATTTATACGATGCAAGATTTGGTATTAGAAAAATCTCTTTTTCTTTTCTTAAGTTTTATTGGAATAACCAAATGCCCAGCACAATAAATTTTTGAAACGTGAGAAACATGTTGACTATACATCGTTGCTTACACGATGGTGCTTGCGAATGTTTCTTTCAATCCGGCGAAACCACTGTGTGAGTCTTTTTGCTATTGTGCCATGATTATGTGCATGAGGCTGGCTCAAACTAAATTTGTTGGAAAATGAGTTTTATTTCAATATCTTTTGAACAAAGTCCGTGTAGTTTCCCACTGAAAAATACCTAATGTGATCTTTGTCGAGTAGTTGTTATTTGTGACAGACATGTGTTGAACGTTTTACTCTCTTTTCAAACTATTCTTATTGGAAAGAATTTGATGATTCTAAGGCCTACATTTTGTAGTCACTTACAATTTATTGTGACAGTCGAAATGTTTTTTCTTTGTTCTGTTTTGTTTTTTAAGTTGCAGACATAACAGAACTCATCTAAGCATGACCTTATTTCACATTCAACTACTTCAGGTACCATTTAGCATTGCATTTATACCTATCATTTTTTTTAGCTGAAAGAAGTTAAACTACACAGTCCTATGTGATTTTTTTTTCTTAAACGTTCTTTAGTTTATATAGCAACATCGCCATTAATAACCAATTGATGCATTAAGTAGAATAACTTATGTGTTAAACATGTGCCAGAGAAGAATAGCAGAAGACGATAAAAATAGAAACATGTGGTCCTTGCTTGTATAAGTGCTATGAAAACTGCATGGATTCTGTTCCGTGTATATGAAATAGAAGAGAAATTTAACTTATCATGTGATTTGCTTATCTTGTGACTACCAGCTCTCTTATGTAAAGTATTACCAATAAAATATCAACACTAACGTCGTAGCAGTAACACTGGCTTCTCCAACTATCGTGTGTTATAACATACAGTTTTTAATCACTACAGTCCGTTACTTACTTGATTCGAATGTAGTGGCTGATGTGGTAGTTAGATGTAATATCATAGCAGTTGTTTTAGTTTCATTAACATCGGGATTATAGCCTGTGTCAAAGATTAAAATGTGTCAAATTAAGCCATGATGTGACAATTTGTCTAACATTATATCTTTTCGTAGTATAAATTTCACAACCCTGATTTTAATCAAAATGTTTAACATCTCGAAACTGTCCTAAGTGTTTCAGTTGTTTTAAATATATGCCGCAACCATGACTATGTTGACAGCATTATTCTAATTATAGCCTATGTAAGGTTCAATGACGCAAATTCAAGTTAATAAAGTCCCTCTAACACGACATCATAGGATTTCTCTATGGAATCATACAAAAAATTGAGAGGTATATAATCGCCTGCAACGAAAATTTAGGTATCCATTGGTTGCACTGAGAGATTTAGAATGGAAACATGTGTTACAAAGGAAAAAAATGCAAGTGAACGTAAATTGTAATCACATATTTTTGCTCCAACAAGGCAGAGAACCAAATTAGACCAAAAGTCCCATTAATTGAAAATAATCTAATTGTTCATATGTATATATGTGGCTGAATATTTCAGAAATCGTTTGTTGTATATACTGCTACTTAAACAGATAACGTAATTTTCACAGTGGTGGAGCTATATTTACGTCTGAGTCACTTAGTGCAGATATTTACAACTAACTTCAAATCACGAAAAGCCTGTCGTTATCATTCTTTTACTTCAATATACGTTAGAACAGCATTAATGTAATAAACAACGTTAACATAATGAAGGAAAATAATTACAGTGTTTTCCTTTGCATGGGAACTTCTCAGCGAAATCACATAATTCTGTATAAAAAAGCAAAAACAAGGAGTACAGCTATCGATTACATTCTGACGTCAATTGGGTCCAAATATGACTAACAAAAGGTTACAGTTTGTAAAATTTCCCAAATTTACCATGCTAACGCAGGATTTAAAATTAAATTTGAATATGATACGGAAATAGAGTATGCCTCTGGTGGATTTGACACCACGGGCTAAACGGGAGGGATATCGGGGACCTGACGACTGTTCGCGAGGAAGGGACTATCACTTGTTGAATATACGCCCATATCTCAGAAAGTGTTCATTTCCATAATCCACAAGTAAGCCGCTAGGAAATTATCCTCGCAGTAGGTGTCGAAAAAGAAAAAAAAAACTTGTGCAGTGATCGTGCGTATCCATGTTTACACCCGTTTGATATTTTCATACTACTTCTGTAATAAGCTTGTTATCAACTCTGTGTTGTGGTAGGGGCAAGGAGAACACAAAACTCACGGTAAATGTTTACTAAATATCACACGAGGCTTGTGATATTGTTGTGACGAAGGGTGCAAGACTGAAAAAAAAACCCGATTATGTTCTCCTAGACTAACATTATGCTTGTTTTTGCGTATTTTTGGTACTTTCGATGTGGCTAAAACACAACAAAAACAAGCTGAGAAACTGAAGTTGAGAAATAACCCTCTTGGGATCAGCGATCAAGTTGAGATGATACAAGCATCATAACTGATGAAGTATGACACAAGTTTGACCCTCACAGGGCTCGATGGGGGGGGGGGGGTAGGTTTAATGATAATATTTGCCAGTGGCCTTAAGCTATTGTGACAGAATCATATCAGATCTGTAGTTTTGTGACTTGCTCGAATCTTCTAAGGGACCTTAGCTCGTAAGCCTCTCGTTGTCAGTTGAAGCGTGATTTAAGTGATGGATTTGTCAAGAAAACTTGAAAAGAATAATTATTGTTTTGACAATACAAGGTGGTCGTGAGCGGAGGGTGTGGGGTTCCACCTCCCCAACCTCTTCACTGAGCTACCATGGTTGGAAAATTTGAAATTCTAGTTGAAACGTTCATATTTTAGTCTAGTACATTTGATGACATAAAAAGATGCCAAATATTACCACCAAATTGTGTGTAAGTGTACCTGATGACTGAAAAATCTCTGAAAAAGGAGATGTGGACATTAACTCCCTTACAAGTATCTCCAAGGCTAAATAACACTCATCTCATGCTTTGAACTACCTATTAAAATACTATTAAGAGACTTTTTTTTCATCAAGCTGGCTATTGTTTACAAACGTTACATCTGTAATCCTGCTAATCTAGTAACTAACAATTTTTTAAAAAAAAAAAAATCTATGTCCCCTAGTTTTTAGGCAAACGTAAACCTATGTGCGCAGCTGCAAATGTTTGCCAAGTATCCGAAGGAAAAATTAGAAAGGGTGAGTTGTTTTTATGATTCCCATATCACCTCAGCCCACCTGATACGTATTACCATTTTTCGTAGACTGATTTTTGTTGTTGTTGTTGTTGCATGAATTGAGGAATTGCAGACATTATATTCCTATTTCAAAGCTGCGTTTTTACAGTTCGAGTGCCCTACCCCGGGGAGGTATCGTTTCCTGCCATGGAGGGGGGGGGGTTGGAGCGAAACTTTTCTTGTGCGCTCTGTCCAAGCCAATGTGGTGCTCTGCTTGTATAGTCCTGTCATTACTCAACACTAACCTATTCAATAATTTTGGGGGGATTTCGCTGACCCTAATATAGTGCCCTTTCAGACTGCAACGCATCCTTTACAAAATTCTTGATCCCCTCCTGATCCCCTGGCTGATAAGGTATATTCTTGTGTCCGAAGGTGTCGCGATGACGTCGCTACTCAGTGGTATAAGAAAGCATCCTGTCAGTTGGATTTTTTTTACCTTAACACCCCCACCCCACGTGATATGACCATAGCTACTGCCATGAGGCAATAATATGGAGATAGTTTGGCATAGTATTGAGCAACAGTTGAGTATGCCAAAATTAATGTTGGTCAGTTTTACAAGAAAATATCACACCCTTTTCCCCTCAATCAGAGAATGCAAGGTTAGGAGTACATACAAGTATTTTGTTGTCATTAGAAAGCAACAGTTTATTGCATATTAATATTTTGTAGATGTCTAATAGTAGGAAGGCTGAGGAAACAGTTTTCCATGGCTTTTTTATCGAAGATAATAGCACTTCTAAATGCCAGTTGATCAAGTACATATTGCCCAGTACAGAACCCATTGCGACAAAATTAATCTGTTGCAGCTGCATATTTAGGAAAGTCTTTTTGGAAGAACAGTTAATGTAGCACTTCAAAAAAAAGCCCTGAAAGAGAGCTGACAATTTACCAAAACAAAAAATTACGTGGTTGGACTCATCACTCATTTTCTTTTTACAATAATTTCACTTATGAATAAATACTTCAGACACGGTCAACAATACTATGGATGTAGTGATACTGTCTCACGCGTCTACACTTCTCGTTGAAAAAGTACTAAAACTACTTACTCCCGGCTTGAGTAAAATCAATCAAACATATGGTAATCAGGCAATGATGGAAAAAATCTCGTTTCTGTTTCTTCATGTTGTTTCTGTAATATACTATCTTCCTCGGTCTTCCTCCAGTCTTCCTAACTGATAGGCTTTATCGATGTACTTTAATAGTCTGTTGTGTCCTACTGTTGCTTTCGCTGTTTGGAACAAACGATATCTTCGATTTGAAGATATTTAATCAAAACAAGAGTTGCCTTGCAGTACTTATGAGCATATCTGATTGGTCACTGGGTTTCTAAAGTAACTATTATGGTTAAAATCCAAACCGAGAGACTATTTGTTTGTTTCTTGATCACGTACGATATATATGTCACTTTTAAATGATTAATCTTCTTAATTCTATGAATAAGTTTCAATGAGGTGGCTTACAACGCTTGCAATGAAAACAATGACATATGTTGTAAATTAGTCAAAGACTCTGATGTTAGTCTAACTTTATCTCTGTGAGCAACCAAAGTACTTAAGTTTGGGATACTGCTGATAGACATGGAATTAATCAATCATATTGATATATCACAAGAAACAGTACGGTGAATAGAATGGAACGACATGAATTATTACACAACACATACAATCGAGTAAGGTAATGGAAAGCAGTACGTCGTGAAAGAAGCAGTTCTGAGATGGAATCCCTAGCTCTAAATGATAATGCTTAAAAGCACATTAACTTATTAAATAAACACTTGCGTGTTAAAAGACAGAGCAAGACTACTTACCCAACAAATTAGTGATAGACAAAACTGGACACATTCGACAAAAAAAGACACTTAAATAATAGCCCACCTTACACCCCATGTGGTATTTAACCAACACTTGGTGGGCCAGTAGTCCTTGCATGGGGGTACCCGATGCATGATCACCAAACCACATGGTTTGACATTACTCCCTTGGGTTAGGAGGTAAGAAGGGGTGTATGTGTATGTGTGTACTTGTACAAGCAAAGGGGTCACGATCTTCACCTGCACGGTAAGTTGGATGAACCTCAAAAATGGTATGTAAGTGCCGTGGTATGTAGTATAGTGTCCTCCCGACCAATGACGTCACATGTTAAAAGTCAAGGGTCACAGGTCACAAAAAGCAAAAACATTCTTAGCATTTTTTTTTTCTACGTGCTTCTATCCTAGAATGATAAAACTACCATACATGGAAAACAGACAATACAGTGTTTTTTTAGTATTGATGATGCTTTTTTTTAGTATTGATGATGTTACGAGATCAAACGTCACGTGGTTAAAGGTCAAATCGGAAAAATGGTCAGAAAAAGTGTGTCACGATCTTCACCTAGACAGTAAGTTGGATAAATTTGACATTTGGTAGATAGGTGCCTGTGGTATAATTTCTGCCAATGATGACGTCATAGGCCAAGGTGAATGGTCACAGGTCAGGAAAAGGAAAAATTACGTGTGAATAGCCGCAGAGTTATAGAAATACCACCTTTATGCTGAGAAAATACAAGAACGTTATTTAATGTCGATGACGCCGCAAGGTCAAACGTCACGTGGTTAAAGGTAAAACGGCCAGAAATGCTCTGATAAAGTGTGTCTTGATCTCCTCCTAGACGGTAAATTGGAAGAACTTAGAACTTGATGGGTACCCGGATATGAGATGTAGTGTTTACCCGACTGATGGCGTTGTAGGGCACGGGCGAAGGGCATGATTACTATAACTTATCACAGAGTGTTAAGTGCTGGTAGTACATTGTGTCAACATGACTTTTACATGTTTGCTTTTTCCATGAATGTGACAACGGTGCTTTGATCTATACAACCATTTTCTGGGCTGAGTGATTACGTCTGATAGAAATATCATTTCCAATGCGTTGATAATACCTTTATTCAGTACATGTTTACAGAGCATACATATATAGACCTACTGCACAATTCTACAATACCTCGACAGGTTTACACACTTCGAAAAAATATTGAACAACACGTAATGCACTTCTTTTTCTTCTTCAAAGTGATAGAATGAGCCTTTGCAACTGTGGATTGCCTATTTGTTTATTATTCATTCATTTATCCGTTTGTGCGTTTGTTTGTCTATTTGTTCGTTTGTTCATTTGTTCGTATGTTCGTTGGTTTATTTATTATTTGACTATACTGTATATACTGAAGGAAACTTGATAGCAGTTGCCTATTATTGACGAGATATGCTTCAATTTCTTTTATAGTGATGAGTTCTCAATCAAGAGATTTAAGCGGATTCCGTTTTAAGAACGGCACTGGCATTTAGCATTGAAGACGAAACATGTCCAAGTATGACGTAATTTCTCTTCTATTAAATTGATTTTTTTCGAATTCTGTTGTATAGTATATAATGCCATCTGATATTCAATTTCAAATCGGTAAAAAGTTTTACATGTGAAACAATAGCAAAATAGTACGGTGCAACTGCTCAAAAGATCGATCTTGAAATTTAGCATAAATCTCAAAAATATTGCTTTACGAATACAGCAATAATGTTAAAATATTATTTTAACATTATTAATTGAGAACTGAGGCGAGAGTTACCCATAGATCATAACTGACTCCGCGTGCCGGACCAGTGTTTTGCTTAGCTTATATATCGTATATCCTCATTCTTTAGTTCAGTTTAATTTATGCCAATACTAATAATTAATTAGTTTCTATTTTTTCGGGGGATGAGCACATGTCAGGGTTCCATGCTTTTACTGTCGTGTAATATCTCAAATTTTTGATTGGTATCCAAGTGACCTTTATTTACAATTGTTAATGTCTTATGAAAAGGATTACGTAGAACAATGCTTTGATTCCAACCATGTTGCCAACAGTCCAATTAGGATCTCTCAAAAATGGAAACGACTAGTTATTTCTTATCTTATTTAAAAAAAAAATAAGATCTAATAATATATATACATGTATATATATACATATATATATATATATATATATATATTTACACCCAGAACCACATTTTATTCAGTTGGCGTGACATATTTACCGAGTACATCAGTTTGTTGTAATTTATTTAAAAAAAGCTAGCAGTCTGCTCGAATGTACAACAATACTTTGCGAGGTCAATAGAGCCTAGTAAATATATTACTGTTCTCTTTGCGTGCATTATCATGTTAGGTGCCATATGTTAGGCACTTGTTAATCCATTCTTCCATTCGTTCAATGCTTGTGTCGAAAAAGTTAAAAAAGTTCTTAAAATACGAACATTTTTTTTCTTGAACAAAGAGCAACGTTTTTATCACCACAGGTAATATCCTTATCGAATGTGTATTTGGTAATAATGTCAGGAAATAATTACTTTGAAAAGTGTCTCACAGAATCAAAGATAGGAAGCAGATATCTACACTTGAACTTACGATATCAACAAAAACTCTGTTGTCCTGTTAAATTCTTTCTTCTTACCTTTATTCAATATTAAACCCGATGATGATGATGATGATATAATGAAGAATGACTTCTTCATAGTGAGTCTATTTATTGAATAAATGACGTTTCTTCGGCATGCATGTGTTTGTTTTAATACACATATTCTTTATCAAACGCGTCTTTGGGGCTCCATTATTCAACGTGTTGATTAGAATTGAAAGGTGTCTTATGTCTCTAAAATCCAACTGTGCTCAACATTTACCCGTAGTTAATATTTAAGTTGTCAGACTATCTGCATTACAATAGTATAGTTCAGGTCAATTTCATTAAATTGGACGTATTCTCATTTGCGTCTGTTTCATACTACATGACCCTGAACGAGTGAGGGTAGACCAGAACGTTCCGTGTGTGTCGTGGCCATGGGTCGCGAGACCATTAAGGTTCGCGTTGGAGCAGATGGCCGCCTGATTTTGACAGGCAAAGCGACTTTGGCTTCGGTTGGAGTACCACCAGCCTCCCTGATGATAGCTTGAACAGTGAGCGGCAGCATCTTTATCGTTGTCTTGATCATATGTACTGAACTGGCATCCGTTTTCGTGAACCAAACTATCACCTGCGAAGAAAAGAAGAAAACATATGTGTATATATATGGCTTTTACTTATCATTTCATCCTGATGTGTAAGGTTTTATTAAGGAATTTATTCAAGAAACAACACAAACCAGCTTTGGTAAATTAAGTCACTATTTCCTTTCGCCAGATTGTCGGAAAATGTTAAGTTACATATTCACTTTTCTTTTTCTTTCACTAAGGTGTAAATTTAGAGAGGTTACCCGGAGATACTGCAATTGTAAGTAGACGGGATATATGCTCAAGCACTTTCTTTAAACACATATTGATTCTGAATATATTCATAAGTTATGCAATAGGCTTGATACAAACTTGTATACTGCATATGCACAAAATGGTAACGACTTATCTATTCCATGAAAATTTTGTCGATGACTGTTTCTTACTTCCATGGAGCAAATATTCAGTAAAAGGTAGGTGCTCTTGAGAAAAAGAAACGTTCAAGTATATGTGCCGCTAATGTCGGTGACGTGATACACTGAAATAGTTATTGCAGACTGGCATTTTCAATTACCACTCGACATTTATTTACAGACAAACGTGGGTGTCGATATTGCCTACGTGTAATTGAAATGTTGTTCAACTATTTACGGCATGTCTTCTCATTAGGAGAGTTCTTACCTAGTATACTGCAATGTATATGTTTGTTTTATAGTTGGCATTAAGGATGAGACACACATAACCATAAAGGTTACTGCTAAAATATAGATATAGTTATTAAACACCAACTTGATTGACATTCATCTATGAAGAACTAACTTTATTCATAAGTTGCGGAGGAGAATTTTTAAATGACGAATACGTTTTATTTTGTGTTACATTGAAATTGTGTTAATATCTATTACCGTTTTTGAGATATGCTTTTCAAACTTTGATGAAAATGCAAAGCAGATAAAGCAGAGAATTGCACAGTGTCAGTATTTAATTTGCCAGGAAGTTATCTCTGAATAATTTACTTAAAGGTAAGCAAGCAAATAATAGCATAAAACATATCAGGTGTGTCGTTCTAGTAACGGCAAATTCACTTTATGTTCATTCTTAATACAATTGTAAAAGGTAACTTTGTAAAATGGTCAGTGTTTGATTGAATTTCATGGCAATAGTGGCTATTTTCAACAGTTTCAATGATTACCTGGGCGATACTCCAAAATGTGTTTTTAATGTGTCACGTACCTTAAGTATAGGCCTACACACTTGAGCGCAATGCAAAAATTAAGCTTGTCAAAGCCGAGTCCGTCAATTTTGAGTAGAGGTATTGTAAGTTAACATACTAAGTCGGGGGGGGGGGGGGGTACCGTCAGTTACTGAAAGTTAGATATGAAAGATATCTCTGTACTCTATGAATGGAAATAACAAGAGTAATTACACTTACCAGCTGTCCCACTATAATTCCCCACGGAAAGACGATATCTATCGGTTTCGTTGCTGATGCTAAAGTAATTATAGAGGGCGTAGTATGAGGTAACTGCACCAGCTTGAAGTTCTAGATCCACACGTAACTGATAAGTCTTTTGATTTGTAAGTGTGTGTAACTTATCGTTTCCAAGCCAGAGATCGCCATTTGCATTTCCGAATCCTGTTTTGTAAGTGATCCAATTCTGTCTAAATATTTCTGAATATGTCGTTCGCCTTTGGAACACCTTCAAAGATGTAAATATCACACAGTGACGAACAAGGGCACTGACCACAAATACCTTAAAATTGCCTGCCCCACAGATATGAGACAAATTAGCACGAAAGGCAAATAAATACAAGTATGAAATGTATCAACAAACGGTCGATATTGTTTGCAGTAGTTGGCAAAACAACGATTTATCTCTTTCAAACCGAAGAATAATCATTCAGACGCTCTACAAAAAAACAAAACAAAATAAAAATAAACATATGAATACGCCACTGTACTGTGCGAATGAAAATTGGACAAGGTAGATACAACCTTTAAAATAAAAGTAATTTGGAAACTCTGATTCAGAAACTACATATACGATAAAAGGTCATCCAGGGAAAATGACAGATAACCTTACCGTCCATCCACCACCATTTGTTGACATCTCACAATAGACCTGGAAACCAGAACTCTCCCATCCAGCAGGATAGATGGTGTACATGCCATCGGTGGTAGAGCCACTGATGAAGAGGTCATAACAATCTCTCAGCAAACACGTCAACCCATCTCCGCTAAACCCATCGTTACAGTAACATCTACGGACGTCGTCTCTCACAGCACATGTTGCATTAGCGCTACACTTGTAAGTGCTCTCGATGAGGTTGTTGTTGATACAAGTATATTCTATGGTGCAATCTTCATTTACGTATGACTCTGTGTCCTGTATGAACAGTGATGGGATAACACGCTAGTTATGTCTCACCTACAAGAAAAGTGTTACTATTTAAAGACAGTCACTCATCACCCCAAGGTACATTTTTGGGTACGGTTTACAGAAATTCTCAATTGGTCCTTGTGTTTGATTGGCAGCAACTTTAAAACATGCAGAGTAGCTCACATCACAAAGAATATATTTGGTCTTTGTAAGCTCACCATGTTTATGTTTACAACAAGGAGTTCCTACTTAAGTTTCTAGTCGCTCCCACAGATTGTGGGAAGGGCTAAAAGTAAGTGGATGTGAGATTTAAAACTAGACAAGAGACAACTGCCATCTGTGGCGACTATACTGGTGTTGTCTAAAACTACGTCACTGTACGAAGGTTAAGTGTAACCCTATCGAACGGCATATTTCTCTCTTTTTCTTGAATATCGCTTACAGTACAAGAGTGAAGTCGGTGTGAATAACATACTTTAAACAGAACACTCCCTTGAAATGTGAGTTAACTTTGCGAATTACTTGCTTGGAGTATATTACAAATGGCGGGAAAGAAAACGATGGTGTTGTATCTTCAATGTAATTAGCATATTTCTATCTAAAATTACATTTCACATCTACGAATGTAAACAAACATCATCTATTTCAACAGGAAGCGAATCATGTTTCTCTAGTAGAAATATGTTTCTTTTTTTTCTTTTAATAACCATCGTATACGATACTCTGTCTGTTTACGGTGATAATACTTATAAAGGACGTAGAATCCCCCCCCCCCCCCCCACGTATTTGTAGGCTCTGTAAGACAGAGAATTACATTTAACTTCTACACACAGACAAAATATCATTTGCAAAGTTCGAACCTATTGATTTGTTTCTATAGGTTATATACATTGACCTATAAGTGATAAAAAATTATCACGTGAATCCATCCCGAAATTGATGATACACAACTGGACATTTTGCAGTAGCTAGAAACCTGGCAAATACGATAGACAAGATTAATGCGTACGATTGCCTCTTCATATTGATAAATAATTGCAAACGGGCTTTTTCGTGAGAAAAAAAAGTACTGACAGGTCTGTACGGCGAACACTTGGGGAAGTAACAGCTGTAACTTAATTTATCTTGTGAGAATAATTTGTTATCTCCACAAAAGTTAGATTTTTACCTGTATTCTGACTCACGCTAACTCGGTATCTCGGAGAAAGTTTACAAATCAACGAGATGTCGATGATGAAATAATTCGTTATCTCCACGAAAACAAGTTATTTTAACAAGATAGCTTTACATTTCGCATATACCGTTATGCTACTTGTAGTCGTATCAAACATACCTTTAGAATTCCAACATTTGTGAGATAGCATCCACAATGCTCTTCTGTGACGCAGTGAGTACCATTCGTGTAGAAACCCTGATCACAGATACAGGTGAGGTTGGAGGGGGGAACATTAACGCAACCCATCGTATTATCAGGATGTTTGCACGTTCGAGAACATTGGATGTTGCCGTAAATCATATTTACCGGACATGTCCTTAAACCTTTTAATTCAAATGATAGACATTTTATTCAACCAAAACATTTGGCCCGATGGGGTATTTTTTGTAGAGAACATGGTAGTTCTAAAATGAAACGTGTTATAATCATTACAGCTTCTTTGTTTTTTTAACTGTCATAATGTATCGAATAACAGATATAAAACAGAAAAGCATCCCTTGTACACTTATAACTGAAATATGTTTTCAAAGGTAGTTCAACAATGAAGTAATTGCAATTAACTGACGATTAGCTGTATACATTACTATTAAACAATAAACACTATACAATTAAAAGAACAAGTTTAAGAATAATTTTTACCTTATAGCAGAGGGTTTTGTGACATTTAATGTTTAAATAGCCCTATATGAGATAGAAACGAACATGGAATGTTGTTAAAAATCAGTTCAGCTTAAGGATCGCAACTTTGATTATATCAAATCAACCATCTGGAAAGGATTGTATAAAGAAAGGTCTTTGCTGGTCATCATCTTCTCAGAGATTCGTAAGATAGTAATGACACAAGAGTCTTTATGGATCAAATTTGATCAGACTGTATGCATGTTTCTGACTCTCTCTTAGAACATGACGGGGGGTAGAGCTGATATCAAACATGGTTAACATTATTCTTTTCATAAGCCAAAACATTGCCAGGATTGGTCTTCGTATGAGCTTGAAAATAAATTTCCATAATCTTGTGACAAGCATCTCGAGCTTTTCAAGCCCCTTATATTTATAGATTGTTACGTGAATTCCAAATTAGTACACGCATGCGGAAACCAAAGTACATTGAAAACTGTAGTCTCGTTTTAAAGTTAAATAACTCGGTTTGAGAAAGTCCTTCTTCAATGCAATTATAAGATGCCTCTCTGACAGAATCGTATATATTTCCTAGAGAACTTAGGAAATGAGAGAAAATGTTTCATTATCAGCATCAAAACTGTTGGAATGGTATTCTACGCTGTAGCAAATTTGAAAGCAAATCATACAAATCATACACACAGTAGTTTATGTTAAGGGTGATAATCTATGTGTATTTTTCTTTTTTTCTGCAGAGGACACAAATAAAAAAAACTAATAGCCCACTAACCAATCTTATAAACATTTTCACATATCGGTACAGGTTATCTTCTAGTAGGAAGTTACATTGAATAAGAAGACACGGTGTTTATATCTAAGTTATCTTCAAAGACCTCAGGGTATCTCGTCCTTTTTCCGCTTCAGTAAAAGAAACATGTAGTTGTGATTATCAAATCGTTAAAATGATAAACGAAAATAATTACAATGTTTTCCTTCGAACGGAAACTTCTCAGCAAAGTCACACAATTCTGCTCAAAAGAAAAAAAAGAGAAATGCAATCAAGTGTAACCACAGTGGGGCAGGACTGTTCGATACAATATTAGTTTAATAATTTAGAGATGTAGTCACTGATCCTAATCCACAGCCAAGGTGTCGACTACCTTATAGATAATGGATTTGCTCGTGCATTTACCGTCACCTGGGCAATGGTTTTTTTCTAGACATGTTACGTGATTGTTGTGCTGTCTCTGGTGATAATAACTTGGAGTTATGCGCTTGGATTGTCTTCTTTATAGTGGGCGTTCATGAGTAGCTGACCTTGACCTTTGTTTAGGAGTTTATGGAATGGGTAGCGGGCGCACATATGTCCACTGGGATCGAATTTTTGTTGTGTTTTCAGATATCATCATGATTTTTGTTTTTCTTGGATTTTGAAGAGCACCAATAAAAGTAAGGATGATGTGAAAATCAGTACGAGTGAAGAAGATAGAGATTATTTTTGAAAATCGAAAATGGCTTAGTAATATTTCGGGCTGTGAGCCTTAGTCAAGAGAACGGGGACACCTCTAAAAACTTTCACCTCTTCTAGCTCAACATCTGAATGATCGATAGACCAATTTTTAAACGGCATGATAGGTCTGCCAATTACCAATCACATGAAAGTTGGGTAATCCCTGATATAACGTACCTAGCATGCGCTAGGGGCCATCCAACGTCAGAAGTCTAGTGTATAAGTCAATGGGGGATTAATTGTAGTGTGGTACTTTAAAACGTGACAGTAAACAAAAGAGAAAGGGGAATATGAATCATTGCAAATTTATCAGTCTATTGATACTTAAGTATACATACTAACGCTGAAAATACGGCGAGATTTATAAAACTAAGTAGTTCAAACCTGATTGAAATCAGAGAGAAACTGAACACATCCATTCAAACCTACAGAGATAGTGAAAGGTATCGAAATATATATATATATTTCCATCGGCGACGTATGTGTTCCCATAAAATGTAAACTTATTGCTATCTGAGAAATATGACTTACTCTCTGCTTGAGTAAAACCAATCAAAGTTATCGTAATAAGGAAATGATGAAAACGCTTCCTCTTCGGTCTCTTCATATTGTTTATGAATTATACCAAGTCAGTCTGTATTCCTCGATACACTGTTGACGCGATAATGGTTTAAAATAGGTATCTTCTGGTTGATGGATAGTTCTGTTCTCAAGCTTTTGGACAGCACGATTAATTGCCGATGATTAAATCGATCAGATTCATTGTGGAAGTGCTCACCAGTATATCTGATTGATCAGTGACTCTCTCTGGTCATATCCTTTTTATTATTTTCCTTAATAATCTTAGCGAGATCCTTTATTTATTTTGTCATAACGCTCTTCACATTGCATTTGTTAGTGAACAATACATACCACTTTAGGTGTTTGGAAAGGCCGCATGCAATTCTGCTAATACAAGCAATCACATTCGTTGAAGACATGTCACAGGATTTTACATCAAAGGCTAAATTGATCTTATTGATCAACCAAAGTAGTTCTTGGGGTAATGCTGGTGTAAGGTATAATAGAGTCATGAAATTTAGTGTGGAGTGATGAATATACTTGATGAGCACTGACTGAACAAATATAGTTTACTTTGCCACAAAACCTGGTTAGAGGTATCAACTTCATAGAAATATAATAAGGAAATAAAATTATAAAATATGCAGATTGCTATGGCTAAGGATACGGTTACTGAAAAGTAATTGCAAGCGGTGAGGGAAGCTGCAAAATGATGTTTAACACAACAGTAACTGTCAAGTACAAATACAAGCTTTATAATTTACAGTATAATGATATACATAATCATTTGGGAAGTACTCTGCAAGAGATGTTGCTTTAAGTACCGTCAATAATTTTTGTACCTAAAACATATTTTTGAAACCAATGTTTGTGGATATATAATTTTAGGCCATTGAAATAAAAAATGAAGCTTGGGCCTACTTTTCAAGAAATCAGTTTCATACAGATATACATTCAGTCATTTATTGCTGAAGAATAATTTGTCCATGCAAACATTTCAAAATTTATATGGTGCATCTTCCGTTCCTCGTCGTTTACATAATGCTTTGAGATGATAAGCTTTTTTAGACATTTACTGATGGGACTGAATGATTAAAGCTATTTTCTTTATATGCCAATGTTGGTAAATCTAATCGAAACGCATTATTTCCCTTTAAGATAAAAATTCCATTCTTGTTATGTTAATCATTTGAAATAAAAAAAAATCATCAAACAATTTTATTTCCATTCCCTTAAATAAGGATACATTTGAAATATGGAATACAAATATAGAAATATAGCCATTAGATATTTTCATACTTTGATATTATGATTAGATGTTACATTTTCCATAAGTTAGAATCTATAATATAATGACAATCCTCATTCATAAGCTTATGCAATCATGTATCCTGGTATCTTTAAAAAAAAACGATGTTATAAGTAGATGACATTTCAATCAGTTGGGATCCCAACTGATAGCAATTATCATTCATTGCATTTTTGAATCATCAATTCCTGATAACTTTCCGATACAATTAAAGTATTAAGGTTGGCGGCAAAAGAGAAATAATTGTGATAGTTTAGAGTAATTCAATATCTCTCTATTTCGGGTTGCTTTTAAACCTTGTTTAAACATGGAGCACGTTTTACACGCAGTAAAGTAGTAATCAATCCTGCAGACACATGTCACTTTCAACATTACCCTAAATCAATTACTTATAGAGGAAATCAGGGTTTGACTGAGAAAATTCACCTTTAGTTGATTTTTCTTTCTAAACTGATTGTTCACCGAAATGTAGAGACGTTGGTGAGGTGTTTGAAGGTAGAAGAAACGGTAATTATTGCGTTAATTACTGTTGAATGAGAACTTGTAATATTTGTCGGGTACAAAAAATAAACTTTCATGTACAAGATAAGACAGCCTCCTGTTTACGATTATACCGAATTTGACTCGTTTCTCGAAATTGTCGCCATGTTTTGAGATAACCTTGATCATATTTGTTAGTTATAAGTCATTGTACGATACCGTTGCGGCATTGTTGTGAAACAAATTGTGAACATAAACCCTGATTTCCCCTTTAAGCATGTGTGACATAGCTAAGTTTGCGGGATCCTTACAGAAAGTGGTTTTATAGGCAAAGTCGATACAACCTCAAGGCCTTCTCACAGAGGATACCGCTCAAATTCCAATTGAAAGTATGATGTACTAATGATCACAAATATTACAACGAACTCATTTTTGTCTCAAATTCTTTCATCATTTCAGTGGGTCATAATTGCCTTTTAATTAGTTACATTAGAGAACTCTTTTAGAATTGTAGCTGAACGTCCTCAGTTCGTCAAAACAGGATACCCGTAGAAAGTAATCAGTATAATAGGTGGAAGCTGACGCTCAAGAACGCTAAACCTACATGTACTGTTAAAGTTAAGTAACACTTTGAAAAATAATAATAGAAACACAGTAATAGAAAGCCTTGCTTTGCAGATCTATATGTCTGCCTTTTCTCCTCTATGGTATCCGTAGCAACCACTGCAATTCTGATCGAAGTTTTAACTGCTTTAGGCGGTATAAATACTGACTGACTTAAGCAGGTTAATGAAACTTTAATTAAAGAACTGTCCTTTCCCAAGATGATTTATCTAGGGGCTCGTCATAAAATCATGCCAATGAATTAGTTGGAGCAATTGCAAATGGCTAGATAAGGCTGTTATACAACGGAAAATTACTTCAATCAGCAACAGTATTAATCACAAAGATAAATCTTTAGACCATAGTTAGTCATACACATCACGTTCACCTTACTGTCTCATTGAAGCAATTTGTCTTGACAATTTTGCTGTTGACATCATGTTCCTTTGTCCCAACCACCTGACACAACTTGAAGATTTTATGACACCACTATCTGCCACTTCTACAAATCTCGAGTAATATCAAATGGTGTCCGCAACATTATGAGAGAGAGAGAGAGAGCCTACTAAAGTGAGACTGTGCTTGATAGAGAATTGTTAAAGATTAAGATATTCGGTGCAAAATCGATTATGATCCGGAAAATGAGTAAGTAGAGAAGTAGGAAGTACTGTTTTGAACATTTCACCCCTTATGTTTGTTTTTTTGTATAACTTTTATTTCAGTCTCTTTGAAAACATTTACAAAATGACAAGTGAAATGGAAAATATACCCAGAATATTAAAAAGAATAGAGAGAATGAGAAGTGTCTTTACAAGGCATGAGGGAGCTTATTACACTTTTCAAATCAAAGGTGCATATGGTGATGAAAAATAATTGACTTCGTCTGCTTATTAATGCAAAGACATTATTGAGACGGTAACATTTCCTTCGTAAAAAAGGGGGAGACTTATGAATCACTCTCGTGATTTATTACGTCGCAGTATCATAGGTAATCGATTGGTCGTATCCTCATTTTTGTTTGGCTCATGCTACATGAACCGGACTGAGTCAGAGTAGACCAGAATGTCCCGTGTATATCATAGTAATGGGTGATGAGACCGTTGAGATTGGCATTTGAGCAGACGACTGCCGGACAAGCTAAAGTGGAGGAGTAACGTTGTGTGGAATACCACCAGCCACCTTGGTGGTAATAGGCGCAGTGAAAGGAATCGTCTCCATCATTGTCTTGGTTAGGAGTACTGAACTGGTTCCCCTTTTCTTGGCTCATATCATCACCTATAGGAGCAAAAAAAGGACATTGTTAGGATAGTGCCCAATATTTAATTTGACAGTACTTAAGTTATCATCTATCTGTCTATGGCGCGTTCCACGACACGGAACATCCCCAAACGGGAAGCACCTACGAAGGTTAGAATGCTCTGTTGATTGACTTATGATATAGGTGCTTGGAACTTTCCGTATCAACTAGAAAGTTCTGGACTTACATACATTCTGGAACCTTATTGTGTTCTATATTAGGAACCATATTAGGACAGGTGCTTTTGAGAAGAGATGGAATGCTCTGGAACAAAAAGTTCTAGCAAGTTACTTAATCTGAGAAGACGCACGTTGTCACCTCACCTTCCTGTATTTACAACATATCAACTGCGTAGTGTCATCATTGGCCTACCTATTACTCAGTGTTTCATAGCCAAAGCTAGCCTAGCCTACACTCTGTGTACATTCGTTGCTGTTGTAATATTCCTATATTCTGGGAAACTGTTTAACGATCACTCGCCGAGGCTTAAGTTACCGTTGTCCGGTAAATCGCCAGTCGCAATCTAGGTCAAGTTTATAGCCTATCCAGCGTTTTGGTCGCCTATAGTAAGTGCTAGTCATTACAGTGTTGCAGTAGAGTCTAACAGACCGAGGTCCAGAAGTGTCACCAGTTACGAGGTACCACTCTAAAATTTCAAGCTGATTGATAAGCGCTAGATAATTGAGCACCTTTATCACTTTAACCTAATCAAACTTGCACATTGCAATCTGAATCTGTCTGAACCTGAAGCATGAACGAATATATTCTAACTGGATCTTAAAGCACCACTCTTGTTTTCTGTCGTCTGCGTGGGTACATATTTATTAGCTTTATTTTCTGTCGCCATTCCGTGACAACATACAGTCCATCCAAAAATATCACACATTTGTAATTGCATCAAATAGGTAGCGTCTGATTGAAATTTGTATGAGATCTGTAAAAGAGGAAAGATTCTTGATGAAAGATTCCTCCATCACTTTGTTCCTTTGTTTGTCTTGGATTTTATGATCTATTCACCATTATATATTCCCTTATTCCCGACTGCCTCTTTCCCCGTCTGTTTGTAAAGAACAACGTCGTGCAAACTACAAAGTAAAATAAACTTGAAGAATGTGTAACTTTATTGCATCCTGAAAGGAAATTACAAGTCAGTGAAGCGAAGTGAAGTAAACTTTATTGTATCCTAAGAGGAAATTTCATGGCCACAGTAAAAGAGAAAAGTTACAAAGTACAGGAAGAACAAAATCCTACAACAATAAAATTAACAGCAAACAAACAATAAAAAACAAACAAAGAAACCCGCCACAATTACATACAAGACAAAGTTACGAAGACAGAACTTTTCTGAAGAAATATGCAATTTAAACAGGAATACGGAAAGATATAAAACACTGTACAGATGTAGATTATAAAAAACAGTAAAAAACTACAATCCCTGTACACTAAAATAATAAAGCTGTCTAGTAAACATCTATTAACATCTAGGAGATGGAGACAAAAGATTTTTTGAGATGATTAATTGTATGTTTGGTACACCTCACGTTCCAACAGAATAAATAACAATATAGCAACACCTATGTAGATGGATTTCAAATGTCCCTTGATGTAAAGAAGAGCCAAATTCCAAAACCCAAAATGACCCAATATGTCAAGGAAGGAATCTTCAAAATTGGTGGGTAGGTGTCGTAGGTTGAGTACTACATTATGCCTACTGCTTTTTTATGAATGTCGAAGTCAGTTAAGCTCAGTGAAACTGCAATAAAATTCTTGTTAACACATTACCTCAAGGTCAGAATCTTGAAATGATTTCATAAATTCATTTTCACTTATACACCACTACCTTCAGTACAAGCGTCTTAATGTTGTTTAAGTAGTATTGGGTAAGTTGTGTTTTTTTTTTTTTAACTCTTTGAAAACCCAGTTTTTGGGCAAGGGAAGCTTGGGCTAATTTTATGTATGGTATGTAGGTGTATTACACTGCATAAAAACTTGATACTGCTGTTGGAGGTTAAACTACAATGTCATTACGCGGTCAACATGTGGTACAAAATTTCAAGAAGGAAGCAATTGAACAGACCTTACATTATACAGGATACATGTGGAGTGTCATTATAGGGTTATGGTTCAGATGGCATTGGATTAAAGCTCTGTTTAACATCATCGAAATCGAAAGGATTTTGTTTTTTACATTCTGGTTTACGTTTGTCATTTTTTTTTTCCTGCATTACATTTTGAAGTTTAATCTTCCTGCTTTGACTCCTTGCAAACTTAAAATATGGATATAACAATTTTCTGTTTTTCTTTTTTATTTAGGGGGCGGGGTGGTGGAGGCTGAGCACTAACCAGGTACTCGATCACGAAAGAGTACGGACATGACTGAGACATATGATGAAAACAATATATGTTATCAAAGTAACTCACTAGATAAAATTTTAAACCTTGCTGTCCCCACACTTATCATACGTTAGATTTGCTTCAAATGAAAGTAAACTAACGAAACAATTTGTTATCGTGACAAACCCGCTGTTCCACTGTAAGTACCAAGTGAGAGGCGGTATTTGTCCTCTTCGTCGCTGATGCTAAAGTAGGAATAGAGGGCGTAATACCACGTATCGCTTCCAAGTTGACGTTTTACGTCAACGCGTAACTGGTACGTTGCTTGACTGGTCAGCGAGTGTAACTTATCGTTGCCGAGCCAATGGTCGCCGGTCAGATACCCAAACCCAACTTTGTAGTAAAACCAAGGGTTATAAAAGATTTCCGCCAGTGACGTTCGTCTTTGGAAAACCTTTGGAAAAAATAACTAATTAATTGGAGGAGGCGGTGAATGTCTTTCAACACATTGTTAAGGAAAGGAAAAAAAAAGTTTTCTATGAATATTTACTTTACTTTCAAAGCACTTGATACACACTAATCAACAGAGTCTTGCTAGCCATAGTCCTTCTGTCTGTGCTCTCATCATACTCTACTTGCATCGGCTATCCTTGTTGTTTGATAGATTGATAGAGTGTAGGTCTACTTGCTGAAGTTTCAGGAAGATGAAATCGCGCTGAAGAAGGAGCATTTAAAGGAGCACGACGAGTAAATTGCTTTCATGCACGGATATGATTTGACAGGATCCGAATCTAGCTTCACTTAAATTGAGACCGTTATTTATTTATTTATTTTTTTTAAAATATTAACACGACAAAGCAATTAAGTTTAAAGCAAAACAACAAAGCAGCAAACTCGCAATCACTGTCTCGCAAATATTTACATGCCATTCCATAATTTCAAATATTTCTCAAAACAAGCAAACACAGACAGAGAATTCTTTCGAAAAAAACAATCAGTACATTCGTTTTGATTATCGTATATGCATTACCCGTAGCAACTTTTCAAAAAACTCTTACAATTTCAGACATTTTCAGTAACCATAAATAAACATACATAATTAATGAGACTAATAAGTGTCGTCGTACAATGATCTCCTTCAAACTCGTCAGAACGTATACGGTATCAACTCAATGAGTCGGTTTAATTTTTAATACATTTTTACTTCCAGACAAGGGAGGTGACCCAGGCCATAAACGGCTCGAGGCTTCACGTGATGCCACCTAATTGGTTCTGAACTCTTCACTTGCATCCATACACGATATATCACAAATTTCAATTGGCAAAGGTAAATAAGATGAGGACGGAAAGAAGAACTTACATGTTGATTCCTGTAAGATCGAGCGACCTTATGAGGTAAGTGCATGTTTACCGTACGGTAGACGTTACAACTAGTGAAAATCCTAAGTTGCGAAAACACTTTCATAAAAAAGGTAGCAAATGTGTATCTATATGAACTTCAACTGTTTCAGCCCCTCAATTGATAGTTCCACCTAACTCACCGTCCATCCACCACCGTCTGTTGACATCTCACAATATACCTGAAAACCGGTCTCTTGCCAGCCGGTAGGATAGACGGTATAAATACCGTCAGTGGTAGAGCCAGTCAAGAAGTGGTCATAGCAATCTCTGTGTGCGCATTTTAATCCATCTCCGCTAAACCCTTCGTTGCAGTAACATCTCCGGACCCCGTCTCTAACGGCACACGTTGCACTCTCATTACACTTGTACGCTTTGTCGATTACGAGGGTGTTATTGGTACATCTATAATGTGTGGTACAATTACCATTCACGTAGTATTCCCCGTCCTGTTGTGAAGATTAAAAAAAATGTACCCTTGATTTTACTTAAGTTGCGCCCCAACCATTAGGCTATGGGCAATGCAGCGCTCGTGGCTCGAAAACTCTTAAATTTCGTGAAGACCCCACCTGCCAGAGAAGGTCCTAACTTAATCATAGAATAGTGTTTTTTTTTTAATGATACGTGTTGAGGAATCTGGAAGATCCTGCTTCCAATAGTTGAACATTTTAAAGAAAAGTAAGAAAATGACTCATTTTTATCAAATATATGTCAATAATAATAATAATAATCAGCGTGGTTACTTTACGTCGGTCGGGGCCGAGGTGGGGTCTAACTAGCATTCAAATAAAATAATACATATTGATGAGCCCAGGTGGGGTCTAACTAGCACTGAAATAAAGTAATACATAATAAATGTGAAAGAGGGACTCGCAAATATGTGTTTTAACTAATACGGGGGGGGGGGGGGGATGCCAGCGGAATGTAATTTACCAAGACCGTCATTCGGTACAGACGGGTTTGGGGGTAACTATTTGCTTTTACCGTTAATTGTGAACCTCATTTTCACCTTGATGATTCCGACTGAAGGTAAGTAACAACCGCACTGATCTTCGGTGACGCAGTGAGATCCATTCCAGAGAAAACCGTCTGCGCAAACACACATAAGAACAGAAGTGGTAACTGCGGGATTGCAACCGGTTTGGCTAACAGGATCTCCGCACGTTGGGACACAAGTGGGGTCACCATACACCATATTCGGTGGACATGGCAGCATTGTTGTAATCTCTGAAAATCGGAAAGCATTTATCGTGTTATTACTACTATGAAGTAGATACATTCTGTAAACAGTCATACAGAAAAGTAACACGTAAAACAGTTTTGTCGATTTCACACAAAAAAGTAAACATTTTTAGAGTTCTTGTATTTAAAGTAGGTTTTGTATTATACATAGTATTATAATGTATGCTCTGCATTATACCTGGAAAAGAATATGCATCAGATAGTATGGTGGTAGGATCCTCTCCCTGCTTCACACCTATAGAAGAATAATAATGGTAACATTTAAATGTTCAGTATATAGCCTACACAAAATGTAATACACAAATGTAATGAGACCACAATTTACCAAGAGAGAAGTTGAATTAATGGCACTCCCCTACTAACTGCTCATATTAGTCTACCCTCCAGGATCACATTGTTGTTGTATCCTATAGCGTGTGAAGATGGCACACGAAATGTTATAGTATCCTTTCTATTGCTAACTTCTACGACATTTCCAATAGGGTACTTGTGCTGTCAGATCGACGGATTAAAGGACCTCTGTAATTCCCCAAATAGTCCTGACACTTCGAGTACAGGTTTTCAAACAGGAAAACTAAATACCGTTCTGTAGTAGTACAAATACATGCTCAAGTTGAATACAAATGCAAGTTGAAAAAAAATATGAAGTTTCATGAGTACACTATTTTACACACTCGCGAGTCGCCGTGTTATCGTGAAACTAGTACCTGAATCGTGACGTCACACATTCACCTCCACAAGTCACGTAGTATTATAGGTGCATGTGCTGCGTCAAACAGAACAGAACACTGTGAACAGAACACTACTAATCACCTCTCACCATATGCCCACAAACAACTACCATTAACATCTCCACCCCCCCCCCCCCCTTTACTCACACACACACCAAATCTAACATATACATAAAAACAAAAGATAATTACAAGTTTGTTCCTTCGACGGATACATCTCGGCAAATTCACACAGCTCTGTATGAAGAAAATGGAAAACAAACACAAAATCATCTTTTTAACTGCTGAAATTGAGTGCATTACGGAACAGAAAATGTTGTTGCACATCTGTGACGTCATCTGGCACTTTTATTATATGTTTTCAGATTTCGATACTCACATAGATTTATTCGTCTTACATTGTCAAACTAACTGTGAGAAAATTTATAGTAATCCATTTTGTTAACAAAGATAAGACCAACGATTGATTACAAGAAGTTTAGCTTATAGGAGTAATCACCCCTAGAAACAAAACAAATAAGACTAAACAAAAGACCAAATACGAAGAAGAAAGAAAAGATAAAATAGCAGAATAGCAGAATAAACAAAACAATCGCACTATCAAAAAAGATTAGTTTCTTATTTCTGTTTACAAATTAAGTGTGTTTTAAGCTTACTTTTAAAGACATTGAAGTATCTACTCTCAAAGAGTAAAATGATGAAATTCCCTCAAGAAAGAGTGCGTGACACATTCGTAGTAACTTAGGCTGAATTTACCTACAAAGTGAGCGATTTTTCCCTGTTCGTGTATGAAATATCGCGGCAGACTTACAAGGAGTCATGAATATACAGTCAGCTATATCGGAGACTCGAAAAAGAAATCGAAAATAACAGAGCAAACAGTAGGAATATTTTGTTACGCAGTTGGGTCAACATTAATAAATTGGTCGGTAAAAACAGTTACAGATTTCTGTAAAAACAGTTACAGACTTCTTTAGGATCAGAAACTATGTTACCATCGTAGAGAATTTGATCAATGGACGAAGAAGATGAATAACAAAGTTCCTTTGAATCTCTAGAAGAGTTATGAAATACTAAGCTGCCACTTGTGTGTCGCCACGCACATGTTAACTGCGCTATTTTCTTATCCGACGCACATATTACACAGTAGATACAATAAGTTCATGTGATCGACATGCAAAACATTTTTTAAAGTTTTGTCCGAATTCATCATTAGAAACGTTGAATATGGACACAATTCTCATCAAAATACATAAAACGTTGACCATTTTACAAATAAATTTCTGCTTTACAATTGCATCATGAATAAATATGTCAAATATGTAAATTTGTCACAAAGTAAGGTGTATGTTATTCTTCAGTTTACTGTGCCTTCATATTTTACATGCCCTACAAGGCTACTTTGGAAGCATGTATTTTTTTCTGTTTTACATCTTTATTCTTTGAGCATTTTCTGTTTAAAAATATCGATATCACTGACCAAAGTGAGACACAGTAATCAAGGACATAAAGAGAAACTATACATGAGCCTAACGTAGGAAAAACAGACACTGTCTGACACTCCACTTTACATGCTTTGCATTTTCATAAAAAGAAAAGGCAGTATCTCAAAAACAGTAATAGATGTAAACACAATTTCAACAGATTCTAATTCAGGGTTTTACTCTAAAACTTCCTATTAAAGCCATCTCTTTTCTAGTTGGGCTTTCAACACAATGTCTCGAAGAGCAATTGCTATATTTTGATCTCTAGTGAGGTGTTTGGTATTTCCAAATACGTCAACCGCAGACCGCAAATAAAGCATAGTTTCGCTTAAAGGATATTGTGATCTCAATGTAATGTTTTACCAGACTTAAAAAAAAAGAAGAAACGCATAAACTTGAATTGCTTGTGGATTTTAGGGATGCTTAGCTTGTAGCAGTTTTAAGCAGCCGACGGACCATGCATGGTTCAACTTAAATGGTTGACTGAAAATTGCTATTATCTTTTCTTTTTTGAATTCCGAGCCAAGTGCCGTTTAATTCATCACACACCTTTAAGTGATTGCCTGTGTAGGCTAAAAGGAAAAAAAAAAACATTGAAATTTCATCTTCAAAAGTTTGGTAAGAGTCTTAATTGCACCATTCAGACAATCCGGGAAAATAACTAGGTCTCAGTTGATTAATTCTGCCATATGATTTCAAATTCTTCTAACACAACGACAAAAAGTGTAAAATACGATAATGTGGTGGTTGACAGTTTTCAACGGTATGCTTCTTTGAACAAGCCAATGGGAGGTATACTAGTATTGAATATTCAGTTAGTCAAAACAACTTAGGATCACTGACGCAGCAACGTTGTGATCAGTTTGTGGGTTATTTGTAAATATAGTGTTTTCTTTCACCAAATACTACAATTCCCGATACCTATAAGGAGCGACGACTTGAGTAGTATGTTTTTTATTCACCAGTGAGACCTGTACTGTTGCATATTTATTATGAAAGCGCTTATAGTAAGAGAAGTTAATTTTCAAACATGGTTCCTGTTTCCTACTGTTTTAATGCCAATCCCGTTGCTTTTCAAAGAAGTTACTGTCATTTTCCTTCATTGAAAAGTGCAATCCGCCAGACTTCCTTAAGTGGTCGCAAGCGCACGACTTGTGGAGTGCGACGTGGTTTGAAGTTGGAGCTAAAAAACACTGCGAGATTATAGAAACGTTGAAAACTTTTAACCATGCTGACAAAAGTCCCCTTGTCTCAAAAATAGGTAAATCTGTTACTTCAAACGGTCTAATTAAAAAATGCACTGTTTTGCATCTGAGTCACTTCTAAAACGCAACACTTTTACAAGAGGCAACCCTCCTCTTCCTCTTCCCTCCCCCCATCCCGCCCATTATATCCAAAAGGCCTAGCCATGAGAGACTTCAGCAAATTTTCTGAGGAAGCCTGCTATGACTTTACTATATACGCAAAATTTTACTTAATTTATACCTCATACGTTGTACTCACTTTAGTTTGAAAAGATTGAACTTACTACAACGAAGAATATAAACTTACTCCTAGCCTGTGTTGGAACCAATAAAGCGATGTTGAGAAAGAGAAGTTGAACTTTTCTCCTGAAGACATCCATCTTGAACCCGCTTCTGAGTATTTCTGCCTCATTCTCTTCAATTACATGATCCGTAATAACCATGCATGAACCTTGACTGACTTTTGCGTCTTTGTGATATCGATTACTCAAATTCATTTAGTGCAATGGACCGGTTTCGACTAAACAATAAATAGACCCATGTGTAAATAAAAATTAACTTTCGCGTTGTGTCCTTGGTGACGACATGAATTCTTCCATACGGTAAACGAAGCACTCTTAAAGACGAGATTGTATGTTTTGTGTGTAGTAATTAGTTTGGTAATGGATTGACGCACGTTCCCTCCCAATAAATACACTATTCAAATTACTCGGAAATGACAAATGAGGTAAAAATTCTATTGGTAAACGTATACTTGAAGGAATTGTCGATGTACACTCAGGGGCATAGCGACCGGGAAAAGTCCCCATCAAAAAAAAAAAAAGTCTCAGAGAGACTATGTAAAAAAAATTTGAAATACCTGTCAGAATTTTTCATATGACGTTAAAATATGCCGAATATCGTACCAAGTTTGGCTATTACCTGCCAATTAAAAAAATATTCTCATTAAATTTGAAATTTTATTTGAACTTCTCATATTTCAGTCAAAGAGTGCGGATAGTCAGAGAGTCCATTTGTCAATTACTGAGCCAGCGACCAGTATTTCTTTCAATTGTACTGTGTTCGTGTTGTCTTAAAAGAAACGCTGATTACAGCGTCTTAAATAAAAAAGATTAAAAAAAAAACGATGGACGAACAAAATACTTTCACTCAACCAAGTCAGGACCGCCACCACAGACAGTCAGTCTGTTAGTTGCATATGTGTAAAACACTGCTAAAAATCTCATTACGCATGGTAAGGACGAAACTTTTTTCTTGTCAAAAGCCGCAACGCGTCTAGAAATATGGGAGATAGTGAGTACCCACATTACCCCTCCCCATTTCCCAGAAAATTGCAGTTTGATTTCAAAATAATTTTAAGGTTCTATCACAGTGTAAATTTGAGTGTTATAGATCAGACGTCACTATCGTAAGTGTTTTTGAAACACGAAAGCTCAAAATAACGAGCGCGAAGTGTCATCTCCTGAGATCTTGGCGGCGTATTTTGGAAAGACATTTTTAATGGCCACACTACGAACCAATAGGTGGTGGCGCTCAAATTAAATGATTAAACGTGAGTTCCCCCCCCCCCCCCCCCCCTCGCCCACCCACGAGGTCCCTCTAAAGATATGTCTGTAAGACAAAGCCTTTATTAAGGTACCTTTAGAGATTTGTGACCATTACTTTCACATCATCTTAAGTTTGTTTGGTTTTGAAAACCAAACAAATGCACTCAGAATGATAGATGAAAAAAACAAAATATATATATAAAGATGATTTTAAAGAATTGAAGTAAATCTTTCAAAAACCAGACAAACGTGTTTTTCGTTTTTGAAATTTTTTATCTTGACGGCACGAGTCCTCCGTACGAAACAGTTACTAATTGCTTTCTTTCTACTCCAGAAGGTGTAGCTCCTAATAAACGGCAGTCTTGTTTTTTTTTTTTTTTATCGATTCAGAACAGATAGCTTTCAGCGTTAAATTAAGTATAGATAACGACCATTTTGGTGTGACGTAACCTTGAAACACCAGTCCTGGTAGTTCTTAATATGTATAACAGAATCAACCTCTACTTAAAAGAGTTAATTGTTTTCTCCTCAACATATTGCTAATTTCAAGAATCTTTGAGTAGAAAAGAAATAATATTTACATATTGATTGTTGGATACTATTTGTATGGATGAATGAAGAGAATAATTTACGAACAAAACAACAATCTCCGGTGATTACCTTGTTTTGTTGGCTATGTACTTTGTATGGTCTGTAATAATAGCGGAATAGACCTGAGTGTGCTCCATCATAACCGAAACTAATGAGCAACTTTCACTTTACAACATTAATCAGATTTGAATGAATGAATGAATGAATGAATGAATGATTGACTGACTGACTGACTGACTGACTGAATGAATGAATGAATGAATGAATGAATGTTTGTTTGTTTTTATTTTTATAGCGCTTTTATTAGGATGAGAATATGTAGTGGGTATAGATTTTGCGAAATTTGAAAATCTTTAAGCAACTTATATGCATCTCATGTGATGATGTTAAACCTTGAAAAGAGGGAAAAAATAAGGCGCAATAGGTGAGGAAAAGAAAAATAACTAATATTACATACCACTGATTAACTTGCTGGTGTCCTGCAATTTTGCGTCGGGTTGAATTCATTTGTATAGAATACCATAAATCAGATACTGAAATTCCCCAACAAATGATGTCTTCAGGGAGAGCTGAAATGCGTCTAATATAAGCGGAAACGTTCAGCAGAATGAGATGCTGTATGCCCATAAAATGTTAGCACAATCATAATAAATGTTATGTCCACCATAAATGTAATACCTTTAAACCATGGAGTTTCTAGGAATGGAGTAAGAGCAGAGTCCTTGTGACATGGTGCTATTGTTCAACCCTACAGTTACCTTGGGTCACATGCTTAACAACTTCTTTACAAACTCATTTAGTACCTCATCCTTCTAATTTTCCTTTGTCCCATTGCTCCACGTAATCCCATTGAACTTCTTTCATCTGTTCTAACAAACAGAAGTCCAAAACTTCGATTGCATGATAAGAACGACTGTTACCATGAATTGCACGTCCAAAAATCAAAATGAGTTTCTCAAAAGACAATGTCCATGCTGTTTCTTAGTTAACAGTATTCTGAAGTAATAAAGGCACACTCCACACTTATCTTCATATCTATAAAACCAAGCACAAACAAAAAAAAAATGGCATTTTGTTCCAGCACTACCACCATTTCTCGATAAAGGATATTTTCGACACAACGAAAACTGAGAAATTTTTCGTGACAAAATTTTCCTTCTATCCGGATCCTTCCTGACAACAAAACTTAATTATTACTTATCGTAAAGTTAAATCTAATGGGGCTATATCTATAACTGGCCCGATAGATGGTAATAAAGTCCTGCGAAAAGAAAAATAATTAAAGTTTTAAAATATTATATTATTATGATGAAAATATTATTAAAATTGGTAATACAAATCAGTAATTCTAAGGTGATACAATAATCATAATAGCAACTCGTAATCTTTCGTTTTGTCTCCTTTATTAGGTCTTGAAAATAGCTTTTTGCTGAGCATATTTTTGGCACTGGTCGCAAATTGGGTGGAAGCAGAGATTGCGTGAACTAATCATGTTTGTTACTAACTAGTGGGGTTATTATCGAAGCGGAGCGTCACATTGGTTGGCGCGGAGCGTACGAGAAAATCATTTTTTGGCTTTTTTTTTTTTTGCTCCAGATGGCAGGAAATGGCACTTCCGGGATGTACTTGAACTGCATGTACCCAGCCTCGAATGCAGGATACCATGACTGCAATTAATCACGTAGGCTTAGTTGCTTATTGGATAGGGCTTTGTACTGTTTCACCAAGTTGGAAATAAAATCAACATGTTTGGAAGGGGGCCCAAGCCTTAATTGTGCCCCCCCCCCCCAGCAAAAAAGAAAAAAAGAATCCGCCCCTGCACTGAGAATGAATGCAATCATTTGATCTGATGATGGGATTCCATTAGATCCCATCGGGGACCCAGCTTCCGCAATCTTAATCCCCCCTCCCCTTCCCCCACAGACCCACATACTGTAGAAAAACGGATGCGCTCGATCGCAGAGATTTTCAAGGAATACACCGCTAATGTCTAATTCATGTACATTACATTCATGTAGGCATACGATAGAGCTTTTAGTTTTAGCTAAAGTGTCATGATTACGAAAATCAACATACGTTACGTAGTGCAGCAGCACAGAGATAGAAACCATTTGTACCGTATCATCGTACAACATAGCAATGCGTCATAGCTAAATTGGTCTGTATTGTACTGTCTTTGTACAATACAGTCGACTGAACTGTAGAATGGTACGATGTGGGAACAACTGCATGCAGTGCTATAGTAGAGAAAGAATGACACCAGAGGTTTTTGAGTGACATATTATAGGCGACACCAGAAAGAAAAGTCGTATCGTTTCGTTTCTGACTAACGTTGATACATACGTATTTGAACTCACTAAGAGAAAGGTCTGACAGCCAGACATCATGTTTTCGGGGGTTTCACAGAATCAGACACCCGCGAGTAAGTTAACTGTGTTAACTATTATTATTCATTTTCGAGTAAACATATCCTGGTTTGATTTAGCCTAACCTGCTATTTGACTGCACATTGTCAGTACGGTACCGTACAGTAGAAATTTGTAGTCGTGGAACTGGTACAAATGAAATCTCACTGCAGTTCGACGACTAATTCTATACGACCTGGCTTGTGGTCGCCTACAATAATCATGTTATACTATTGCAGTGTTACTCTGTTTTATACCGACTTTCAAGTTCAAATGATTGGATTACAACTCCACTATTCTCCCAGTTTGCAGCCTTAACATCAGAGTTACTTAAGTTAAAGCTATGTTGTACTACTTGTGCAGTTAACTGTAGTCTGTACCAGAGCAGTTCCCTAGTAAAATTGCCATTTGTAAGTTGAGAGACTGTAATATACTGTAGATTTTGAGAGTTTTGTCTGTCTTTTTCCATGGTATTGTGAGTTCCCCTAAATACAGAGTGATAAAATGGACAAGTTCTTGTTTTTGCTCTTCTCAAAATTCACAATCAAGATCAGTTGCAGAATCTTCTCAATTATAAAAAAAATTTCCAATATTTTACTCAGAAAATCTGCCCTTACTAGTGGTCAGTGGTTCAGTGGAAAATCTGTATTTTGCCAGTTTTTCCCTTGGGGGCTCAAAGCAAATTCTGATGAGGACTATTAACTACTTAGGCTAATGGCTGGTAGTCACCAGTTTGGAAACATTTCTCTTTTGATCAATACAGTACCAAAGCAACACACTGTAAAGTTCTGCAGATCCGTTGTAGTTTTGTATGAACTCTATGTTAGTGCAGTGAGTGAGTTTTTTAAGTAGGCCTAAGTAGGCTTCAGCATGTTTGCACTTAAAATTCATAACGTTCGGTCTTGTCAGAACTTTTGTGATTGCTGTGATAGTCTCTTGATAAGGACTTTCTAATATTACTAAGAAAAAGTTGTTGTGACTAGCCATGGTAAGTATTTCAACTATCATTCCATGATCTGAATGAATGTGTCAGCTCACATTTGCTGGAGTAGACACAGACTAGCCTGAGCAGTGAATTAGGGTTTCAAATTTTTTTTCTTGAAGCAGCTTAAAATGAATGGTTGGAAGCTATTTGATTGAAGGTAGTCACGTTTGTTTTCGTTTTGCATACGGTACCATGTTGGACTGTAAGTGCTGGATATAGTGTAGTATATAGGCACAGCAAGCACTATGGTATGTAAGTGCACCATGCACAAATTTATGATAATATGATAATTACACACGCAAAAACAAAATGATTTTCTTTTATGTAGGCAATGTACTGTACATACGTGTACTGTACAGTAGTACAGTAGCTCATTTCCCTGTCCTGCAGTTACTTGTCCTGCAGTACATCCTTCTGTCTGTTGCTGAGTACATAGGCTAGCTAATTATGGAAATTATGCGAAGTTGTAACATTCTGTGTGTCACCAAAAGTGATCTTCTCTTCTGTTTCCAGGGTTTCTGTCAAGGGGGTGGGTAGAATCCCCTCTTTGTCATACTCAACAAAAATAGAAATTGTCAATATCTTGGTTTCGTACAGTTTAAGAAGAGGACACTTTTGCAGCAATTTTGAACTTACATAAATAAATGGCCTTTAAGACCCTTCAAATTGCACCTTATAGGGCCCTTGATGTAAGCTATTGTCTTCCTGACCCTACTTGTAACTTTGGCCAAGGACAGCATCACTTTTGACTTGAGGTTTAGGGGTAATAAATCCCCCCTTTTTTGTGTTTCTAGCAGAATCCCTGGTGCAACTTTACTCACAAACCAGAATTTGACAAGGAGGAACATACCCTGTATTATTTCCTTTATACTCAAATGCTACAATATATACATACTGCAACCTGAACAACATTTTATACAATACTTTGAATCAAAAAAGATAGCAGCCTCTTTTGTCTTTTATTCTTCTTGTTACATATTCTTTCATTTCAGATCCTTCAAACAGACCAGAACTCTTTGAGGTACATTACCATGTTTTGTTACACATTATTATCATACAGTGTATGTGTTACCGCAGCCCCCTGAGTGGCATATTTATGTTGGCTTTGTGATTTTACTTGTGTTACAGTACTGTATTTTCTTTTTATTTCTTTTAAAGGAGATTGCAGACAAAAGAAACTACTGTAATTGTTTGACATAGCGTTTGTGACTCCATGATGTGATCAATGGTCAAACTTAAATTATAATAATTATTAAAATACGGAAAGCAAAGTTTGCAGATCCCAACCACAGTATGCTATTTTAAAGTCAATCATGTTACTGTACAGTAGGTCTGTGTTCCACCTGTATTGTAAAAAAATCAAACTTTCGGAGTGGTTTCACTGTTGAGATTTTGTTTAAGTTTTCACACAGAATTTTTGCCATCTAGTTGGCATGGAGTATACCAAATAATTGTTGAATAAAAATACCTCCTTGATCACTGGAAAATGCCTTCCCAGGTTTCACAGGCATCCTTGCCCTCCTAAAAGACTGTGAAACCCCCTTCCCTTCACTTCTTTTAAGCAATGTCACCACTGCATTTTAGTGTTGTCAAGTGGACTACTGTAGGTTCACTCAATTACAGTGCAGTACAGTATGTACCTCTGTGGTGAACAGTGTACAGTAGCAGGATCCAAATTTTCACATTGTTTAACTTTAAAAGGCAGAATTTGTTATTATTTCTACAGGAGGTCAAACTTTTTCGCAATGTGAGGGAACGTGAGAAGTATGACAACATGGCTGAACTATTTGCAGTCTTGAACACTCTACAGTGGTTGGAGAAAGCCTACATCAGAGATGCTTTAACTCCAAAAGAGTACGATGAAATAAGTGTTTTCACAGATACAACCTTGGTACCCTCGAATGGCATTTTATACCCCAGACTCAAAAATACCATTCCTGCATAATGTCAAAAATGACGCAACCACTGTGTGAACACCCTGTGTCAAATTGCCAAATTTCATACACAGCAAGTAGCTCAAAATGGCATTTTCTTCTTTTTCTCAAATAAAATTTACATGTGGCCCTATTCATGAGAAGGTGTAGGCCAGTGCAGTGTCCAGATTGTACAGTAGAGTACAGTAAGTAAAATTCCTCCACACAAAGGTGATGTACTGTACCGTGGCGATACCAGTGGTAACATTATAGCCACAAGTTTGGTCTCATACCCATCAGGTATGAGAAAAAAATTACCTGATTTTAAGTTTTATCAATTGATGACAACACTAGTTAAAATGTAACATACCTTTTCCACCTTTAATAAAGGCTTCTAGAATGTTAGCAAAAAAGAGAAAAGAAAAATCACTCTAGTCTCTACACAAGTCACATTTGGATCCCATTAAGCTTTATAACTATGTTATCGAATCATGATCTCTGCCCACCGCTTTGCTGATATGTGGCTAAGTTCTTAATTAAAATGTACAAATGCCAATGTATCTCTAAAATTGTTTGAAATACTGTGGAATGATGCGTATTCCATCTATAGGAGTTTGGTGCTCAGTTCTATAGCCATGAATATTACTTTCCTTTCTTAGGTCCCACGAAAGCAACTGTCGCAAGTTATTTTGTCTTTAAGAATAGCAGTGACAACACGGATAGTGTAATCTCCTGTGTATATTTACTCACATTTGCAATGCTCCAACAAACAAAAACCGTACTAATTGTGAGGCTATTCATGCTCATGAATAAACATCTAGAAGCTTCATCCCCTCAAAATATTATGTGCAGGATGAGTCATAGGTATTGCATCCTTTGAAGTTTTGAGGGGTGAACAAATCATTCTTGAGGACTAAATAACTGAATTTCTGTCTGTGATGAACTTATGTCTTGAATAGAGGGCCACCATATCGTCTGTGTCCACAAGTACTGCTTTCAATGACATGATTCCTTTCTGTAAAACAAGTGTCTTATTCCCCGTTAATATTTCAGCCTGATATGCTTCCCCATCTGTCCACCTACTCCCCTGCCATCCATTTTCTCAACATTGCATTGCAAGTGTACTGTGCTGAACAGTGTCATGAAACTCTGCAAATAAAATACCTTGCTTCTTGTCATGTCCAGTTCTTTTCATTCCCAGTTTTTTCTCTCACATACAGATACACAGCAGCTTGTTCCAAGTTACTAGTTCAATACAAAGCAGCCTTCAAACTAGTACAAAGTGAGCAAATACAAACTGTGGAAGACTTTGTGAAGAAATATAAGGTAGACAAAAACCCTCAGTTGTGCTCCCTTTGACTTGAAAACTATGATTTGCATTGTGCAGGAACTGTACTGGTTGTCACATTACAGTACAGTGAGGAATGCCCATGTGAACATCTCACTGTTTTCTGTTTTGTGGGAGCGTAGTGATAGTAATGTCATCAAAACAGAATGATAATAGTATGCAGAAGCCCTTTACTTGAGATGTGCAGTAGTGTAATAAATACCAATTGCTAAATTAGTTACTTTAATGTAGAGTTAACCTCTTGAGTATTTCAGACAATTTCAGTTTGCTACTCCAATTGACACTCAGATCTGGCACTCATAATTGACAATGTAGATCAGCTCATTGCTTGAAAGGCTAATCATTATATATTTGGTGGGGTTTACTGTGTTTTACTATATGAGTGTCCTTGTTAATGAAGTGCTGAAAACTATACATTTGTGAGCCCACAGAGTGAGTTTATATAACTTGTTTTTTTTATTTTTTTGTCACCTGGCAGATGAGTTGCTCGGCAGCCATAGAACGTATCAAGGAAGATAGACCAATTACAATAAAAGACGACAAGGGTAACACCAGCGAGTGTATCGCCCATATAGTCTCGGTGAGTCGATGATTGTGTGATTGTCTGAAAAAAAAAACTTAGCATCTTGACATCGAAGATGTGAAATGTATGTTGTGATTTACATGGGTTTGTATATTCAGACCAATTTTTGCACCCAGTTGTGTTACTAGAGAAGTTTTTGTGGTGACTTATTATGTAGTTTTCATGACTCTGCGGTGAAGTTACCACTTAGGAATGATTAAGTCTGCCAAATTGGTGACACTTGGACAAATTTCTATCCTTATCTCCTAAAGTAACTCCTAAATTCCTTAAATGTTCATGAAGGTGTAAAGGAAGCTCTGTTGATCAAAGTCACTGCGAGTGAGATTAGAATGATTTAATGAGCAGACTTGCATAGGACAGAGCGCACTCCACCTGCAGTCTGATAACCTGAAGAAAAAAGAAAATGCCAACCAAACTGGTTAATTTTAGGAACATCCAGTAAGAACTCAACCTCAAACAAACTCAGAGGTTGGAAGTCTATGCCTCTCTCTGAGTTTGCAAAATCTGAGTCATGTGAATCAACAGACAGGAATTGGTGAGTGCAGAATTTGCTCTGTTGACAAGGTTACAGTACTTCCTCATCAGAGCAACATGAAGCAATTTTCCCTCTGAAGACCTGCTTGCTGTTTAAGTTCATGACTCTCTGATAGCTTGGTTGGTTTCACGTTTCCCTCCACCTTGTATTTCCTTCTTTTTTTTTTTTAACAGTTATTTATCACCGCTATGGACAGGCTCAGATTGGGTATGAAAGCCGTTGATGAAATTGAACCAGACCTGAGAGACCTGATGGAAAACATGACCAAAATGGCATCGTTACCCGATAATTATGAGGGCAAGGAAAAAATTGCGCACTGGTATGTACTGTATGCCACTGGTTGGTAGTATTGGATCAGTTTGTAACATGAAACACTCATCATTTTGGTGCTGATTGTATTACACGGCAGATGGGTGACCACTTCTCTTTGAAACTTCAACTTCACACATTAGTCCAGAAACAACAAAATGGAAGTCAGATAAGTGCCAATGATTGGACTTTTCGAGTCTTTTTCTTGTCTGTAGTAAAAGCTAATTAATGTTTGTGTTGGAGCCTACACTAGGCCAAACATCGTGTTTGCATTACACTCGTTCACAGAGATTCGCCCCTGTTAATAATTTGCTCCTTTTTCTCCTTGATCCTGTGTGTGTGGACACAGCCTGTGTGTAGAAGCATTGTGAGCCTTATTAGTCCTGAAATAATGCTAGGCCTTTGCCAACAGACAGGTTTTACTTGTAGATAGTTGTTTGTGTGATAGGAAATTCTTGTTTATTGCACCGGGACCCTACATGCCACAACTAACGGTTCCAGTAGAAAACTAGCTCTTTGTTTCGAGTTGTGCAAAGATACAGCAGCATATGAAAAAGTAGTGTGACAGAGAATCATTTAGTGTTCAAAATTTGCTGAGCAATTTTGTGTTTTCTTTGGTAATTTGCTACAAAATCAGAGAAAAGCCTACTGTTCTCTGCACAAAAACTGCTACGCAATTTTCAGTTTATGTAGCAATCTTGTCATTTTGTGTAGCAAAATGAGATGCGACACTGGATGAATAATTCACTGGTGTGATCCAGAGAAATGTGGAACAGTTTCTATGACCTTTATTGAAAGTAATGGTAAATTTTTACCATAGATTAGCTCCAAACTGTTACATGAAAGATAAGATCGTTATTCATTTACACATTGTAAGACGAATGCCATGAAACGTACACCTCGCTTCATCGTCTGTTTGTCTGCCCTGCTCCTGGAACTGTACAACTTAAACATGCAAAGTATACAAAAGTTGAGAACAATGAGTTGCAGGAGAGGCATGCCCCATATCAGGCAGTCTTCAACACCATATTGTCTCACTCTGCTGAGACTTAATATAACAGTAGGGAAATATTAATAATGATTGGAGGTCAGTTTTCTCTATTAATATCATGATGGTTTCAGCACTACACATACTGTATGTCACTTCACTTTGCCCGTTTACTTTAGCGATAAATCTGCGTTTTTGTTTTTCGTCTCCAAGGTTACGGCTGATGGGATCGATGAAAGCTTCAGACGAATTGGATGAGGATCAGATCAGACAACTCCTTCACGACTTGGATTCCTCATACCAGGAATTCGTTCGTGCTCTAAGCTGAATTCTTCTGTTGATTTTTTCTTTCTATTTCATCTCAAATCAGGTGACTTTATTTAAACCCATCAATGGAACTGAGGATTATGGCCATAGGTATGCACGTCAGTAGCAAAAGGAAAGAATAACTGCAAATTTGAACAGGTTGTTCGCACTCTTTAAAAATGTTGAAAATAAAGTGCTAATGAAACTATTTGTGAGAGAGTTTATGGTGATAAATTATAAAGAGAGGTTTTTTTCCCTGTTTCATGGCTTTTGGAGGCTGATAGTCAACATCACTTTAGGAGGTAACACGTTTACTGTATACTGAAATTGTCATGATGTTGAGGGTAGGAATGTAAAGGAGATTCTTTGAGAGAAAATCTGGTTGTCTTTGTTATGCCATTGCCTTATCATTTGTCATTAGGTAATCTGTTTATGTCACTACTATGCCATCAGATTGAGAGATAGGAATGGTGAAAATCAAGCCAATGGGTGGTTCCAGGAAAGTGTTTGACAATGGTAGAGAAAAGTGTAAATCTTGGAAGTGATGCAAGGACCCCAGGTAGGTGTTTAAAGGAGGCGATGTGGGTTAACGGTAGGTAGTGATGGATGGGAGGTCGACTGGAATCAGTGTTATGTGTAACACTGACGGAGGCAAGTAGTTTTGTGTAGATTTTTTTGGAATAGTACACCTTTTTGTGTCATTGCTATAGTGGTTAAGGCTGGAATATGAGTTGTGCTGGTAATTTAATGGTCATTTGCCAATGTTCATTGCCAGTGTTTCAGGAAATAGAAAGCCGAGAAAAGGAGCTCATGTCCCAAAATGGAAAGAGAATTATGCAATCATCTTCCAGATATTTGAATATGAAAATTGTGTCAACATTTCTGTTGGCCCTACAAAATTCATATTCTCGAAGAAAGCATAGCAGTCGATCACCGTTACTTGAAATCAAACTGACAAGTTGGGAATGGGTATGAATATTCATCTATACAAGAAGAGGTCATAAAAAGTCATTTTGTAATAGCTATGGCATATTTTGCAGAATTTAATTTTCTCTGACAGATTCATATTCCAGCTTTTAGAGTCCCCTGTTGTCAAGGTGGCAAGGTTCATGAAATGTGATAGTCAGTGGGACCATAAGCAGTATTGGATTCGTTTATACTAACCATTTATAACATGGGAGAAATACAATGATATCAGTTTGCAGTCCACAAGACTGGCAACTATGATGATTAAATATTTGTTGTTTTCCATTATTTCTCCCCATAGTGGATGACTTATGGACATTACTCTTCCTGTTCCTTTTCTTTTGAAGGGTATGGATGCAAAGACAGCTATAACTTTTTTTTTTTTTTTTCACTTCATTGCAATGTGCATTCTCCTTCATATCATGTGTAAGAAACAGTTTGACAGTCAAGAAGTGTGTTCCATTTTCCACCATTGGTCAGTTTCAAAAAGTATTGATTGGGCCATCATGTTATAGAGTTGTGCTGTTTACTTTTTGTTTTGCTATAGGAAAGAAATGTGTAGGACATGTTGCTATGTATAAAGAAGGAAAAGTGCGTGCCATATAGTCTTTTGGTTCCCATCCTCTAACAAGTATTTTGTGTTGGAATTTTCGTATCAGCATTTAATTCTTTGATACTTTCTTCTTTTGTAATGATGTTATATCTGTCTATATAAATAAAAATAGAGGATCTTAAATATTGACAAGTTATTCAGTTCTTTTTCAGCAAGTGCACAGTTTTGTGTGTTTGGGTCACAAGAGGTAGTTGGCACCTATACAGAACTGTACCGAAGAAGCTGGTAAAACAGTACCTCCGATAGCCAATGAAGCTCAAAATGTTTGAATAATCAGCACTCACTCTACGACCCAAAGTAAATTTGCATGCTCGCAGTTCATCCTAAGAAGAAATTCTAAAGCAGATTACATTTTCCAGAGAAGATATTTTTGTGTGTGCATGGGCTATGATATTGCCCCCCCCCCCCCCTGTCTGTTGCACCTAAGTATTACCACCACACTTAGTGTGAATGCCAACTTGTCATTTGCTCATGTATGTTATCATTAGAATCAAATCGGTATAGCGCCCTCCCCAACGTCACCGATCCCCACCCACCCCCCTCGTCACAGGCTTCACAGTCTTTATCCTAGGTCACCTTAAGTACTATACCAGGTTAGACTCCCTCCCCGTCTCATATATGTAACCGAGGCAACTGTTGCTATGACAACTGGAAGAGCATTATACATTCTAGTTTTTCCAAAAAAAAAAAAAAAAACTACATCTCATCCCGTACATATCATGTTACAGGGGGGGGGGGAGATAAATATCGACTGAAGCCTACCGTTGCGTCATACACGCCCAAGAGTAATGTTAGTATACTACCAATGTGATTACCAGCTAGACTGACCTGCGCAGAATGTAGCCACTCTAGCGGGTAAACTGGTCAGGTAACGTCAATAGTATCCGATATATTCCACCGATGATAGTATATCTTCGGTTAGATGCGCTCGCATGTCGACGTACTGCTTATTTGGCAGTCATCACGAACAGTGCATGAACATGAAATGAAAATAGCTTCCCCGCTACATGTATATATTTTTTTTTCAACTGACAACCTGCCATAATACTGAAAATATAGATATGTTAAAAAGTATTGGGAAGGAACAGGGGACAGATGACTTTGGGAACGCAGTACTCTCAATGCAAAAGTGAGGGGATCAGTCCACCCCAATATTGCCAAGAATTGCTCCAAGAAAAAATGAAAAAGAATTCATTATGATTCTTGCCCATCATCTCAACCCATATTTCAACTGCATATCTGGTAATTCCCAGGTGAAAATTCCGGTTGAGAGCTATTAGCCTAACATTTACAGTAACTTTTTCAGGTACAACAGGTAATTTACAGGTAGTTGTCTCATCCACATTAAGATGAGTTAGGGACATGAACAATCACGTCCCCGCGCCACTGAACCACATTATGCACATTTTGTAACTACATGAAATTACAAGACTATACTCTATTTTCACACAAGTACAGTATTTTGAAACTGTTTTAAAGTCCAAATCTAGATTGGGAATAACCTGAGTGGTGGCGCTCCTCGAATTCCGCCCTGCCAGAGGAAGCTACTCAGCCCTGATGGAATTGCTTCCCCACCAGTTCAAACTTTTGTCCCAGCCCCTCCATGAAAATGGCTGGTTACAATCATTTGGGAAAGAATTAAACTTCAGCTCAGACTTGACTTATTATCCCCGGCCGACTCCTAGAGTTCGAGTCTCCTACGGTTGCTGTATCAAATCGACAGGGGTTTTGCATGTGCAATGCCCATGCAAATCTGAAACACAAACACAGTCGTCCCCCAGTTTTATCTCATAAATAGGTATGAAAGCGATATGGGTATGGCTTGAGGACCTTAGTAGTTCGATCCCCACCTTCATTTTCTCATCACCCCATTCACAACTCCCTGCGATGGTAGTGTATCTCAGACTGATGTAGACAGACGTAATTGTTGAATTAATTTCGCAGTCCGATGAAAAACTGTATCTTATCATTTTCGAGCGGTGGGTCGAATCTCTCCTCACACATCAACTCCTTATGTATCGGTGTAGATACTGAACGACTAAATCGATCACGAGTACTTTGAGTGTGTGTACAGTAACGTTCGTCGCTTTAGGATCACTGTACATGGTAGTCTCCGACTCCACTTGTACAGTAGTAACATATATGAACAGTGCACAAAACTTGCTAAACGTAACTTAGGGCTGATCTGGCTGACTATTTCGCCGTGTCGACGACTAGGGGAGTTCATCATTCTTGGTACTGAAGCTTTCCTCATATTTTGTTTCGATATGTTTGGTAGAAAGAAGAAGAAGGACGCCAACGAAGGGAATGCCGAGCTTGCAAAGGTATAATAATTTAACTTGCCGGTGTTTGACGGTCACTCAGTTACTGTATATTACTACTCAGCCTGTAGGCCTAAGTTATTGTAGGATTACACTCCGCATGACACTGACAGTAACTTAGTGTAGGAAGTGTGACTCAGGCTGTAAGTGTAACTGCGTACTGCCATAATTGTAAGTTGCACGGTATTTTTAAACTTGAGGGAGTACAAAGGAGATCTGTTCGTTTTATTGCCAACGAGTACTCCCGTGAAGTTGGTTCGATGACTACCCTTTTGAAAGATCTTGGTCTCGACACTTTATCTGATCGCCGTAGCAGTTGTAGGCTTCAAATCCTCGCTAAAGGTATCCATGATCAAGCTAATATCCCTCTGTCTGGCCTTTGTAAACCCACTCGCATGCTTTACACTACCGCACCCCCTCTGCTAGGACTAATTGCTACAAATACAGTTTTATACCAAACACTATTAGGGATTGGAATGATCTTCCTGGCTGTCTCATTGAGAGGGCTGTTGGTCACCATAAGCCTGTGGAGTGTATTATTAATTCACTGAGGGTTTGACCGACCTCACGACGCGTACATGGTGTACTAATGTCCTCGGATGTTTCACCATTTTTCAAAAGAAGAAAGAAGAAGAAGAAGATTTGTAAGCTAACCGGACTTGTGTAGTTAGTACACATAGAATGACACATCCCCTTGAATGACACACCCCTAGCTATTGCTGAAATTGTATTACTTCAAACAATCCAACCCATTTATGGAAAGTACTGTCACACGACACAATTGCTAAAACATACTGTAGCATGTCACTGATGCAGCATGTCACACTTTTGGCTCTTTGATGAGGTTTTTCCACACTTACCTTTAGGCTAGGCTTCGTATCCTTATTATAGACTGCAACAAAACAGCCCAGCTTACACCCCAAAGTGCATTCCATGTCAGCCCACGCCGAAGTTTTAAAAAAAAAACAATAGAAAACATAAGGAAAATGCCAGCTCCACGGCGAAGATCTTCAGATCTGAGTGCACGAAATGCAGACTGGCTTACACCTCAAAATGCCACCATGTCTCCAGAATGATGATCCACCAGCTAGAGGTATTAGTTTACATGATGAGTATACCTTATGGCTAATGCTACTCTGCCATTTGTTTTAACTTTGCTTACACTCCACCAATGTTACAAACTTACAAATTGTCAATTTAGGAGCACAAAAGTTCTAACATCAGACATCTTGGGTTCATGTTCTCGATTTATGTTCAGAAGGGACAGCACAGAAATTACATTTGTGAGGTTTTGCTTGTGCTAAAACCCCTTCAATATGAGTGATTTTTACCAACATCATAATCATCGGTCAAATCCGTAGGTTTGTCATCCTAGGTGCAATCATGCTGCTAAATGTTAAGTGTAGTCTGTTCCCATATTCTTGTGCATCCCTTAATTTCATGGAATTAATTATAAGCTATTGGCAACATGGCAACAGGTACCTGCCGAAGACCTTTCAGTGTCTTTATTGACCCAAAACTACAGTATTATACCTCAAAATGACCAAATGTAACGTGAATGTGTTTCACTTGAAACCAAGAAATGATGAAACTTTTAAAATATGAGTGTACTCCTTTAGTTTTGGGATCATGACCAAATGAAATCACCATATTTTCCTTCGAATGTCCTTCCACCCTGCAGCCTAATATTTCCACCACAGTGTAGTAGCAGAAAGGTTCAAGTATACTTAATGTGTGCAGTTGGAAAGTCACTTTGTACTTTTTTGACCTAAAAAGGTTGCATATATTATTAAGGTGCATGAAAATATCGGAATGAATGCACTGTCTACAGTGTCATGAGATGTTCACTTCATTTTTGCCTCAAGCATTTTAGAATATAGAATCAAATGAAAGTTTCAACTCACACAAGGTAAGGGGAGCCTTATCCAAAAGTGACCAGTGACCACATGTATGTTTCCATTGCATTCTATCTGTTCTGGGGAATTGCAGGTTACTTTCCAACTTTGTTTCACAAAAATAGGCTTCCATGTTATTCTAGTGCCTGTGGCTTAAATGAAATTCTTTTCAAAAGAGGACACTGTTGAATTTGTAAGGTAGAAGAGGCTGCATCATTTTGCCCCATAGGCAAATCTTACATCAGTGCTGGTCTCGACTGCAAATATTGTAGTCCTGCACAACCTCACTAGTAGATAAAGTTCATCATATTGTATGATCCTTCCTTCATAAGCTTTGTAGGCTGAGCACGGAAGACAGTGACGATGTTAAGTCGTTCCCAGGAACAATCGCAATATATGTGGACAAAGATGCTGACAGGTCTCCACTTTCGAAGTAATAGTACTTTGACAGTTGTATTTACAGAACGTATACTGTGACTATGTACCTGTGAATCTTGCAGTAACTTGATACATCCAGCAGACAGTTACCACTACAACTGCACCTCTCAAAGTAACGATGCCTTATAAATTAGAGAAATGTGTCAGATTTGAACCAGGTATGTGGTCTGAATGTTTTCTTGTTTTTTTTTTTCTTTCATCTCTTAGCAACTTGGGATATCTCTACCAGGTTTGGAGGACCTGACTACAGTTGATGATGAACCAGATGAAATGCTGGAGGCAGAATTATTGGCGCTCATGGAAGAAGAATCCGGCAACTCTCAACAACGATCTGGTCGTTCTTGTAAGATTAAATGTGCCTTGCATAATTAACAGTGTGAAGTGTGCATGTTCCTTATAAATTTGCAAAACTTACTGAGCTAATTTTAGCGCATCACAGGATTAGGAATACTGTAACTTTCTCTTGCATCTTCAGTAACTTGCAGTAGTGTAAAGGTATATTCGGAGGTCCTTTGAAGGAGCATAGGGCATTGTAAAATACATCTTACCTGTACATAACTTTTTACTTTTTCTTTCTCCAAATCATGAAGAAGTGCAACTTATTCCCAGATTTGTGGTAAAAAATTATCTGCTAATAACAATTTTTGTGAGATTGCACCCCAGTAGTGAGAAAAAAAAAGATGTTAATATTTGAATTTTCTGATGTGGCCTGCAATGTAATGTTCATGAGTATGTCTTTTATGCCTCCCCCTAGCTTGCACATGGATTGTTGTTTGGTCGATTGTTGTCACTAGTTACCTGGACTCTGCAGGTAGACATTGATGGCCTTCAACCAACAACATTCCTGCTGCAAAGTCAAAGAGAGTCATAAAAGACATAGTCATGAATACTGTCTTGCAGGCCACAATATAAGAATTTTCAAATACTAACATTTTTTTCTCTCTACTGTTTTTTACAATTTTTTACCACAAATCTATTAAACAGGTATGCTTCTACAGTACTCGATTTGGAGAAAGAAAAAGCAAAAAGTTATGTAAGATGTTTTTTACAATGCCCCATCCTACTTTAAAATGAAGAAAGGGGTATTTTTTTTTCTAAGTGCTGGAAACACTTTGGTCCTCATACTCCAATATCTCTTATTGCTGTTTGAAAAAGACAGCTCCTGCCATGAAATACAGTTGGTACACAGACTTGGCACCAAGATTAAGGAAATGTCACAGTACCAGCATGTACAGTAGCACTTACAAATTACTGAAGAGGAACAAAACATGCATAAATTTTTAAAATTTGGCACCAGTTGAAAACTGAGATTGGCTTTATTGTGGGTTGATGCTCAAGTGATCATGGATATTAGGGCCACAACTAATGTTTTTATCGATTGGGTGATGGAATTTCAGATCTATACTAAGTACTCTAGTACACTCAAATTATCTGAAGGTATCTGGTGAAATTCTTGCAACACTGTATACACTTTGAAGTCTGTAATGACAGGTTCACAACGTAAAGTATGTTTCACTTGCTTCAGAGTTTGTTTCAAAGTCGTTTCAAAGTATGTTTCACTTGAGGATTCTACCTGTTGTTGTTATGGTATATTTTGGTGTTATATTGTTTCTGTCATTCTGTACAATAGGTAACTGAGTAACCTTATCATGATGATTCCCTCTCTCATGATCATGTTATAGGCATGACTTTTTTCCTCTACGTGACTTGCATCCCATTTGAAATTTTCCTTCGTTTAGCTAGAAGAGATAAAAGTGATGAAGAAGATGATGAAGATTTATTGGTAAGTGGAAGCGTTCACTTGGAAACATTCAAAGAATGGCAGTTTGCACACAGCATGTTTTACATCACTTGTGCAATGTGCATGCACATGGAATGTTGCAAAGGAAATCAGATTGCAGTTAGACGATAATTCGACGATTCGACGAGCCATTCAGCTCTCACTTCTCTTTCTGCTTTTGTGACTGAAAGGCAGAAATGTCATGTCTTTACCTTACCTGCAATTAATTCAGGATAATAGTAGAGAGTATTATTTTCCATCTTTAGTACAATTTGTAACAATTGATCCAAACTGGAAATGTACACAAAATGATTGATGATTTATTTTCTTTTTTCAATCAATGATCCTTTTGATCAATAGGCCGAACTGGCTGGGATTGAATCTCAAAAATCAGACAGCCCTTCTCCTGAGCCGCCCCCAGCAGTTGTAGCACCGAGACCAACACCCCCTGAGAGGGTGACACCACCATCGCAAGATGTGCCCCCACAAGCACTCCCGAGACCTCCGGTGGCCCAGCCCAGAACCAGTGCACCACAGAGATCCCCAGTGAAGGACATTCCTACAATACCGACAATTGCTCCGAATTCAGACCAGTTTGGTATTCAACAGCCAGTGAAAAACCAAGCACCACCTGTACCAGCAACACGTAGGCAAGAGTTTCACCACCAGCCAGGAGTTGGAGAACCAGGGGGTCCTCAAGCTCAAGTTGCTACACCCCAGGGTAATGCAGGAATCTTACCTCCACCTGACTATCCACAAGCTGATCGGATTATGGCATCAGTCCCAAAGCAGGTAAGAAGGTCTGGTCTTTAGAGATGAGTTTGAAGGTCATGTTGCTTTGGACTTGTGTTTTATCAAGGAAGCAGAGGGTGGAGGGGGGGGGGAGGGGGAGGCACTTAAGTGCTGGAGTAATAGCACTGCTGTTTGATTAAGGGCCTAGTGTTACATCAAGGGGATATTTTTATGGGCATGAAAGTAAAAGAAGTCATTGCAGTGCACATGCCTAGCATTGCTTAAAGTACAAAGAATCTAACAGTAAGGCCTAAAAAGACACTAACAGTTGTAGGCTAAAATTTTGTCAAAAGGTTGACATGCAATATTCAAAATTTCCAAACAAACTAATTTGCCCTGCACAAAATGTGATCGCGCAGTGTTGTGTCCAGTCCAATCCCTAGTCATGGCTTAATCAGCCAATGATGCTTCAACAAAGGTTTTGGTAATAGGTAAGGGACTCTCATTTGACATATGGAAAAGTATCTCAAAATGTTTTAGACTTTGTCAGTGATGTGACCAAGGTTTTCAGTGGTTCCCAATTTGATGTCATTAAGGGGTATCTAACTGCTCCCAGTGCTCCTGTTTTGTATCTTTCAAGTAAGGAGGGTACAGGTATCACAGGTCCTTTTTTTTTTTTCTGTTTGTATTAACTGAATGGCTGATGGTATTGCTACTGTACATGGTGAATAAGATGTTGGGTTGTCTGGCGCAGTGTCAAATGGTTTTACGCATTACATAATATGCCTTTTAACAGCCATTAGCCGCAGGAGATGTTACCTCAGAGATCGAAAGCCCGTATCAGAAACTACGAGGTGGCCTTGTCGAACGCTCGTGCAAAACAGGAGGAGTCCAAGGCTGAGGAGATACGACAGAGGACTGAAGGTTAGTCTGCAAATTGAGTTTTTTCTTTTTGGATTGGCAGTTGGAAGGTCTGTATGGGTGTTGCACAGTTTGGTCAGATACATTGTATAATGGAGGAGTTTTTCCAGCATCTGTCCCATGGTACATATGTATTCTACTTTTGAGGTCCGTGTATGCCTTCACTTGATACATACTTGCACTGCCTCTGTTGAAGTGAACTCTGCCAGGCTGTGCTTGCGCTTTCATGTGTACATAGTATGGTATTGCTTTGATTCTAGCAACGTGAAAGTGGACCAGGGAACACATAGTGAAAGTAAGTCATTGTACAGTTCTTCTGACAGTATGCACTTTCTGTACCAATTTGAATAAATGAGAAAGGAAGATGCCTCCTATTCTATTAAGAACTGTCATTGTTGCCTGATAAATCAAGTGTTTGCATTTCACATGTTACATTCATGAGGTAATCTTCCAGCAGCTTGGGTCCACGGTGATACCAATGCCTTCTCTGTAGCAGGCCAACAAAGCGATCTTGATAAATCATGCATTTGACATTCAGTCCTTCTCTGTTTAATGTTATGCTGTCCTGTTGGGCTTAACCCAACATTTTGAATTTTACAGATTCCCTGTGGGTGCAATTCACACTAATTCTTCATTCCTGAGTGTTTCCATCATTTTTTCTGAAATTTTGTTCTGACTAGGAAGGTGTTACATTCTGAGGGTCTGGTAAGAGACCTGTAAGTTGTGACTCCCAGCACCAGGCCTTAAGCTTGACCTCAGAATCTATGGGGTTTCATATATGCTGTCTCCATGTACCTTAAAAACAGCAAAGTGCAAAATACATACAGTAGAAACATAAAAATTTATCTTAATACGATAGGGTAACCATATTTGTGTGAGTTGCAGGTGAGACATACCTTTTGGAGAGTGATCTGACAGAGGGGTCCCCTTTGCTAAGTCCCTAAGATTTGGCAGGGGCCCTATTGTAAGCCATGTTGCAAAAGAGTAGTGCTCAATTTGTGATACTGATATGGTAATTACAGTAAACAAATAAATTGTAACTGTTCACACACAAGAAAAAAGTGCGCACAGAATATTACCGCCATGTGTGTATTTGCTTTGGAGAAGTTCGGGATGATTTGTCTCATCAGCTTTACGATCACTTTTCATTTAAAAAAGACGGGACAATCCTGATCAATCACATTGGAGGCATGATAACCATAAGTATGAGTACATACATTCTCAGGTACTAGATATTCCTGGGATGCCACTTCAGTGGGTTGTCAGGTGTAATTTTGTTTGGTTTATTGCCTTTCTCCTTGTTTAAATGCATCCCTTTAACCCAATGCATGCTTTACTTCCTACAACAGACGCTGAGAGATCTTCATAAGAAGTCTAAGGCCGGTCGTAAAGTAGACGAAGGAGAGATACCACCAGAAGTTCCTATGGGGGGTGGAGGCGGCAAGTCAGGCAGGAGTGCCACAGCCCGCTGCACCAGCGCCAGTCGCCCAGGTGGCTACACGAGGTAAGCAACTGATGGCAAGCTGGTCATGAAGAGTTGAAAACATAGTTCTTAGACACCAGCACCTTGTAAACAATTCATTTCCCAAGCTGCTTTTTCTAAATCATGTAGTTTGTAATTGTGCTGTTTGTAGTTGGTTTCAGTGAATGCATTAGTAATGCGTTTACCTGCCATGGATTGTAAAATGGGAGTATAAAATTTTAATATTCTTGATTTTGTTTTGTGCTGGGAACAAAAGATTGCCATTATGCTTTGTTCACTGTAAGAGGCTTGTGTTCAGCATTTCACTTACGATGATGGAGTGTCTGCTTCATCCTGGCATGTTGTGTGGACATGCGTGTAATTTTTTTTGGTCTTCATCGAGATTTGGTAGGAAATTTATGAAGCTACTTTTCCAAATCACCCTGCAATATATTGAAAATTTTAATCAGTGGAGTGAATGTCTTTGTACTTTGTAGAGGTTGTCAAATTGCAAACAGATAATGACTATCAGTTGTACTTTAATCTGTGTATGGTAACAGTCGTGCACCCACACTGAGCAGCAAGTTATTGAGATTTTCAACATTGATGGATGTATTGTTCTTATATGACTTCATATATTTTGAAAGGTTTTGTTTACCTGCAAAACTGCAATATGCAGCACCTAACTTTCAAAATGCTGTTTTGAGTCACTTTCTTCATTTTTTTCTTTTTCATTTGTTTTTTCACCTAAAAATAAAAAAAGATGAAAGCACCTACAAGTTATTATGCCAAAGGAGGGACCTTTACAAAATGGCAGCTTTGAAGTCAAAGAGAGAAGGAGATCCTTACCACCGCGATGGAGTTCCTGAAAATTTCAAAGGTGGGTAGAAGGATAGAAAGATATATACAGTATGTGTAACCTGTTTTGCTGTATGTATTTTCAGTTTCAGTTTTACATCCTTTTGGCATGATTTCCTTAAGTTCTAATTAATGACCGTGGAATTTGTGGTATTGTGAATCTTGTGGAAAGTTGTTGTTGAATATATACAATATTATGACAATAGTTGTATCTGGTTTCTATTTTCTTCAGCAATTCGATCAAGTGATAGCAGCTGTTGAAGCTGGGCAGGAAGTTGATTTGAGTAACATGCCCCCTCCTCCTGCCGAAATGAAAGGTAATTTTGAAATTGTATAACACTTTAACTCTTACATGTATTGCCCAGCCCTGGAACTGTGGAGTAAGGCCCTCAAAGTGAAAGTAAGATTCCATTAGGTTAGGTAGATGAAAACTGTAAGCTTAGTATATTTAAGAACAAATGATGTACTGACATCACTTTTGGTTTGCACAAGACATCTGACAGCTCAAAGGTGCTTAACAGTTTCATTTAAGTCAGTGTAGGTCATGTGAGGTTAGCGAGATTACTGTGACAGTTAAGATTTCTCCTGTGGACAGTCACACTTGTTTCTCAACAGCAGACCATGTGTATGGAAATGTAGGAAAGTAAACACTAAGCACTGTTTTTCATAGATGGAGGGGAGTCACATCTTCATGTTATCTTTTGATTTTCTTTTTTTTATGATGATGCTGATTTTTGAAAAGAAAATGAAAGTCTGGAGATACCTTGGGAGAAAAACTTGACACAATGTTTAGCAAGAAACAGTGATTTTGAAATGACTGATGTAACTTTCCATCGTAACATGTGATTTACGTCATCCATACTGGTCCCTCACAGCACACCTACAGCCTGGACCACCAGCTGGTGGTCCAAGCAGAGTAGGAGGTCCTTCTTCACAGGATGGACCATCCCCCTCGACCAGCAGCATGTCACAACCTAAGACCATTCTGGAAGCTCTCATGCAACGCCGTGACAGATACCAGATGTTGGCAGACAAAGCAACTGGAGGAGAATAATTCCATGAAGGCACGCAGGCATGGAAGGATCATCAAGGTGGGACTCGTTCGCTTCTGTCAGTTTGCCATTTTTCGTCCAACCTGCAGAGTGTTGCTCATTAATTTTAACAAAAACTAAGACGATTCTGGTTGTTATGGCATTAGTATTCTGCACCTTTTTTTTTTTTTTTGTTGGGGGGTTAAGTTGTGGCCCAGCCCCCCTTGTTAAAAATCTCCACTCAGCAGAAAAAACTCAAAAGAAGGCTGTTGCCATTTAGAGTATAGCAAGATATCTTTTCTCAGTGGCCTCATTTTGCATCACTCATCATCTCAATTACCAGACATGTCTGGGGTGATTTTGAACCACCTCCCTTCAAACCTCGCCCAGCCTTCATGCATCCCTCCTCCTCCTCTCCCCTCAGATCTATGGAGATCTATGGAGAACACTGGGCATGTTCATTGAAAAGTTATTGTCATGTATATTGGAATACCAATAGGTTGGTATCATGCATACCTCCCCCCCCACTTGTCTTGTGCAAGGTACAAATTATTGGATTTCTAGTGATTATGGAGATTGTTTCAAACCAGTAATTGAATAAATTGGCTAATAAGATGTATCGGTTTGGTAAGGTGCTGTAAAGAGCAAAACATAAGTTGCAAAACGACACTTGAAAATACTTACTTGAAGGGAAACAGAGTCAAATCAACAAAGTCTAATTAAAATTTGTTGGATGAGAATGAAGCTTCTGTAGTAATAATTAAAAACCAGAGAATGGAACAGTTTAGTGCTTAATGTAGTATGTAGAAATGTGTACTACCTATCGTAAAAAGAATTGCGAGGAATGGATTCAGGGAGAAAGAATTCTTTCAATGTCATGCTGTATCTATTACCTGTTCCTCATAATAATCTGGTAGGCTGTTTACCTTAGTCCTGTGCTGTCCCCAAATGATCTTTGAACTTCACCAATCACACGTTGCTCATGTGTATGATGTGATGATGTAGTGGTTAGCTTGGGGTGTATATACCTCAAAACAAGATTCATGAAACAGTTCCATCGACGTAGTGTACACTTTTACAGTGATCATATTCTGCTTATGCCACAGCAATATGATGATGCCATCAAAAAGGAGAGAGCTGGAAAACCTGTCAACTACGAAGAATTGCCGGAACTTCCCGACTTTCCGCCATTGCCTGTCAAGCAGGCTCACAGTGCGCCCTCTTCGGTCCAGCCAGCACCTGCTGCTAGACCTGACCATCCTGTCCCGGTAACTTGCCTGAATCAGGCTGCCAGTGATGGTTTCCATTTTAGTTCATTTGATTGTAATTCCAAGATGTGCTAGATGTTTGTTTGGTACAAATGTAGTCAACCTTTGCTGACATCTGGTTAAACTTGCCAGCCTTAGGTGTCTATCGAATATGCTTTAGTCGTTGAACGCTTTAGAGGTCAAATGCTATAGAAGTCGCATGCTGTAGAGGTCAGTTGCTTTAGAGGTCGAATTCTGTAGAGGTTGATTGCTATAGAGGTTAAATGCTATGGATGTTAAATGCTATAGAGGTTCTTCACAGGCATTACTGTGAGTCTCTTTATATTGCTGGCCATGTGTCCGTTGTACAAGAATTGCAACTAAGGACGTGCCTTGCGCATGTATTCAGACAAACATTTACACACCCTCTGCATATGGAGAGTGATGGCCAGCGTGCCATATTTAAACCCAATAATGACACATGAAGAACCGCTTTACGTGAAAGCAGAAGTGAGTAGGGAAATACTATTTAGTTGGCATTTGTGTTGGAACTGGAGTACTTTTTAAAAAATATAACCTCTGACTGGCACTTGATGAGAGAAAACACACACATACATGCACACAAACACACACATACATGCACACAAACACACACAAAAGAAAACACAAAGGATTGCTGTCAAAATCCTTCTAGTTAATTAAAATGAGTTCATTTGTATTGCAGTCACAATACCCCTGGAAATAATTGACACATGGAAGTACTGACATATTATCTGTTTGTACAAGCCCCTTCATTGTCTGACTTAGGGTTTTTCCTGCCACTCAGGTATGCAACTTGACACATTGCTCAAGGTGAGATATATTTTTTTTAACAGAAACCAACACCTCCAGTCAGCTCCGAGACATCACCAGCTGCAACTGCAGCACCAACACAACCGAGTCCAACTCGCAAGTCAGGTAAGAGTTAGGATACGTCTCGCTTGTCTGGAAAAAAAAAAAAAAAAGATATTTCTTTTGTTTGGCAGGTGGTATCATGACAGTCACAAAATTACCAGATGGCAACAAGGTTAGAAAAAAAAGTATAAAACAAAAAATTGTATTTTGATGGAACTGCAACATGCATACCTGTCATGCAGCTATCAATGGAATACTTCCTTGTACATTTCTACATACGCAGATGCTTTTGTGCAGGTACATAGTCAGAGAAGTATAATTTACTATTCTAACGACGATTAAAAAGCATTCCTTTGTGGTGCATATATATATACATGTGTGTGGTCTACGCCTGATGTTGTGGCCTAGTGGATAAAGGTGGTGGCATTTGAAGCAATGAGGTGTAGCAACTGTAGAATTTCGGGTTCGATCCCTGGCCATGTCAAAGTATGTAGGATTGTGTGTCCAACAAAGCTATTTAGACAGAACAGAAAATTGACTTAAATGGTAATACCTGAAGACCCTTCAAACTGCATGAAAGCAAGCTGTGCAGTTGGCTCAAAGGTATGTCTTTGTTTCATTTGGCTGTTCCAGTTCAGCATTGTTCACAGGGCATCATGATTTAAGTAACTAATCCTTATAATAAGTAGCTCATTGTGTAGGTTGGTAATACTAACAATTAACACTTTTCAAGTAGATGGCATAGAACTAATAATAATAATAACAATGATGTTTATAAAGCGCTACCCAGTAGAACTCAAACTGCTGTACAATGAAAATTATAAAAAGAAGTAGCGATGTACATAATATAGAGACAGGAAAGTCTTAAAAGCATAAAATACAAGAGCAGTTATGAACAATTAAAAAAATAAGTTTTCAAATTCTTTTTGAAATGAGTAAGATCAGTTAAAGAAGGCACGTTAGGCAGCAAACTCTTCCAAATCTCTGGGGCAGCCATGGTAAAAGATCTGTCCCCATAAAACTTAAAAGTAGAATTAGGAGGCTTGGAAAGAAGAACTTCAGATGAGGAGAACTGTGTGAAATACCTCCCCGACCTTACTGTAACTTTAGCAGACGTAAGATACCATATTGTGTTCAACTTCTAAATGGAATGTGAGCCTCATAGAATCTCATACCAAATGTTGCATAGGACTTGATGCAGAAATATCAGCAGTAAATATTCGTGGAAGTTACACTGCAAGCAGATGTTTGCTTATGCTTATATGCACATGTGCAAACTGTGAGCATGAACTTGTAGAGTACACAGAGGTGAGCATACATGCAGTTGTGGTCCACACTGAAGATTATATGAGGAATGATTCCTCTAAACGAAGAAAGTAACATTGCATTGCCTTACTTTTCAATCTCTCATGTAATAATTAGTACATAGGAATCATATCACAGAAGTTATTATTTCTATTGATCATGCACCTGGTACATTTCAGTGTTTCTTGAAAAAGTCAGTTAATGCTTGATTGATTTTAAATGACTGCATGAATGAATGTTAGAGTCCTTGAATGAGTGAATGAAAAAAAATGGATGAAGGAAGGGACGAAGAAGTGAATGATTGATTTTATATGAATGAATGAATGAATGAATGAATGATTGTATGAGTGATTGAATGATTAATTGATTGATGGTTGTCTGAATGAATGAATGAACGAATGGATAAAGGAATGAATGAAGAAGTGAAGTGGATGTCTAAAGTATGGATATGACATGTGTCATGTATAATCCTCATAGGACCAGGGACCTGGGAGAAATTGGTGAAAGCACACAGAGAAAATAAAAGACGTATTGTTCTGTTGATTTATTTCAGTGAAAGAATCAATGAATGAAAGACAACTGAAGATCCTTCAGGGGAAACAGAAGAAGTTTAAATTACTTGCTCTCCAGGCCAAGAAAGAAGGAGACATAGAAGAAGCTAAAAGACTTATCATCGTTGCAAAGGTTGTCACGGACAATTTTAAGCAGCTTCCATTTATTTTTCTGGGCTTGGGGTAGGGGGCTCTTGGGGGAGTTTACTCTGATGTAATTTTTCAGCTCACATATAGTACATGTTTTTGGTGAAATTGAAGTGTTACGTTTAATACTGATAGGTATTCACCCACCTGACTATTGGACATCGTTGACTTGTCTGAAACCACATGAACATTTAGAAAATAAACACACAATAAATATTTTTGTGTTTTTTAACAAGACCATGTTTTACGTTTTTTTTTTTTTTTTTTTTAAACAATACTATGTGTCCTCTGTGTGGATGTGATAAAAACAGTTAATGAAGAAACTAAGTTTTGCTCCCACATACTGAATGGGAATCTGTTATCATCAACAAGTTTTGTTTTTGTCTCTGATGTATGTAGAACTTATCCACTAGGAAAGAGATTGCATTTGATTTTAGAAGTGTTTCATAACTAAGTTACTTATTTGACTTTGATTCCAGGGATTTGATCCGATGATTGAAGCTGCTGAAAATGGACTGCCAGTAAACATGGCCAGTGTAAGTATCAAATGAGCATGAATGTAGGAAATGTGGCCTGTTTGCCTCAGGCTGCGTCCATGCATTCTGGGATGGGGGTGGGGGTGTGGGACAGCCATTATTTTGGAGGCAGTGAGAATGTTATTCAAACTGCAGACACAAGACAGTTTGATATGAAAAGTCCTTGTCAAACTAGAAGGTAGTTAATGTGTTGTTACTCTTGCCAATTATCTCGTCCCATAAGCTCTGCTTTGATCCCTGAAACAGTCTTTGTGGATCTAACAGCAGTGACTCATCCAGAGGCACGAAACAGGTGCATGCCCCATCGATTGGCACCTGAGAAAAATCTTAAAATGAGGCAATCGAACACAAAGAAAGAAAAACAATGGAAAAAAAAAGACAGCATTGTGTTTGAGGTCATGCAGGTGCAGTCATTCACACCTCAAGTTCGAAGTTATCCTACATCATTTGAATTTTTCCAAAAGGGAGGAGGGCAGGGACACACCCTCCCCTTACAACCCTCGGCCATGGCACTCATGCTCACGAAAGCATGGAGACACCACTGAAAAGACTGGTAGTATTTGGACCCATGTCATTAAAGTGGTGTCCCAGTTGGCTGCTGTGCCACATTTGAACAAATATTTTGTTTCGTTTTCATCGTCACAGATCCCTAAGCTGCCTGAAGAGGAACCTGTGCACGCGGTGTCCCCTCCAAGCGACACTGCACCGATCGACACCCAGATACTGACGGGGGATGCCACAGAGATGTATACCAGGCTGATAAGTACGCTACAAAAACAGATAGAGGTATGGACCACTTCATTTACCAGTACCTGTTATATTGATTTGTCTGGCCTCTGTGGTGGTTTAAAATTGACTGAATACCTGCTCAGATGAGCTTCCTCCATCCAGAGGATTTGTTCATGTTAGAGAAACCCTTTGAATGCAATCTTCTGTTCAAGTAACTCTGTCGTTGTTTAAGAAAAGCATTACTCTAAATCACTTTCCCGTAGATAAGACTATGTTCTCTTTAGAGTCTAGAAAGTGATTATGCTTTTGCAAATCACATAACCAATCCATCACTCAAAATATGCCATTTCCCATCAGATACATGAAATGCGACAATTCTCTTTCTACAGGTCTGTTTGTCCAGTGATTGTACTATCACAAAATGTGCAGTTAATACTCAATAAGCTTGATGTTTAGCAGTAGTCAAACTAAACTCCATTCGTGGTTTCGACTTTTCCTGGTTGTGTTCTCGTAGTTTGACATTCCCCGTTGAAGTTACATGTCCTGGCATCCTGCTGTTTTATATTCCACGTAAAGTTTTGTATGCGAAATAAAACCATCAATAATACGGCAAAGCTGATGATGATGGGGTCCCCTGAATCTTCCCAACGATGTCAGTGTTTCATCAAAAAGCTTTAACTGTATATTGTTTTTTACTTCTAGCAATGTCAAACGCTAGCCCAAGCATACCAGGAGCTTGGTAATACACAGACTGCCAACAGGTGAGTTGAAGTTTACATTTGTCGTAATGTTCCAATGACTTGTTCACAGAAGTTGATTTTCTGATAAGTTGGTTTCTTTCATTGAACCAGCAACTTAAATTCTTTTGCATATTTAACCAATGAACAACAGGTACCATTCTTCAAGCTATAACACCTTACTTATAAAGAAAATTAAACATGGGAGATGAAATGCCAGCTTGTCAGAAACTGCATGCTGACCATTTTATGACCGTGGTTGGTTTATTACGTTGATCAAAATGAAGTTTCTGTGGCGAATGTAATTTGGGACCAATTTAAGCAGCAAACGTAAAGATTGTTCAATCCGCGAAGACCCCAGGCAGCATCCACACCCTTCCCAATCTACATTTTGTTGGATTTAACGTGACTTTCAGTCTTTTTGCCTAAATTTCAAAGAACCATTTATGATGTAATAAATAAGTGGCTAGGGCCAACTGAAAAAGCCGCTTTCCTAGAAGTGCACCCAACAGGATATTCCATGTAAGAAAGGGGAGGGGAGGAGGAGGGGGGACAATCTTACAGTAGTTCTCCAAGGTTGGTCTTGTTTATTCACCCTGCGATATTTGTCACCATACCAGTCAGTGTTATCTGGTATTACTTTTACTCTCTTTGTCACGCTCGCATTTCAGATAAAATGACTTCTAAAACTGTCATTTCTTTTGTGTTTTCTTCAGATTTCAGGAGTACTGTCAAAACAGTCAAGAAGACAAGGATTTTATGACGATGGCCCATCAGCATAAAGATCCAGTTCCTAGGTTTCATTTTGAGCAGCGTACGATACCCACCTTGAGGTACTTTTGTGTTTGGTCGATCCAAATGGCTGAAAATCAGCCATGGTTTACTCAGACATGCATGTTGAATAAAATGAAACAGGGTTGTACAGTCTGTTTATTGAATCGTGGATTTGCTATAAATGCAGAATGCTCTGACACAAGATTACAGTCAAGTCATATTTAGCTAATAGTAATAACAAAAATGGGAATGGGTCAATATCTTCCCATCGGCATTTTGCCATCAATGATGTACCTTTGGTCGCTCATGCCTGTGTATTTTGATTAAATAAAAACTGTCAGAGTAGCATAAAGTAATATGCATTTGAATATGCTATTGCAACATTCAGGAAAATTGTTAGTTTCTGTAGAAACTTCCTCTTGTTGGTCCTTACATATTTGCAGTTTATTGTTTCTGTAGTGTCTTCTGTTTGATACTTCCTGTTTTTTGTCTTATACATACTCCCATGTCAATATGAGCAATTAATAATACCATCGATTATTCAGTTAACATGACCTCTAACCTTAACCTTTGATTTTCGAGTCTTATTCTTTGCAACAGATCTCTAAACTATGATTGAATGACATATTTTGGTTTCTTGCTTTTTTTCCTTCCAGAATAACTCCGGGACTGAAGAAGGATGAGGCTGAAATTTTAATTATTGGAGGATCAGATATCAAGCAACAAGGTCAGAAAATTGACCAATAAAATTTTGATAGAGTTGTATAGGTCCTGCATAATTGGAAGCAAATCCTCCGATGAAGGCGAGATTGTTTGTCTCTGTATAGCTCAACTGTGATTCGTCAGAAATTGTTGACCACATGCTTATAATAATAACTGTAATCCCGCCTTGTAGCTACACATCAAACATCCAGTTTTAGGAGTCTCTATTTTTTTTTTTTTAACTTAGACATGCCAGAAAAGTTGTTATTCTGAATAAAATCTATCTTTGATGATCTTCATACCTGTGATTTTGGACTGCTCATTTTGTCAACTGTCGTAGGTAATTGCCAGAGCTGCTTCCATGTCATTTGTGTGTTGTTACTGTAAGTCATCTTATTTCTGTGTCACCCTATGAGATTTAAAGTTTTGTTGACTTCACATAGTATATTCCATGTTTTCGAGGACCACACAGTCTCAACAGGCTTTTCATGCTCCATGGCTGATTGTTAATATGGTGTGGCATGCAAGAAAATCCCGCAGTGTGTACAAACTCAGTTATATTCTTTTCTGCAGTGTGGTAGGTGAACAGTACCAAGCAAATCATTGCTGTGGTGTGTTTATGTCTGAATTTGCTTTTCGAATATATAATAATACAAAAAAATGACAAAGAATTCACATCACTGAAAATATGGGATGGTGGAAAGCATAAAAGCATGGGACTAAATGAATTGGTTTCTCTCTTTGTAAGCAAAATGGCGTTAGTGGGATGTTGAACAGAATAATATGTCATGGAGGTATTCAACTCACTTTAAACATTGAATCTTCACACTCATTCCCTTATTGTTTCAATTTCTCTTTCTCAGGTAGCTCAAGTTCAGAGGAGATAGATACCTTTGTCAAGTTTGAGTTCCCCTACCCCAGTGTAAGTATGTAACAACATAGGCGTTCATCTAGAAACTGACAGTGCATGTGCTCTACAAAATCTGAAGTCCTTTTTGTGAGAATCTCTTATGATACTTAGTGACACCTGCAGAAGTGTAATCATTCAACAAGCTGTACTGTTGAGAGTTAGCATGAACATCTTTCAAATGTCTGTTGTAGAGCTACTCCCCATTTTGATTTCTCGCCTCTTTCGTGCAATCATATTGGTAACCATCAGCAGCAGCCTTTTATGGACACTCAGAGAAAGCAGTAAGAATTACAAAATTAACAACAGAGCCATTGGAATTCTTCCATAATTCAAAAAAGGGAATAGAAGTTAGCCTAAATATTAACATTTGCTAATGTAGCAAGGGTTTTAGCACAATCTTATCCTTTCCAATCAGCTGGGTGTACATATACTGATGAATGTAAGACCAAAACCCGCTCAAATTTCATGATTCGTGACTGGAAAGGTTTTCTCGAATTATTTCTCAACAAGAGCAATGGAATTTGATCACATTGCTAACCTTGCATAGTGCAGCAGAATATTTATTTTGACAATTGCTTGTAACCTTCAGGACAAACCTCAGGTCGGACAGACGGCTGTGGTGCGTGGGGCCGACACCGTGGAGTACAAACATTCAAGTAAAGTTCAAGTCAATCTCAAAGCAAGGTCTTTCATGTCTGTTGTCAAAAGGAAACAGATCAAGTTTGAAGTTTTACATCGGCGGTAAGTTGGTTTTGGTGAAATGGAGGTGCGGGTTTCATGGAGAGCATATCACAGAATTGACTTTATACCTCTGTAGGTAATTGTGTTTTTGTTTTGGACAATAATAGTTTGCCGGCATTCAACTGTCTGTCTGTCTGTCTGTCCCACTCATCAGCAATCCATTTATCTGTCCTTTTTGTTGACACTGTGGCAATGATGTTGTGTGCTTAATAATAGACTGGTTTACTCCCAGCTTTGAGACAGTATCTCTACACCCCCCTGACACAGCTGCACCACTTTAGCTGCGAAATGTGGGTTGGAGTACTGTGTAGAAATTTTGGAACTACATTTAAAAAAAAAAACTATTTTTGAAGAAACTGATAGCCTATTTTTAATGTTTTGCTCAAAATTGAGCTAGTTTACCAAAAAGTTGACCATTTCATGGAAAAATTTGACTTGGAAAAGTGGACAAACTGTCCATTACTTTTCCCATGGGAAACTAAAGAAAAATCAGTGGGTATGAGGGGAGGAGGAGCCCTCCGAAATGCAGCAGTCGGTGGAAATCGCATCAACAAAATTTCACCATGTAGCACTTCATCAAATTTATTTAACTGTAGTGAGCCTGCCCTAAGTAATGTCCATCAAGTATTATGCAGTTAGTGAAAAATACCTACAAAGAACTCAAAAATAAACCTAAATTTATTCAATTTGCTGAGAATGTAGAATTATGATGAATATGAACTTTTCCTTGCTTTTGTTTTGTCCTCACTTGTTCATGTTTCCTCTCCACCAATAACATTTGACATTGTTGCTTTGCTTCATTGCTGTAGTAATTGAAACCTTTTTTCTTTGGCACTGCCAACTCTCTTTATTTCAGAGGCCTGGGTTTGTTACGTGGTGACAAGTCTCTAGGCACAGCTTCTCTTAAGTTAGCAGATCTTGAAAATAAACAGGAAATATCTGCTGTTATACCAGTGAGTAGTCACAGTAATGTATTTCTTACACAAGATAGTGTAAACTTTAATCCTCTGGAGGAAAGGTAACAGCATTGTTTAATCTGCCATAACCTTTTTTCAGGGGAAAATGAAAGTTGCTTTGATACAGACTTGACGTTTTTGTAAACTCCTAAGATTCATGATTCAGTTAAATCAGTACCTCCAATTTAGTTAAAGTCAGATATTGTGAGCTAGTTAACATAACTTCAAATTTCAGACTTTGAGAAGTTCCAGAGTACTGACATTTTGCACCAGGTATCAGACCCTACAATTTTAAAGTTGTGCTTGTGAACCATTCTTCTTTTGTTGTTAGTGGATATTGCCAAGTGCTTACATGGAACTGTGGTATGTGGTCTCCATTGTGAATATTTATCCTTCCTGGGTTAGAAATAGTGAAAAATCAATTAGCAGTAAACAATTGTCTAGCAGAAATCTCATGCTTTGGTAACACTTTTGGAACTTTATTCCTTCCTTTGGTGCATTCAATGCTGATATCACCAAGCAAGGAAGATGTCTGGCCCACTGATGCTATCCAGTTATGTTTACTCATATTATTGACAGTTGTCATGAAATCCAAACAGCAAATTCCCTTTCATACCTTTGAGAGTGAAGAGTCCTTCTGAAGAATGTACATCTCAATTTGTCTGTTTTCTTTTCCTTTTTTTGCATAGCTCTGTGAAGGCAGGAAAGAAACAGGAGGAAAACTAGAGGTGAAGGTCTCTGTTCATCACCCATTAGCTGGTATCAAAGAAGAATTTGTAAAAGAAAAATGGCTGGTTGTAGAAAGTAAGGTAAGGGATAGTTTATCGTCTATGTTAGCAAGGATAAAGAAGCTCTGAGAGATGGCATTTGGTCTTACAATATACTTCAGTCATGCCGTAGCTCACTTCCGATCTGACCATAGTCACCTACTTTTTTTTTAAAATTTGTCTTACAGATCCAAATGTTCTGCTCACTGTAGTTTTTCATTCTTTTGATGTGTGCTGTTAAAGTTTTGATCTCTTGTGGGGCAGCTGTAGTGAAAGAGAAAAATGAAGCACACTGATTTTTTGCAACAACTAAATCTTTCACATTATTAAGTCAAAAATACGGAGTGGAATTGTGTTGATGGTCATAAATTGTAATTCACATTGCAGATTGGGAGGAGTGTAAAGACATCACCCACTAAAGCAGCTGGTACTAAACCATCTCCAAACAAGGCTCCTAAATTGCAGTAAGTAAAACCTGCTACGTTAATGTGATATTGTAAAGACCACACAGTGCACTTTAGTGTATTAATTTGCAAAGACCACACAGTGGAGCTCAGTGTATTAAGTTCCATATCCCAGAATGCATTCTTTCCTCTCAATGACATAAATTCAACCTTCATGTAGTATACCTGTTTAACATGTTATTGTTCTAGCTGCTCCGCATCAGTCGATTAATTTCTAGCCTAACATGTAATATGTATTGAAATTTGTGCATCTAAGCTTAGTGATAGACAGATTGCTATGATGGTTTTTGAGACTTGCACAGTTTACTGTCAGTAATCCTATTGTATTTCTTTGCATGAAAATATGTCCATTTTCAGTTATTTTTCTTTTCCCCATGCCCATCATCACATGTCTTTACCAAATTTTTGCTTTCCAGAAATTCCCCTTCAAAAACATGCCTGCTCACCTGACCTCGGCATTTGCTACTACTAATGGTGTTGGGATTTCACTCGCTGCATGTCTATTTACGCTGCAAACAGCAACTTTCCTTTCAGCATTCTACATCTAGTTATTCCTCACTTGGCATTTAGAACCACACAGACCTTCATCACAAATGCCGTAACTGTTGACCTGCCTCATTTTCTATTCTGCATTAACAACTGAATTTGCATTGCATGACACTATCATTCAATGCTTGTGAAGCCTGCAGACACATTTCTGTGATCACAAAAGCTCATACTGTAGCTGTCTTCATAGGACATGCTCTGTAAAGTGCCTGCCCTTCTGTGAAGTAGACGTATGGGGGAAATATGGTGGTATTAATATTTTCACTGTTGTACATTTAAGAACAGCTAAAAGCCAAAAAAGAATGATTCACAGTGAATTTTTTGTAGTTTCTAAAAGAGACATGGTTTTATGTCTTTGCTAGTTTTAGCAACTGTGTTTTTTTTTCTTTTTTTTTTGGTGAATGATGAAAAAGATTTCTGGCTGGAATTGTGTGCCACATGAACACAACTTTGGATTACAGGTATCCTGTTGCCTTTGTTGGCTGTTCGTGATGACAGTGGCAACTTTCAACCTACAATTAGCATTGCTGTTGCATTTTATCACAAGTTCTATTAAGTGAGAGAAACATCTGTCTTTATGGCACGACCGTAAAATCTTATCTAAATTAAAGGTAATACAAATGTCTTAAGATAAGAATCTGTTTTAAACATAAAAAAGCTCTTTGCTTTAACTGTTGATAGTCATTTCAAGGGCATGTAATGAGCTATTTTATCCTTAATTGGTGCTGGTGATCATGTGAAGATGTCAAAACATATAGTCCGATAATGCAACATTGCCAACATAAGAACTGCAGTGAGAAAATGCTGTAATCACCTTTCTTTGCTGTAAGCCTGGAATTAAATATGCCAACATATTAACAGTTGTGAGCACCCCAACTCCCAACTGATGTTGTTTTGTCACAGTATAAGTCATCAGAGTTAGAAGAGTACATAGCAAGATCAGCCTGTATTAACCTCAAAGTTGGCACCATCCAACAATTAAAAAAAGAAAAAAATAAAGTTCACTGTTTATGTACCTACACACACATCCTCTGCAAATCATGTTATATTTACATTGACACGTTGTGTGTTATTTCGTGGTGTTATCTATGATGAAGCTTACAGTGTCAGACAGTTGCACTTGCTTTACTTGCCAAGCCTGATGTAAAGGTACATCTGAGGCAATGTGATTGATACATGATCAGAAGTGTTTCAAGCTATATTCTCACCAGAGTGCACCTTTAAGTATATCATTTTTTCCCCCTTTTTTAGTTGATACATATGGAATTGAGCTGTATCTACAAGGTTCAATATCTACCAACAGATAAATAAGCTATTGTCAATAAGCAACCATTGAATTACCCTCTCTTATTTTGAGCAAAATGTCAACTATTGCCAGCAGTTTAGGGATTTACAGAGAAATCGAATATGTATCTGTCTGGATTTGTTAAGACTGCGTCTCTTTGAAATCATTACCCTAATTTAGTCCTATAAAAAGAAAGAGCAAGAATTAAGGTTGCGGTCTAATCAGGTATGATGTGAAATTACCCACAATGCATTTGCTTAGATATTTGGTTGGTCTGTGGTGAGAGTGAAATATTGCCATTGTATGTGTGATATCTCAACAGACATCTAGTTGATGTGCCTCTCTGGCGCTCATCTCCAGTTACTGCCTATTTTCATAACATTGTTACTTGAACACTCAAAAGAATACAATATCTATGTGAGCAATTAAGCATCGGTTACACTGAAGCAATATCAGATTCAATTCCACTCTGGTTTTTGTCAATTTCAGTTTACGTCGTCCCCATACTTAGCCTGAATGAGCCAAAACTCGTCGATCTCATAGAATCCAATACGGCATTTCTGACACAAACCAAAATAGACTGTCAATCAAACATGGTGTGACGTCATCTCAAAAGACAGCTTTTTTTCAGATAGGAGTGAAAAAAAATTAGATCAATTTTGGAATTAACCTCTCCATATTATTCTTAGCTAGATTAGATCAAATTGGACCCATAAAAAGGAAGACTGCTAGGATCAGATAAAGGTATAGAGGGACCTACTGAGATGAAAGGACCGATAGAACACCTCTGGACTGACATTTTTCAAAACATCAGATTCCGATATATCATTGTAGTGTGACTATTGACATAGTGGGCCTAATGTAGTACTTTTATAGTGCCATCATATTTTGTGTGGTATTGTTTACAGCAACTGAGATTGTTGTACAAATCTTTGTAAGTTGTCTTTGCAGATGAGAAGTGTACCGTATGGGAATGTATGAGACAGAGACTGGCCAGTATTAAAAATGTCTTTCATGTTGAAGTTATTCAACTATGCTATTTCATCTTAATAAATAGTGCATAGTTAATGTTAAACAGTCGTACTAGAGTGTGATAAGTACTGTACCACCTTTCAAATTTTTTGTTAACAAAATAAATGATACTTTGTTTGCTTTTAGTGGAATAATACTGGAAGCTAATCAGTTTTGTTTAATTTTTGGGATCACCTGTTTTACATCTCCATCACACTGAATAATGTCACATTTCATTAACAACCATGACTTAAAATATGTCTGCTTCCTCCATTCGTATCTTCACCACCATCATCATGCCTAATGTTTGCTCATGGTACCAACAAAAGAAATTGCTGCTGCAAAAGTTGAAACCTTAACGCTGCATATAATGAAAAAGAAGAAGATAACATGTGCGTCATCAAACTTCCGGCCTTAAAATCGATAAAAAGTTGTTCTTAATGACCAATGAATCAGACCTACGAGTCTACCGGTTAACGACGTTCCATGGTAGTCTTCGAAATCATCAGTATGTGTTTCTTCTGTGTTTCCTCACACAGAAACCCTCAAGTACCCGATACGATTGACGTGCTTAAATTCGAGGTTGTGCAGTTGAAAAAGAAGGTATGACTATAAAAATGCTCGGAAGTATCAATAACTGTGGTACTCTTAGAGAAACAAGAAATTAAAGTATTTATGGAAAAGAGGAGAATTTGCAATTTTTTTTTCACTTCTTGCTGTTTGTCCTAGTTTGGCCTCATAGGCTTGTTTAACATGTGTGTGTATGACACCTTGCTTCTGTTACAGGTATTATTTGTGTATGTTACATATGTAAAAGAATACTTTCAAAGCTTTTTTGTCTGTTCTTTGCAATTACATGTACCCCAAATATTTCTTTACTGTTGTTTATTGAAAGGAAATCTAAATCTGTAATCCCCACACACTGTACAGTTATTGCTTGATGTGTACAATACAGAAATACTTTATAAAGAAATTTTGTAAAGAAATATTTTAATAAAGAGAAGGAGGAGAATAAAATTGAGTTTGTGAGTCATTTGAGTTTCCAGATTTAAGCATAAGCTGTTTGCTATTAGACGTATCATGATGATCACTGATAAGATGCAATGGCCTGATGTTGACAGACAGTGTCAAACTGCATCAGTATGCCAGTTTGCAAGATACAAATAACTTTCAGGTTCTGTAATTCACTGTAGGTAGTTGTCATGAGGTTCTATGTAACTGTTGAAGTGTAGCCGGAAGTAGATTGTCTACTGGAGGCGGTAGAAAATTTACTGGTTGATTTCTTTGTTTATAATAACTACAGTGTAAAGAAGGTGAAGGAACAGTGGGTGACAGTCAGTCTAGTTTGTCATTTGTAACTGAATATTCAGAGTATGAAGTTGTATCTGTTTGCTTTATACTCCTCAGGAAAAAGCTGTACTTTATTTTTTCAAGTTTTGATTTTAGATAAATGGGTGTTACTTCTTTTCTTTTGTCTGATAAAAGTGTGATGACCTGAAAGCCCAAGGAAAGAATGTGCCCTCAGAGCTTAATTCAGCTCAACTGAAAATGATGGACACAATTAAAGGGCTCCAGGGGCTGTTGCAACATAGCAAAACCAGACAAGGTGAGGTCAAAGGTCATTTATTTTCCAATTTTCAAACTTAAGGAATGGAAAGTGTACCACTTAATCCTTTCATTGGTAGTAGCATTCTTGTTGACTTCATATTTCTTGCCATACTTCTGGTTTGATGGGTTATTGCTAATGTGGTGTGGCAGTAGAGCATATATGCTGGATCTGTTGTCAGACAGAGAAATGCAGATAGATTGACACAAATCATGCTGATTATAATCCAAACTAAGATATGTCTGTCATAGCTGGTAAACAGAAGAAAAAACAGCATGGCTGTCACTTTTCTATGTAGCAAACTTTCTGTACAGAAAATGAATGAGAAAGCTAAGAAACAATCCCCTTTCTAAACCTGAAATATGAGTTTGAGAGAAAATTAAGAAAATTTGTCATCCAAAGTTAAATTCTGGAGAATATGTCATAGCCCCTACAAAGTAACATTGTAATAGAAACAAAATATAAAATAACAAAATAACTATACTTGCACAGAGGAGTATTCATATCCACAGCTCCCAATTAGTCTGTTTGATTTGAAGTAATGACGTTTAACTGTTACGTTTAGTTTTATTTCTTGGAGAGTCTGAATTTTGTAGGGCCAACAGAAATACTGCAACAATTTTGATTGTCAATTATCTGGAAGATGAGTACATGGTTCTCTTTCAGGTTTTGTGACATGTGATCTTTTCCTTTACTCTCTCTTCCCTGATACGTTGATAAAGAACAAAAGTAGATGACCAGACGATTGCCCGTACAACTCACATTCCAGCTTCAAGCTTAGTGTTGTTTTCTCTTTATGAGGTGGGGGAGGGGCGGGTGAGATTCTGACTCTCTTCAGATGGGGGGATCTTTTTTTGTGTCATTACGTTTATGTATACTTGGCTGTCAAAAAACTCTCTTTCTTTGTTTGTAGCATACATGGTCAGGTTAGATTCCAACCAGAAAATATTTGAAGACTTGGCGATCGATGCAAAGCGACAAGGCAACAAGGTCAGTTTCGTGTGTAGTCATACTGAGCAAAGCCACATGTGATACAGCGTGATTGTTGAATTCTGATGGCTGTAGACAAAAGTGTGTCATTAAATTTATTTTCATGGTGTGCGCATACACAGACCATGGAAGTACTTCCATGTAAAGACTATGACAAGGAGGGTTGAATGCATCCAGTACTGATACGCTTGTGTAGATTTCCCTACTGTATCCTTCAGTAGTGTTTCCCGGCACGCAATTGTGTGCATTTTCCTGTTGAAGAATTGGGTGCACACTTTCGTATCGCCTATCATGAGTGAAACTCCATAAACATAGTGGCGTTCCCTGCAGTGCCCTGCAGTGAGTTTTGTGTTTTGAACCCACAGTGTACTGAACTTAACTTGTGATGATGCTGAATCTAACAGCAGAGTGTGTGTTTCTCAGATTCATTGTGTAATGTAGAAAAATTACAGTGTATAAGGGATTTGTCCAACCAAGCTTCCTACATGGATATTAACTAGTATGATCAAAATTCAGACCTTTATGCATTGTGTGGCGAGATAATTCATTGAGCAAATCCCTGTGAAAAGAAGCGTCCATGTGCATTTCAGTTTTAATAGTAAAGAATTATTCATGAATTTCCCCACTCTCTTTTGAAAATGAAACTGGCTTCCAGCAGTCCTTCTCAGTTTTGAGCTGCCCAGTCATGGTGTCTGATTTTGTAAACTTTTAAAAGCAAGTAAAAGTATTTTGCAATGCACCTTTATAATATTTCTTCTTATCAGGACAAAGCAGTGCTTTATCTCAAGAAGAAACAGCTAGTTGCCAATGAGGTGAGTTTTTCTATTTTCATTCTGAATGTTACCCTACTTAATAATTTGTTCAAAGTTTGAAATGCTGAAGAAGATACAGTGTAGCTAATTCAAATTATTCCTTGTGAAACGCTGGAATTAAAATGGAATGTCAGCTGTTGGGATTCCTTAATTAAGTTTGGGCAAGAGAATCTGCACATAAAAATAGGAACCCAGTGATGCCAATGCAATTGGCTTGGTTTGCTGTCATGTAGAGAATTGAAGTTGCTGGTCATTTGTTAGTGTTGATGAAGGTACTTTGGTGTAACATGCATTGGTCGATTAACTTCAGTTTTGCAGACTCGTCAAAATTTTTCAACATTATCACAGTGCGACATTGCATTCACCCAAGTTGACTTTATGTAGCAATCAAGCTTTACCTTTTTGTCTTCTCTTTCTTATGCAGTTTGAAAGGTTGAGTGGAAGAAGTTAGCTTACCTCTATTATCACATAAGCAAGCGTGGAACATTTCCTATGTTCATCAATGTGTGAAAAACCAACAGCTGTAACTGAGAAGAGCAAATGTTATCACCATGGCAACACTGATCCTTATCTCTTTTATCACTGTCAGTACTTGCAATACTGATGATATCCATGACTGGCAGGTGGTTCTGATGACATTCAGTAATACATTGTATGGTGTTGAAATGTACCGTTGAACATGAGTGTATTTTTACATCATGTGGAACGAGGTCGCTTGTTGCAGTAGCAACAGAGCCACAGATTGTCAGAATGATTGCCCTTTTTAAGGGTTTCTGTTCATCATGAAGATTTTATTTTTGATTTTCGATTTTTCAGGTGTGAAAGAGTAAATAACAAAAGTCATTGTTTGCTTTAATAGTAAAGTACACATCTTTTCAATGGATTCATTTTATAGCCAAGTGCAATTCCAGAGATGTTTTTCAACTGATGTTTTTTTTTTTTTACCTGTCTAATTGGATTTAGTGTTTGTCATATTTTGGGGTTTTTTTTCATTGGGGAGTATATCAAAGGTTTATAATTATTGTAACCAGAATGAATAAAAGAGATTATTTCAATTAGCAAAGAAATGTTAAACTTTTATGAAAGCCTATTAATACTGGAAACTAAATTTACAAAGGACATCCCCTGACCACATGGGGTGGTGTAAGATCTATGAGTTAACAGTGATATTTTATCCTAAAAGATTGAAGAAATATATTTACCCAGTGGAGTTAGTTACAAACCAAATCTTGCTTTTGTTGTTCTTTCATATCATTGCATGTCCTAAGAAAGACCTGCAGTATGGTGCTGCTGTCAGTTTATAGCTTGCTAAATTGTTCTGTCTTTGACTGGACAAATATTCACCGGACAGATACCACCACAAAATAGCTTCCCATGTGGGGTTGTTATTTTACCATGTGGTAGAAGATGAGGGGTATTCGTTTGTGGGATGTGTCTGTTGGTAATTGTCCATCAACCATTCCGCCACCTGCAGGAATGTTTCCATCAATATTTTGGCTGGTCAGACAGAGCTATACTCATTCAAAGGATGCTGTTTCATTGTTCATTTGTATGAAGAATACTCAGACAAATACCGTATGTAAGTTAAGTTAATTCTCTCAACTACCTATATCCTCCCTTTAGCAGTGTAGCTTGCTCTCATTACCTGTACCAAGGTTAATACATCTGACCTCTACATGTTCAGTGTAATGTGTGTGTGTGTGTTTTTTTTCATCAAGAAGAAGACATATTGGTTCAGTATTATGTGTACATCCTGGAATTTGTATCCCTTCTTACCATATAAAAAAAAAAAAATCAAATGATACTAATGTTTATCAGGGAGCACCATTGCAGCTCCCTGTGTTGTGCCTCTTGTGGCATGCAGATGTTGAAACTAAGTTTGATGTCATGTAGTTCTGCATTTTGAGGTTTTCCATGTCAGATCAGTGGAATGGAGGATGTACAACATTGATCCCACACGAATTAAACGTGATGTGATCACTTCCTGATTGTGTCCGAATGACAAGATGGTCTGATTCAAATTCTTGTGGGAACGTAATGTCTTTTAAGGAATCATTTGTGCCCCCATTGGTGCTTCCCCCCCCCCCCCCCGCAGTAGCATGATGATGTTGACAACAAAAAGGTACAGAAAATATACCACCAAGTCCACATAGGGTTTTATTTTTTTTTTTAAGTGGCCATCTGCAGCAGAAAAGAAGTGTTGCATCAGATAAAACAGTACCATAGCACCGCACAAACAATGGAATGAATGTTAAAGGAGTACTGATCTACAACGTTTGATTGAATACTACAAAGAGACTAAGGTGGGCTAATTCGTGTCAGTGTCATTTTGCGACTTGGACGCATCAATGGAGCACTGTACAATATCTTCTCTAATTTATGGGCCTACTACGTAAAAGAAAAAAAAAAAAGGAAATGTGCATAAATGCATTGTGGTTTCGATGATCCGATTATGAGCACTTTATTTTTTCTGAATCTGACATTATGTGTCACGAGCTAAATTGAGATCTGTGCAAACTTAACTGTGAAACCTCGTTTCCTGTGATCATTTCTACAAGGTGTTCAGAATTTGCAATTGTCCCTTCAGTGTTGACATCGAATGACTTTGCCCTCCACTAAAGCACAAGTGGTTCTTGTACTCAGTGACGTATACGGCGACTAAATACTCCATATGACATCTGTCAATGCTTTCCTTCTTGAGATATGATGCCTACAAGAATTCTATAATGTGACCTGTTGACCGCAAACGACCTTTGACCTTCACCAAAGACAATGGATTTTTGAGATACAGGAGATCTGTTCAAGTTTTCCTTCTTGAGATATCTTGTTTACAATCTTTCATAATTTGACTCATATTGACTGTAGATGACCTTTGACCCCTATACAAAATCAATAGGGATCGTGTATTTAATTTGGTAACCTTACACACCAAATGTGAGATTTGTACAAGCTTTCCTCCTTGAGATATATGTTGTTTATACAAGGTTTCATACTTTGACCCTTGTTGACCACAAATGACCTTTCACCTACATTAAAACAATAGTTTTTGTACTCTGTTAGATACACCTTCATACTAAAATATGACATGTTGAACCTTCCTTCCTTGAGATACTGTATTTACAAGCTTTTCACAGTTTACCCCTGTTGATCTCAAATGACCTTTGACCTTCACCAAAATCAGAAGTGATGTTGTACTCAATGTGGTACACCAATGTACTTAATAACACATTTGTCTAAGGTTCCCTTCTTGAAATATCGTCTTTATAAGGTTTTCAAAATTTGAACACTGTTGACCCCAAATGACCTTTGCACCTCCATCAAATCAATAGGGATCTTGTACTCAGTGTGGTACACCAACGTACCAAATATAACATTTGTCCAATTTTCCTTCTTGAGATATCATGTTTAGAAGTTTGTCATAATTTAACCTGTTGACCTCGAATGATTTTTTGCATGTGCCATTATCAGTATAGGGATTGTGCACTCAGTGTGATGTACCAACATACCAAATATGGCATATGTCTAAGTGTACGTTCCTTCTTGAGATATCTTGTTTACAAGGTAGGAATCAGGAACGCACATGCACATAGGCCTACATACATATACACTGCCTCTTGATTACAAATGTGATGATTTCATCCAAACGAAAAAAAAACGAGCTAAAACGTACGGAGCCTACGAGATAAGAACAAGATAAAACTTGTCCGCAGCTCTTGTATGAAAGCACGAAAGCCCATAAGGGCCAAACGAAAATTTGTAATTATGAATTAGTGATCTATAACTACGAATTAATAGTCCGTAATTACAAATTAATAATCCGTATTGACGAATTAATAATCTGTAATTACGAATTTGTAATCTGTCATTACAAAGTAATTACAGAGTGCAGTATTCTAGAAAATGAAATTATTACTGAAATAAAAATACGACTGCTACCTAATTGACCGCATGTCGGGTGAGCATGCAACGGCAGTTGCACGATGTTCAATTAAGTGTACTTCTGCAGTCAAATAATATCTTTGCGAATTAGTATTTTGTGCCATAATCCACCATAGCCTAATTACAAAACTTGAAATTTTAATTTGAGCGAATATTTTCCAACCATATCCGGAGAGTAGTGCATGGTTTATTCTTAAACCCAAACGAGGTTAATGGCGAATTCTAAGTACACTATTTACATCCATTGTATCCATGTTTTGTATATGATGCCCTTGCGTTACTAATTCGTAATGACGAATTACTAATAATTGTTATTTCGTTATTACGAATTATAATTTCGTAATTACGAATTATTAGCTACAAATTACCAATTCGTAATTACGACTTATAATTCTTAATTAACGTTATGTTTTTGTTTGAACCTAAATAATGAGCTTTCGTAGCAGTTTCCACGATGCTCAATTGTGTTTGTGTAGTCAAATTAAATCTACTTTTAGGCCATAATTCATCGTAATAACAATTTTTTAATTGGAGATGGGGAGACGTGACGATCCCTGAACTCCCAGATCTTTAATTCTCTTTAATTCTCTTTAATTCTCATGTCAGTTTTGGCGAGTATGTACGCCGGAGATTCGACAGATAAATTTTGTTTTATCAGATCCATCTTGAAAGTCTGTTGGGCAAGTTCGTCCTGAAACAATGCCTTCTCAGGCGGCCGCTTAATTTAATTATATTGAAATTTAGTAATGTTAATTAAGTAATATTAATTTAGTAATATTGCCCAATAATTACGCAGAGGACATGCTTACAGCATTTCACTCTCAAACCCAAACGAAAGTAACTTGCGATTTCTAAGTAAAGTATATCCATCCATTGTCATTATTTTGTTGTATACTGCGCTCTACATCTTACTTTTTAATTACGAGTTATTAATTTTTAATAACGAATTATTAATTAAAAATTACTAATCCGCCCTCACAAACATGTCCCATGGATTTCCCATGAAAATCCTCATGGAAAATTCCAACGGGGAATCGAATTCCTATGGGGAAAATTTCCCGCAGTAATTTCCCAATGCTGCCCACTGAAATGCTTCTCACGGGAATTAATTGTTTCCCACGGGGAATGGTCCCCATTGGAAAATTTTCCCGCAGTGATACTTCCCATGGGGAGTCATCCCCGTTCAGTCATACATGTTACAACCAATAATGTAGAAATTATCTGATAATGTAAAATGAACGGATAATGAAGTGAAAAATCAATCGATAATGTAAACGAACCGATAATGAAGTAACAAAAAAAAAAATGATAGTGTAAAACGAACGGATAACACAACAAATCAACCGATAACCGATAATGCACTAAAAATTTACCAATGTGGTAAACGATTAACCGATAATGTAGTAATGGCAAACCAAATCCAGCTTCCTTGTACTGCGCTCATGATCAGGCTGCATGTATAACATGAAACGTGACATTAATTGGCTCATAAACATCTCAAAAGGGAAAGGTTTTTGAAGTTAGAAGTTTGATTATGTGTAGATGTGTGTGATATGTAAATTGCTGGCAGATGATGTACATTGTTTTTCATGGAGGTCATGCAAATATCACTCAAGGTCAAGGTCATAATTTTAAGCATGATATCTCATGAAATGAATTCCACTGGGACTCCAGACTGTAACTATTTGTAGCTCTTTATATGGCGAGATAATCTCTGTTGTTTTAAATTTCGGTCAAAGGTCCATTGGGGTCAGTGAAGTTCATGGTTTTAAAACATTGTAAACATTGTTAGTCAATGCATCTCTGTTGTTTTTCACAGTGATCAAAGATAATTTGAGACAACCACTTGTCAACATCTGAAAACGGGTCAAGGAAGATATCGTCATAAGTGTGGCTGGGATCGACACACACAGGACATTGTTAGCCCTCGATGACAAGATCCTTATGGAGGTTACATGCTCCTTGAGACTCTGTACAAGCATTTGAAAACTTTGTAAACTTGGTATTTCAAGAAGGGGAAATGTTTCAACGTAAAATCTGGTGTCTAACTTGGTCTTTGGAAGTAGATAATCCCTACTGTTTTACATGGAGGTCAAAGGTCATGTTATCTGGTCACCGAAGGTTAAAATCTTAACAACCTTTCAGAGAATACTTCTCCAGACGCGACTGTTGCTGGAGCCTCATTCTTAGGACATTCGAAGTTTGGTGTGAGTAGATCATCTGCCATATTTGATGTAACCCAAATATCATTTGATATCAGTAGGTCAAAGTTTAAAAACCTTGTGAGTATAGTATTAAGAAAACTAAAGGTTGCTGGAACTTCCAATTTAGTATACCGTAAGGCTGGAATATGTATTGTGCTGGTTATGGCTTGGTCATCTACCTTCGTTTTTCATCAGTGTTTCAGAGAAGATAAAGTAGCTATAGGGTAAAAGACCACCTGTCACAAAATCTGAATGAGAACTATCTTCCGGATATTTGAATATGAAAATTTCTCCGACATTTTTGCCGTCTCAACAAACTTCAGTCTATACAAGAAAACAAAGCATTTAGTACCCATTACTTGAAATCAAAGATACCACTGGTAATGGCTATGAAGAGTAATGTATGCAAAGATGGGGCTTAAACAAATTGTTTGTAGTGGCTCTGACATGTTTGGCAGACTTTGACTTTTTTGGACTAACTTTCAACTCATGTTCTAGCTTTTAAGCTCTGGCTGAGTTGATGATTCAATACTGTTTTTACTGGAGTTCAAATGTAAATAGGTCTCTGTAAGACTGTCACCTCCACAGTGCTTTAAATTATCTTTAAAAACTTTCCCCATAAATATTTTCAAGGAATCTCCAAATCCTTTGGCTTTATGGTATTTTGCCTTCATCCATTAGTCCACCCACCTCTCTGTTTGCCTGTCTGCTGATTATTTTTTACACTTCGGCATTAGTGCTATTTCACTCAGCTTTGAGACATCACTCTGTCCAATATGTCCTTCACGTATTCCATATTCCGTTTGTGAAGAATGCCCATAAACATCTTGTTGCAAACCTATTTTATTTTTCAGTTGGCTGAGAAAATAAAGTCATTTTTATTGTAACTTTTTTCTTTTTTTTTATCTTGCTGTTTATTTTGTTGTTGTTGCTTTATTTCATTCATTGGATTATGACCTCTCTGACAATGTCAACTCTCTTTGTTACATGAGTTCGGGATGGTTTGATTGGTTACGTGGTAAAAAGTCTCTGGGCACAGCCTCTATGATGTTAGCGGATCTTGAAGATGAACCGGAAATATCTGCTGTTATACCAGTGAGTATTGGAAGTGATGCTTGTTGTACAAGGTATTTTACAATGTTTTCCTTATTTGTAATGATAAAGCCATAGTTCATATTTTTTGTCAAAATATCTTTGCAGTTAAAGACAATATTGATTTGTAGTGTTTGCACAGAATTGACACTTTGGGACATAGGAACACACAGTGAAGGTCGTTCTTAAGATTTCAACGAAAATGCCCCATAAAATCAAAGGCGGTGTGGGGGTATATCTTGTATCAAACCCCGTTCACTGTTCAATTTTACAATTTTACTAGAAAGACAGTCAGGATCAGATGTTGATGTAGATTGATCAATATAAATAAAATTACTAATAGAAGACCAGGTGGGATATTTTCCCAAAATTTGGATCCTATCTATCATTTTAACGTGTTGTGCCTTACCATGCACTGAGCAACACAAAAAGTACGTAGAAGACCATATAGACTGAGATTTTTACAGCAGTTTGTCTTTGAAAGTGACATACCAATTTATGGCTTAACTACCATGATTACAAAAAATATAACTCTGTGAATGTTTAAACTTATTATTAAATGCCAAAAGGATTGAATGACAAAATGCTTAACTAACTATGCAAGGAGAAAGCAGATAAATGCTCAGGTAATATTCAACTTCCAGCTTGAAGTGATTGGAATTTGTTAAGATCAATGAAATCAAACCAATAATTGCTCATATTGTCGGTAATATTGCATTGGGGTTTTTAAAGTCATTAAATGTGTTCGTTTTGTTTTTGCTTTTTTTATAGAAACTCTCAGGTAGCATTCATGTAGCAAATTAAAAATTTTCAATTGTCTGCCTTTTTGAGTTTTGTTTTATTTGGGTCCTAAATTGTCATAATTTCCACAATTACATGTAGTGTATCTTCAATATGTAAAGACTATCAACATAAGCTGTTTCACTCCTTTGGAATTATACCCCAGATAGCTCACTGATGGTATTAATGGAAAAATTAGGTTATTAATTTAAATTGATTTTAATTTATAAATTATGTTATTGTTTCACATAACTGTAGATATTTTCATTAAGACACATTTTGCCATGGACTAGTATGTTGACAAAGGATATTAGATTTTTGTTGACCTCTGTAATCTATATGCATCCATTTGGAAGTAAGTTACACCTGTAATTATCATGCATGGTCATTTTTTTTTCAGTATAAACTGTCAGAGTCCATACTTGGGCCTTGAGAGTGTTTGAATGAATGTAAATTTGTCATTTTCAAAGGCCTTCAAAGTACTTAAAGTTTTGTTCTTTTCCATCAAAGTCAAATATATTGTAGATTTTCACTCAGTGATATCTCTGCTGCGACACTGAAATGTTCAGACCAGGACCAGCTTTGTTCCCTCCCAGCTTCAAATGTACGTAAGAATGTCCGACTAAGAAAGCTTCAGAGTGTTCTTAAAATTGTTTGATGTCCTTGAAAAACAAAAGTTCCAACTTGAAAATACCTGGAAAAGTGCTTGATTTTTATCCTAAAAAAATTTTACCAAATCTCAGGCTTTGAAATGATGTGATTTTCCTGACATAGCATGTCGACTGATTGAATTTTTTGTATACTTATGCTTATCTACAATACCAAACTTGAAAAAAAAAGTGGCTGAGAGTATTTATCTTTCACCATGTTTGTTCACTGTACAGTGTTTGTACCCAGACTTCCTCAGATATGATGTCATACATGCTTTTACACTATCTTCCTCTCAAGATTGGACTCTAATTAAAAAAAAAATGTTCTCTTGTTTTTGGTCATAAAGTGTAATGAGCTGAGGGCCCAAGGAAAGGATATACCTGTAGAGCCTTCAAGTGAGAAAGACAAAACTTTTGGAAGAACTCAGGGGGCTGTTACAAAATAGTCATACCAAACAAGGTGAGGTCAAAGGTCATTTATTTCCCTCTATTTGCAGAAAGCTTTAATACATTGAATCTTTTCAACCAAAGTTTGCTGCCCATAATGCATTCATTGATAAATGTTCTTGTTGACATTGTTGTTTGCCTTGCACCCATGTTTGATTCTTGTTGTTTGATACATGTTTGATCAGAAATGTGACGTTTTTGTAGGGCTAGTAGTATCAAGCATGCTGGATCTACTGGCTGGGCAGAAACAGGATAAACACAGATTTTCCCAAGTCATGTCCATTAATTCAAACCAAGCAGTGTCTTTCTTTCTCGCCATTGTTATTTAAATTGTATTCAGAACTATGTAGCCTTTTTCCTTACCAACCTTTTTGCGTCAAAACTGACTTGAACTTTAGGCATTGGCAGTTACCCCACCTCTCACCTGGGGAAGGAGGAAGATGGTAATCCCCTCCCCCCCCCCCCCCCTTTTATGGCATGATGTAGACGTCAACGTCAACGTGAAACAGTTTAATGAAGTGTCGATCACATAATATGTTCATTTTTTTACGGAATCCTTGAATGCTAATAGTAGATTTTCATAATTATACACAATGGCCTACCTGTAAACACCAACTTTAAAGTGCAAGCAACTTTTCCTTCTCGACATACCATGTTTACAAGCTAAGGCTTCACAGATACCATCACCTTCATCTAGATTCCTTGCCTGAATTTGTCAAGGAATGAAAAAAAAAAGTGATAGTAGTATATGTTACAATATCTTGTACCAGTATACTGTAGGACATCCTCTGACCATATTCAGTATGGGTACACGTCTTCAGTCTGACATGTTTTTGTGTCAGACAGAGAGGTGGACCCCATCAAAGATGTGTATCTATGTAATCTTCAGTTTTCTTCCTTTTAACTGCAGAGGCCAGGTAAACATTGATAACCTTTGACCAGACGACATCCTATGTTCAATCTAGGGGGAGTCATGAAAGATATACTCATGCAATATTATGTTGTGGGCCACAACATATGAAGGAAAATTCAAGTCAAATATTAAAGTTTTGTTCTCCTTACTGGGGTGCTCCCTAACAAAATTTGTCATTGGTAGATCATTTTTCATCACAAATCTATTAAATTGGCATGCTTCTGCTCGATTTGGGTAGAGAAAGTGCAAGAAGAAGTTATGTAAGATGTACAGTATTTTACAACTCCCTATCCTCCTTTAAGCATGCATTGCTCAACTTTTAGTAAACATCTACATTTTTCCCTACCAAAAAAAAAGAAAAAGAAAAAACGTCGACTTTTGGACTATAATCTGGCTAGACAGAATGTAATTACGTTTAGATAAAGACGTTTAGATAAAGACTTTGTGAAATGAACCACCTTCTACCCCTCTTGTGTAACTTTGATCTGTCACTGTAAATAGCCATGTATGATATCATAAAATCATAATTCACTAGATAAGAACTTAATAAAGATTGGGTTGTGATTAACATGCCCCTGTTGTGTTATTTATTGAATACAGTACCATACAAAGCCTACTCATTTTATCTTGTAGGTCACGTCCTAGTAGGGTACAGTCACCTTTCAAAAACTTTTTCACATGCTTTGTGATCAGGATAGTTTAAGGAGATTTAATGTACGTAGATCACTACGGAGTCAATGATCAGTTTATGATATATGTTGTGTACTACTGGGTAGCAATTTCACAACTCGGATGACTGTTCTCTGCTGGTAACACAGGACGTCTCCTCTGAAACCAGATGCAAATTTCAACTTCATTGCTCTCTCGATGAGGCTACATTCAGAGGATGTTTCCACAAAGTTTGCCTTAAATGTAAAATTACCCAACTTGAGTGGGAATGTGGTGGTGTTCATCTATGTATATTTTGTAGTTTTTATGCACTGGTCTTTTACATCAATAAAGTTTACATTTACACTGGAATGACTGGGTGAATAAAATGGAATCATCAGTGTGTTAAGATTTGCGTTCTTTCTCTCTCCTTTCTTAAATTAGAAGTAAAACATCCACTTGGCTTAGTACTACAATAGCTATGCATCTGCAGTAGGATGACAATGGGATTGTTTTTTTGTTTTTTTTTGCCAAATACCTGATCCACGTACTACCCAAACAATCACAAAGACGATACATGGTTTGTGTAGGGTGCTGCAGACGTAAATGGCATGCTACAGTGAAGTGGCTTGAATAATTGCTACCTGTATTTCATGGTCAACAATTTTCTACTTCTAGTCACTAAAAAACAATTCTGTTCCCCTGGAATTCAATTAGAGGTGCGAAAGGAAGGGAATTGTCAACAGTTCTGGGGAATTTCCCCTTCCGTAAAAAACGTAAACATTGAAGTATCGTAGTTTGACTGCGCAACAAATTTGGTTGAACTTAATGTTGACTTTGAAATCCTTCCTATTTCACCTAATATCATCCTAATTTTTCCCCCATTAACCCAATCGATCTGAACTTTCCCCACAGGCAGCATCAACTGGGAATCATGGTTTAGTATCGGTAGTAACCCCCCCATCCCCCTCCCCTCTTACTTTTTGATGATAATTTTATCTGTAATACATGAGTATGTGTGCAGGACCTATGTGTGTGTAGGACAAGAGGTTAAATTGTGAAAAAATAGCCACTCAATCTTCTGAAGTATGTGGAGGCCTTACAGTGGTTTAGGGTTTCCCAGTCCCAATACCCAGAGTTTATCTGAGCTGCCTGCAGTTCCCCGCACATGGTTCATTCATGGTGTGCACATAGATTTCCTTTAGCGCTGAAGAACTACCTGTGTCAATGTGGTTTAATACAGTAGGTGTTCACAGTGATCAACATGGATCAGATAATGAAGACATCACAAAAAGAGTATCTTCAAAAGGAATATGTGCAGCCTTGCACTGATCTCATATTTGCTAGTGATGTACCATATTGGCCAGAAATGCATATTATGTTTGGTGGATGCCATTTTGGGCAACAAGGGTGAATTTGTGAAACCAATATCATGATATTTCAAGACTGGGAACTCTTAACATATGCAAAATCCTCACAATGAAATCATCAAAACCGCATAAATTTGTGCATTTTATTTTCTTTTACATTTCAGTTTCTGTTAGAATCCCTGTCCTTGTATATCTACTGTAAAGACAAAAACGAAACTGTGAAGAAAATAATGACTATTTCACCGAGGCATTTATTAACAAGTTTGTACAATGGCTGCCTTACATATTTATCTTTTTGAACATGACAAAATTCTGGGTTTTCTTAACAATCAAAAAGCTCCAAGGAATATTAATGGTATGATATCATTAAAGTCTTGGAGGTTATCCAAAACCATCCATTCAGCATTAAACATCTATTGTACAAAGCAGGTAAACGAGGTGGTGAATATGGCATTCGACAGATTTGAAAAGTTTAAGTCTGCATGTACAAATAATAACTAACATGACCAATGTTGTGAAGGATAGCACTGATGTAACTATCACAGGTGCAACTTAATTAAACAAATAGAATGCCTTACACAACTTTGTTGAAAAAGGAATACTGTCTATCCATGGCCCCATCAGCTCGAGATATTGAAACAGTAAATTATTTTGATGCCATCCTTCAGACGATTTCAAGGACGTACTTAATGATCGGTAGAATAGGAAATCTTTGTCTATCGTTTCAGTTACGGCTTCTTCATGTAGGAAATAACATGGAAATTAAGATTATTCAGCTTTTCCCCGCTCACGTAAAGACGAAAGGTTGACGACGACACTTATGTACCTTGAAGTCCGGAAGACTGTATTTCAGACCCCAGTTAAGTACAGAATGAACGTTAACTGTGAAAAATGTAGTTAGCATCCTCCAAGAAACCTGTAGTAGGAAAACTGTGGGCAATAGGTACACAAAGCTAGTACCAGAAAGCCCAAGTACATGTACAATCACTCAATTTTCCCTACAGTACATGCATGGACAAATTTAAGTCTGTATGGAGGAAGCCACTAGAATGCAAACATGCTGAACTGAAAAATGGTGCACTTGTTTAACTTTCTGAATTATATCAGATTGTTAGATTGCTAACAGGTACAGTGCTATTCCAATGCTTCCAATGACTGATAGAATTTTTACTTCAAAGCTGCTGGGTTCCTGTAACTTATTGTCTGTTTTCTCATTGTATTTGTCCACTCTCCATTCTTTTTTAAATGTAAAATCAAAGTTTGTTTCTTAAACTCATTTTTAAAAATTTGTTTTCTTTTTGTCTGGTCCCGGAGGGGCTGGATGTACCCTGCTTTGTCATCCTCAATACCACGTCTCCTCTCTGCTTATGATGGATACCTCTCCACCAGCATAGCATGACCCTAAAAGACAAAAAAGGAAAGTCACTTGAAATACCACTTGTGCACTCTGGCATTTCAGGAACAGGGTGTTAAAAGAAATATTTATGTAGTCACTTTTCTGGAAAAAAAAAAAAAAGTGGAACTTTGACTTTTCTGAGATTTTTACTAAAATCCTAACCAACCACCGTACTTGAGACAGCATGAGATACAAATGAAGACTTCTGTACAGGAGACAAACAGCGATAAACGTCCCCGGAGTTTTGTACAGGGGGCAAACAGTAATAAACATACCCGTTTATCTTCCCATTTACCCATTTGTCTTCCCAATTGCAGTACACATGGAATTAGTTCAAAGGCCATCACATGCTGGTAAACCAGTGGATTGTAACGATTCTTCTTCACATCAATAGATCCCTTGCAGGTGATGTCACAGTGATAAGTAGTCAAGCACCGTCCTTGAGGAGAAGCTGCTAAAGTTTACATGAGCACGTTGGATCTCCGTTATTTGCTGTCTGTGCACCAAGAGTAGTGATACATACTGTTCATTTGTTTATTCCGGGGGACGATGCCCTTGCTTGTTGTTATGTGACATCAACGCAAGGGGATCTATAGCAAACATCATCTAAGCAGCATAACGACCCATCTAAGAAACAGCTTCTAAGAAACAAACAAAATCCCACTCACATGACCTCCAGCTGCACATGCTGCCAGGATCCCGAAGTGTCCGTCTTCCTTTTCCAATCGGTTGGCTACGGTGGTCACCAGCCGGACCCCTGTTGCACCAAAGGGATGACCGATCGAGAGCGATCCTCCCCACAGGTTGAATTTGTCCATCGGAATTTCACCGACCTGAGGAGATGGGGGGGGGGGAGTTTGTTCAAAAGATAAGACAAATTGACCGCTGTGTCTATTTGATGCATGACTCTAAGCAATGGGAAGTCACTAGAGTGGTTCAACTGTGATGATGGATGGTAGCAGTTTTGGTGGAGAGGGGGGGGGGGAGATGTGGGGTAGTGGATTTGCACCCACCAAACCTAAGCTGGCACTTTCCTCATGCTATCAGGCATGTGACTCCTTGTCAATGGGGGAAAGACTGGCATTTTGCGAAGACAAAATCCCCACACTTCACCTCAGTCCCCACACAACGAACAGATCATGTCACCATTTTGGAACATCATTGCTTCCTGCAATATTTTCACTTTTCATACTAAGTTAAAAAACGATCATAGGGGAGGTATGGGGCTGTAGAAATTTGCACTGCACTGGAAGATTACACTTTGTAGGAATACAAAGTGTTCAAAAAAACAAGATAAAGTCGCTTTACGGAGTACTTTTCATATCCAGTCTGGGGTAATAACAGCACTTTTGCAAACCATAATATTCCATCTTGTTGCTATGACATAAATGTTCCATGATAGCCGCAGAGAATGATCAAAACATTTTTTTACTTTGGCACCATTCAACGGGAATCGAGAAAAGGGACGGTTTTTTTGGTACAAGGTGAAGCATGATATCATCATGGGGGGGTTAGAATCATCATTAAATGGTATAAATTATAAAATGAAAAACAAGCAAACATGAAGCAATAACATATGCAAGATTATCACTCTCACCTTGCCTTTCCTGCCCTGGTAGTTCTGTGCGAAGTAGTCGCTGTTCATCGCTTTCAGGTTCGACAGAATCTGACCGGCGAACGCTTCGTGGTACTCGAAGACATCGATGTCGGATAAGCTGAGACCGGACTTGTCTAAGACTTTCGGTGTAGCATATGCTGGGCTATACGATGTGAGGATAATATGACAAAAAACATGATCGGTCCGTGAGGTGTAGTACTCACAGTGAAAACAAAAAGAGTTATAGAAAACCAGCAAACAGGTGTTAACATATACTTATGATAACTGGCGACATATTTTTAACTTGCTTCACAATGTATGGGTTGAAATTGCTGTTAAGAATGTCCTGGTATGTGTCAAAATTTCTTTACATACAAGCTAGGAATGTGTACATAATTTCATCAAGAACATTTTGAAGAAAGACAAAAATTCCAATTTACTCAAGCAGATATTTTTATTAATAGGGAAATAATCTACTCTAAAGATCAGTACCATCAACAACACCAGGCATTACTGCAAAGACTACTTCCACTTGACTATACAAATATCCACATAAATGGAACTGTTATAAACTGTTAGAAATGGAAATGTTGGAAGAAAACACATTTCTCATAATTTTTCACATGAAATGGGTGTATTTGGTAAATTCGCTGGCTTTCCCCCTATCTCCAAGACATTCTGTGACCTACACCGCAAAAACACTGTATGTCACAAATGCTATTGTCTTTCACTACATTATCTGCACTTCTACTGTACATTATGAAGAAATGTAGCACACTTGTAACTGATTCATTTAAAGTCAGTGAATTCCATGAATTTTTAGCAGTACAAGTAAAAGAAAAGTCACCATATTCCAAGATTTTCAAAGCCTAGAAATTTTAAAATTAAACTTCCATGATTTTCAATGTTTTTCCATGACTCAAGAAGACCCATTGGCATCTTCTGCAGTATAATGTACGATGAAAGCAGGGTTGCTGATATTTTTTTAAAAATCATGATTTAAGTCAGTGATTTAAATCAAATAAATCGATTTAAATCCAATAAAATCGGTTCAAATCATGATTTCAATCAGCTTGATTCAGATCAAACAACCCTGGGAAAAAGGTGAAAGTATGACCACTTGCCCAAGCAAAAGCTGGTCCTTGGGATCTATGGCGACAAAAGCAAAATCTCTGAGGTAAGCCTTTGGCTTGTATCCCATCTCTAGAGCTTTCTCTTCAGTCATGATGAGACACGCTGAAGCACCGTCACTCTATAAAACGAAAAAAAGAAAACATCAAAAACTCTGAAAGCAAATCTGACATGCACTGAGGTTGCAACTGCATCCTGTAATATAAGTCACTTTGCTTAAGTGAATTTCAAAGGCATCAACCTTTTAGATGAGTGTATCACCTGCACAGAAATCCATTGGACGGGTCAGAAGGGACTGATAGCTAAATATTTGACATATTATGCGAGGAATGCCTTTCGTCATTCACACTGTGTTTACTTCGGGTGCAATGGAAATCTTCATTTTCTTGATTTACTGATTTCACCTCCACCAGTAGGCATGCAGCTTAGCTGGAAGATTGTGCCCTTGTAGATTAAAAAATACTCAGCACTAACTACACAATGTCTATGCAACAATCCTAGAGGAAGGGGGCGGTGGATGAAGGAACATGTCCCCATATTCCAATTGGGATGGACACCCCTGGAAAGAGGTGTTCATATTCAGGATGAAACAGATTGACTTTGTGACCACATTGTCCCTAGCTGCAACACCTCACAATATCATTCACGTGATATTTAAAATTTTCTTATGCACTATTAGCACATATTGCACATAATATTGAAACATTTAACTAATGGTGTACTTTTTTGGTTCTTAAAATTGTTCGCTGACATGAGGAACAACTGACATAGCATCTCTTTACAATTCAGCAAGTCAAATCCTAAACAGGCCCCACAAGGATGGCATCACTCAAAATTCTTTTACCACGATTTCTAAAATGACACCCACGGTAAAGTTGGGCTTACCACAAATGAAGAATTGGCTGCTGTGATGGTGCCGTGGGGTTTGATAAAAGCCGGCTTAAGTTTCGACATTTTTTCCATGCTGGACACTCTGATGCCATTGTCCCTCTCAACGACTTTTCCTGTCTTTGGTACGATGTAGGTCAGTCTGTCTGAGAGATTGCCGTCTTTTGTGGCGTTGTCGGCGAAGGTGTGCGACCTGATGCCATATTCATCCTGACGAATGGAAATTCGTAAGTGTTAGGGAATATCCAGTGTTTCTAGAAGGCATATATGTAGCAAGCCAGAGGTGAGACGCAGTGTGCATTCCTATGTTCTTCACAAATTTTCATAGGACAGGGGTGCTATTCATGAAACAAAGTAATTACTGGGAGAAGTGTTTGAAAGGAGTGAACAGGAATTTATGGTAATTAAAGTGTTTAATAATGCAAAATTGTAAAACAAAAAGGCAATGTCTTGCTCCATTTAAAGTAGTGGCCTATTGTCAACTTTCTTCAGAGGAAAAGCAGAGCTACAGTGTCATATTGGGAGTGGAAATTTTTAAGGGGGTGGTAGTTCAGGGCACATGGACGTTTACTCCAGGTTCACTCGAGATGCCTCTAAACCATTTGTGAAGAACCGCTGCAGTTTAGATTTACCCCATAACAACCAATCACCTCTGATACTGACCTGTTCACGTCGAGATACACCGAACGCAGCAGCCAGACGGTCAGCAGAATGACCCATGATCTCCCCTGTAGAGAACTCAGCAATACCTGGAAGCTGAAACACCAACAACATAACCACGATCGCAGTTACCCTAAGGTGCCACAAAAATGTTATCAAATGTTAAACAGTCACCAATACTACACTGTTCCTCTGAGAGCATACCATTTGAAATTTACAATCAAAACCTGTCTACTACACAACAAGCTGCATTACAAAATTTCTTTGAATGTACTCTTACTTGACATGACAGGCATTCTAAAAAGAAAAGGTGGTATTTTCAGCAATACCAAGAATCTGGCCTAATAATGCAGCTTTGATCGTCAATGCATTTTCTGTAATAGAACTGTATCACCTTAAAACTGATTACCTCAAACTTTGTAAAAAAAAGTCAATGCAGAGAATGTGGGAAAATTACTGTTGTAAAAACATGCATGAGACTCGCAAAATGTTTACCTCTGGGGAAAGGGCTGAGAGGCTCAGGTGCTTAGAGGCCAGACCCAGCTTGGCTCCAGCAGTCTTGGCTTTGCCCAGGTTGAGCATGAACTTCCTCATTTGTCTGCTGTGCCTGATGGGTACGTCCGACATGAAGTCAACTCCCCCGGCTACGACCACGTCCGCGTTGCCAGACGCGATGTATCCGATTCCTGAAGGGTTTAACACATTACATGAGATGTGGAAATACTACGTGAAATGGGTGAGCAATAATCAAAGCAATTTGGCTATTTTGTTTTCCTTCCCTTTCAAAAGGACTGGAAAAAAGAAAATAACTTTACCCTGTGACAGTTTCATGAAGCAGCTTAGATTTTCAATAAATACTCCAAACTTGTTTGCATGTTTACCTGCTTCTTAAAAAGCAGGATTTTGAGCCTCGTGATCTACTTTGAAAAAATAAGCTTTCCACCCCGACTACACTTGTCTTCCAATGGGAAAAACAAAGTACCTTAAGTATTGACACGGAATGAGACAGTACATATGATCACACTAATTATCAACACTGCTCTGATTTCATCTAATTATCAACACTGCTCTGATTTCATCTAATTATCAACACTGCTCTGATTTCATCTAATTATCAACACTGCTCTGATTTCATCTAATTATCAACACTGCTCTGATTTCATAATGCTCAAGCAGGTGATTTAGCTGATTTGCTGATTTATTTAAAGTGGTCAATGTTTTCCTTTATACAAGGTCGAACAAATTCTTTGAGCTCATGTCAAATGATATTTGCTCTAAAGTAAATCATGTCCTTCTAAGCACTTCCTCCAATCGCAGTTTCAGATATCAGTATCAAGCACTGTATAGAAAATGACTGCAGACTTCCAGTACCCTGCACGCTTCAAACCAACAAGTAGGGGGCTTTCCCGTTTCAAGTTTAAACTGCTCGTACCTGTACAAATGGCTTGGTTTGAGGAGATGCATGCCATAGTCACAGTGTGTGCTGGTACGCTCTTCGAGAATCCTGCACCGAGAGCGGCCTGTGAGGAAGAAAACGTACCAAAATGAGACGAAACGTTGTTTCCTAGAATCTTTGCAAAAATCCACTTTTTGTGATGTCACAAAAACAACGATGTACTGCACATAGATTTTATGTGACTTGCAATTTTGGTAAAGCCACTGCAATACTTACAGACAAAAGATATTCAGAAAATGAACAAATCTTTAACTTTATGGTAAATGTACTTTTTCATGAAACTTTGCACAATGTGTAACTATGCCTATATGAAAATGTTTGACAGTGGTTTCTGCAACTTGCATTACCTATGAAAAGAAAAATGTTGGAAACCTCTAGTCTATATTACAAGGAACATGACCAACTTTAAGCTGCTGTATTCCCTACCACATACATGCATCACTGATGTTGCATACAAAGGAAGCATTTTCTGTTAATACTAATACAACATTTGTCTCCATGGCAACGAGGAATCTCTCTTTTTTTTTTTTTTGAGAAGGTAATCTGACCTTACCTCTCTGGCGATGTTGGCAGTCTTCACCTCCTGGATAACGGTTCCAAATACGATCTGATCGACGATTTCTGGACAGAAGTAATGGAGAGGGAAGTAAGGACATGCCTTTTCACCCAGTCTTTATTTTAGGTTGGTTTGGCACAATTGCAAATCAATCAGGATTGTAAAGTATGTTGTTTGGATGCACCTCAAGGGTTCTGAGTTGCTGATTATGTTGATACAGTACTTCATCATCATAGTATCAGTGGCATGCAAAAATTACTATGGTTCTGGTATTGATCATATCCAATCACTAACTAACTCCAATTTAAGTCCTTTCACCAATGCTTTATTGATTGGATTCAATTCACACAATTTCCAATTCAATGGCATATTTGTTCATCAACTGGTATCATTACTTTCATCTGTAGGATTTAAAGCCTATCATAAGGAGACTGGTAAGTTGTACTGTCACTTCGTGTTTCTAGTACAACTGATAGTTGATCACAACACCATGTCCAGTTCCATACTCAAATCTACTGAAACAAATCACACTTTGTCATTTTGATTGCATCTCACTTGACATAATCTATGTACATACCTGTGGGCAGTTTAGTCCTTTGTAACAGACCCCTGGTGGTAAAAAAGAGAAAAGAATACCAATTATAAATTCTAGCAGAATAAAGAGGGCAGGACATCCACTCTTTAAACCAAACACATGACCATTCAGTCAATACTTCTTTCTACTTCTTTCATCTGATACAGTAACTACATCCTTTTAAAGTAGTTTTTTTTTTTTCCTCCGGCGCTCCATCTGTTTCCTTTATTGCTTGCCTCTTCACGATGCAAAGTACAAGTGAGATTACCTGCACATGTGGAATTGTGGCAGCTTCAACTGCCTTCTTCACAAGTGGTTGATACTATTACTCCAATACTTGCAACATCCTTCAAATTGACGGAACCCCGTCAATTTTGGAAACCACACGACAGCTCAGCACATAAACCGCAGTAGGTCTGCAATTTTAAAGTGGTACTGACAATGCTGGTAATGGGCCACTGGTCAAGACTGAAGATGGGGAGGGGCATGATTACGCTGGTATGATGCAAATCTGTTAAACTGCCTGTCTCCCTCGTATTAAATTAACAATCCTTCTGTTGATCTACTTTTATCAAAGGAAATATAATCATAGAATGACTGTCCCCATTTTGATAACAGCAGAGAAAGTAGAAATAATGCAGTGTTCAGCAAATTTTGCAACAGTTTAATTTGACTTGTTATTGTCCACAGTTTCTGAAGATTTAATGCTGCAATGCAAGCATGGTCCACAGTGGTTTCGATGACTTCATTATGAGGATTTTTCTTTCATGAATCTGTCATATTGAATAAGGTGAATGCAACATGACTGGTTATTGTAATATTACAGTAATTTATCATATCACCAATTGAGATGTATGATGCTATCTATCTGCTGACCTAAGTTGATGACTGTTAAGTACAGCATCCATCTGAGGATGCACATAACAGAGATATACAGTATTCATTCAAGAGCTTCTCTACATACCACATATCAAATCTGTGCTAGTTTCTCTTCTTGAGATATCATATTTGCAAATTACAAGATTTGTTTGGATCCCCATTGACCTCAAATGACCTTTGACCTCCATCAAAAACAATATGCTAGGTAATCAATAAGGTACCTCTACATACCAAAAAATGAGATCTGTAAAAGCTTGCCTCTCTTGAGATATTGTGTTTACAAGATTTTAACTATTTGACTCCTGTTGACCCCAAATGACCTTTGACATCCACAAAAAAATGATAGGCTTTTTCCACACAATATGTACACCCACATACCAAACATTACTTGCATACATGTGTCACTTCTTGAGAAATTATTTAAAGTTTTAGATTTTTTACCCCTGTTGACCCTAAATGACCTGTCATCTCGTCAAAAACGATAGGCTTTTCGCACTCAACAGGTACACACCCATAACAAATATCACATGCATACAAGTTTTGCTTCAAGAGATTGTTTTAAGTTTTCACATTTTGCAAACAATTTGTAACAACCACATACTGTACCATATATGAGATCTGTACAAGCTTCCCTTCTGGAAGTGTTTACAAGGTAGGCATCAGAAACATAAAAAATGCACACGTACAGTAAAAAATATACATCTACATGAGTACAAAGGTTACAATTTCATCAAACCGAAAAGTGTTCAAAGTTTACTCACTGGAGTGCCCCCCTGGCTAAATCATGAGGCATCAAATCAGCATATCTGTCGATTAAACAACATAGAAAACAAATGATTACATATTAAACATAAAATATATGCTGTAAATAATAGCAACCACGAAAACAAATGCTTCTCTCCAGCTTCCAGGGGTTAATTGTAATGTTATGACAACTAGTGTACAAATTACAACTTCAGTCCAAATTTAGGAAAGTATAAAATGGTTCAATGTACAGTATATACTGCACATTGGTTCTATGGGATTGCCTACAGTAACTCATTTTAAGTACCTCCTCCACTTATCTTTTAATTTCTTCTCCTTTTTTTCTTTCTTTCTTCCCTAATGGCTGAAGATTCTGATAATTTTCTACTATTGAAGTAAACAGTAAGAGTTTGGCATGACATGCAGTGATCAAGTTTAGTGGTAAACATAGTACAATACTGCATCTGAGACAACCAAATTCTCTACAGGACAACCAGCTTTTTTCAAGGTTGTCCTCCAGACAATCACATTTGGTCACTGCAGATTAAGATTTTACTTGCAATGCCTACAGTAAAAACATTATGGGATGAAATGTGGTGGTAAACTGCTAAAAGCACAATGCAAACCCATCTTACTGGCACTGTGGTACACCAACCTGAAAATGTAATACTTGGAAAGTCTTAACATAACTTTTGGCAGGACAAATTAATTTTGAAAAGGACAACGTAACTTTACACATTGGTTGTCCCTTGGACTAGCAGATGAAAATGCTAAAACTTCAACACTGACATGTCAAATTCATGTCTAAGATTTACAGTGCATTTTGGTTCAACTGCCATTGTTAAACTGAACATGTTATACACAATTTTACTTCAGCTGAACGAAAACTTAAGAGTTAAGGGAATTTCTTACAAACTGATTGCAACTTCCATGGAGAAATTAAGTTTGGATATCTTCTGCTATAATGTATAACTAAATGGACTAAGACATGATCTGTGATGACTTTTGATTGGTAATAATGCACAAACAAACATCAGTAAGTCAATATTAAACTGATCATATTAACATAGATACAACTTTTACATTAGCCACAGTTCATATACTGTATGATAAAGGCAATAGGAGATAAAATATAGGGAGTAACATGAACAGTAGTGTAGTCTACTCATGTACATGTGCTATCTGTGTAGTTTGGGTACAAAGTAGGACTATAGTACATTGATCAGCAACATCTCAACTTCAACACAATGGCCCCTTTGTAAAATGTAGATGAACAAAAGACACAAATAATCCCATAGCAGGCCAACTCACTCTGTTCCTGACATCAGAAAGGGCGTCCGGACACCTTCCACCAGGACGATATTTCTGACCCCTGGTTTTGCCAGTGTCTTCTTACTCTTGGCAGCAGCAGCATGGTGAGGCAGACTGGTGCTTAATGACCTCAACCCAACTGAAGGAGAAAACAAGATTCAAGCAGAATAATAAAGTGAACTTTTGAGTTGTAATTCAGTGAAAGGATATCTCTGCAAGTACTGGACCTTCCAATTTGATACCAACAAACTTGAACCAAACGATGTAGTGTAAGTTACAAGTAATATTGAAAGGAAGATTGGTAATAATAATACTTGAAGGGCAGTTACTGCAGTTACTTTTAGTACCCTAAGCAATCACACTGGTTACTGTAGGTGTACAGCATATATACTGTATGGAGTTGTTGTGACATACTGTACATCTCACATACTGTAAATTTGTACACTTTCTTCCCAATAGAAATATCAAATTCAGTCAGAAAGTACCCAATTTAGACAGAAAAACTCTATTGTTTATTTTTCTAAATGTTGACATCCCACACATAAAATTTGCTCAAGGTACTATGGTAGTTTCTGCCCCCTTCTTTCTACCCATTCAAAAAAAAAAATATGCACCTGATAATGTAGAGAAATTGAGTTTAGAGACAGATTGTAATGACATGAAATGCATATACTTGTTCAATATGAAGATTTGATGGACACAATTAGACCTACAGGTAGGTTGAAAGTATGGACCAAACATTGAGATGCTGGTGATATTGAGGGTACTGCAAGCATTTCTTGTGCGTGGTAATAGTGGCTGCCAGTACTGTAGCTGCATCACCAATAATGTAAAAAAAATCATGCCATTACATGTTTAGCTACCCTCTATGGGATCTACTTCATTTTCAACCATTATAGTTTTCTTCTCCCCCCCCTTTTTTTTTCACTCATTTTTTATTTACCCGTGTTGAGAAACACAGGTAAGTTACAGTAAAAGAAGTTAGAACAGAAAACAAGGGGGTAGTTGGGGTGAAAAAAGCAACAGATTGTAGTCCTAGCAGATCTATAAATTGTTGACAGGCCAGCCTGTTCAAGAACTCTTCCCTGTTGCATTTACTGTACTTCAAGGTCACCATCCCATCAATATGAAGACAAATATACAGTACCCATCCTGAGTGAAGCTATAGTACTTATGGAAAGTAGAGCAAGAAGGTTCACTGTCCAGAGCAAATGATCATTCAAGAGTTTATTGTTGATTGCACCAGGTGGTACGGCATGTTATTTAGTCTGGTGCATATATCAAGGGAGTTTGTCCATAAATATGCAGAGTTGTGAAGCTGACAATGGCAAATATGCTTCTTATATGCAATAAACTGAAAACCTTTACTTGTGTTCCTAAGTTGTTTATCTCCCTTGTTACGGTGTAAGACACCAGGTTAGTTCTTCAATTATAGTTTCAGAAGTATCAAACTTTCTTGTCTTCTGTTTTTTCTATTTTTATTGCTCCTCAATTCCTGCAATCTCCAACCCACAGGCCGTAACAATACATACATAGGTTGGTAAAAGTGTACCGCTAGGACGACCTGTGCCACAAAGTGACCTTCAAATCATAAAGTTGTTCCAGTTATTCTGTGCAGGGCATATGGATCCATTCCTTAAGTTATAATGGCACTTGCATGTAGGTCTAGGACTACCCCATCAAGTGGCTAACACGTCTTGGCATTATTTAGATGGGCCTGGCCTGCTATCCCAGGCTGTAACTGTTGAGTGTTAGACCTAGATCATGATCCAACGACGGTAAGCCTACCCTAGGCTAAGTCAGTGTCGTAAAGTGAGTAACTTACTGAGCTGCTGCCACTATAGGCCTATGACCCTAACGTGTAACGTCAACTTTTAAAGTTTGAGTTGATGCAGGTTACACCTGAAAATGCCTAGCTAGTTCTGACTGTGTTTTCAAGGGATTACGTTTACCGTTAAGGAAACAAGACTGTGATGCAGGACTCGTCACCCATTTTGTCGGAAAAAGAATACGTGACGCCATGATTGATGTAAAATTTCCTCGTCACTGTCAGGGCCGCTGTGAGTAACTGTACCGATTTGAAGTTAGATGTGCAGATTGCTTGTTCATGGACATGCAAAACGTTACAATGGCACTGATGGTTACTACAGTAGTTTAATTACTTCCATTCAATGAGTATGGTCAGAAAGGACAATGTCCTTAAAAAGATCCTGAAAGATCAGACATCCCCAAACCTAAACTCCGAACAAACAACAATCAAAATCCCTTACACTGCCGAAAATATCAATGAACGGCATTATACACTTTAGACGTCACAACAGATGGCCCTTGATGGGGTTCATGCAGTGGCAAGGTCAAGTGGAGGGGCCGTCCAGGGGCGCGGCGAAGCTCCCAGAGGTTCTGGGTAAGAAAAAATAATCTCAGGATATTTTTGTTCAAAGTGCATCATTATAGACGGAAAGATTCCAAAGGATTTGTTTAATTCAGACATATTCCTCTAACTTAAGTTCAGTTGGCAAGAGACAAATCCTGTTTAGGGTCCTTGGGGAGTCCTTGAAAACTATGAGGTTCTAGCATATTTCTGTGAGAAATTAAGTCTCATGGACTTCCAGAAACGCATAGGTCAATGCAAAGTTACGAACGTAAACAGGGAATAGACATATACAATATGTATGTGTCAACTGTATGTTACTTCATCTGACGGAGTGGGGAAACCTTGGGGGTAAATTGTTCTGACTGCATGGGGGAAGTGCCGTTAATCATCCACTATATTGTCGACACTGCCATGAAAATTGTTAAACCCTTGAAGAAGATCACCCGGAAGTTTTCCGTATCATAAAAAGATCGCACTTTTGAAGTCAATATTCGCAAGTATTCCCATAGCATTGGGCCAATGCTATATTCATTCCCTTCACTTCAAGTTAATTGCCTCATCAAAGTTTCAAACTCCCCTCTCCAGGCCGATGTACTCTGTCGTTTTTTTTTTTCCTTCTTTTTTCATCTTTTTCTTTATCCATTTTGCTCTCCCTCATTTTTACTATCACCACCCATTGCTTCCCCCAACTAAATTATGTGTCTTTGTGTGTTTGCGTGGGGAGGGTGGACACTGCCACTGCCCCGGTCGGTCTCCTTTGGCTAAGGCCAGTAGGTGAATAACAAAATGCCACACATTAGTGATCCTGGTAGGCGGTCAGGGCAGTTAGTGAGCATAACATACATTGTGACTTTTCTGAAGCTTAAGTTCTCTGAAGCTTTAGTGATATGTGTAATACATAAACACTTTGCAGACGGTGTCTGAGTCAGTCCACAGGCCACAAGTGGAGCATTTTACCAGACAAATATGACCAACAAATTAAAATTCATTGTATATGTTGCTAACGTATATATGGCCTACTATCATAGGCTGAGCGGAACTCGAGATCTTTTGAGGGGGTTCGTCCTACCCCCTGAACCCCCCTGGATACGGGCCTGGTCCAAGGTCCACTGACCAAGTCACCGTTTGCAAAGCTGATCGAACTTGTTTCGACGTCGCCAAAGACCGCAACCACCTGATGTCGTAGTTTGATTGGGCCAAAATTCGACCGTCCAATGTCCCTTTAAATTTAACGTCCATTTGGCGTTCGCAAAAAGATCGACTGCAGTAATTGACTTCCGTCTGACGTCGTTTTTCCGTTGGTCAGTCGCCTGCAGGATTTTCCGTAAAACGACATCGGTAGGGCGTCCGTCTTACCTCTTACTACCCGAACTCAATGCATCCGATTGCCCCCCCCCCTCCCAAAAAAAAAGAAAAGAAGAAAAAACGGTGTCCAAGGTTAAACGATAGCAATATGTTTACACCTGGTGGAATTAAACCGTAATGAAAATCTACCCCTTCGAATGATCATAAATGAAATCACGAAGAGTATTAAATAGCACATATTAGAAGGAGGAGACACGCAAACCCAGCTGATGGGTTCAGTTTTACATTGACCTCATATAGAAGAGAATGAAATATAGGGGCAGATTCTCGGCAGATGGCCGGGGAATTTATCCCCCAATATTTGACCAGGAGAGGATGGCCTATGTAATCATCCCCCTCAACCCTCCCAATAAAAAAAAAATAAATGCTTCAGTCTGATGATGCCTACGTGTATATTGGGACTTATATTTTTCGTTATTACATTTTTAACTATTACGACTGCGATTACATTTAATCGCAGTCGCCTTTAAACTTCACTCAGGAATATTTGTGCTACCAAATATGGAATTGCTTGATTTATTTCATAGTTATCTTCAAATTTAAAGCAAACATTACACACAAAACTGCTCACTATGTTTAACGTATTATATTTCAGACAATGAGTTCTTGGCCCGATATGTATAGCTTTGAGTCATTTGAGGTCTTTAAGTTCTGATTAAATTTAATTCTAATAATTACTATGGAGAAAAATCTATCCGAAATAATATAAAAATATGGCTATTTTGTCTTATGGTGAGAAACATGCAGTTGTCTTAGTATTCGTGGCAATCATTTACACACAATATATAGTGCCGATCAATGCTAGTTGCACGTTAGGTAATTACTTCTCTCACAACGACTTCTTGGAAATCGCTATAGTTCTTATCCACGGAAGGCCTTAATTTCTGATTAAATTCAATTTTAATTGCCATAAAGATCAATAAAAAACGAAAAAGATAACAAAAATGTGTAATTTCTTGGTTTATGCGGATACACATACTTGTCCCCATATTTCGTGCCAGTATTTAGGCCTACACACAAGTGTAGGCCTAAATACTGGCACGTAGTGTGTAGTGTTCGATCATTGCTGTTAACATTATGTTAAGCCAGCTATTAAACAATAGTCTTGAAAATGTAAGTTTGAGGGCCACGTAGGAAGCTGGTCATTAATTCATTATTAAATCCAATTCGAATTAGTGTATTACCGAAATAATCAGCCCAAACTAAAAACGAATATATCATGCAATTATTGATTTATTTCAATACGCATGGTCTTTTGTCATATTTGAAGCAAACATTAATACATAATGATGGATGATGGGAATTAAGGAGTGCTTCAAAGTACGTAGGACTGTTTTGACGATTGAGTGTCACAACTGACTTACGATTATTTTTTTTTCAAAATTCTAAATGATTTGGAGGTTATTCAACTAGAGAATGTATGGGATATCCAGTATGGCGCATGGAGCCTTTCGATTTAGTGCGTTTGTGTGGGTGTGTGTGTGTGTTTTTTTTTTTTGTCTGGCGTAACTGGATTTGTAATGTTCATACTGTTACACACCATTTCAATATATATATATATATATATATATATATATATATATATATATATATATATATATATATATATATATATATACATATACATATACATATACATATATACATACATATATATTAATTGGACACACCCTTACTTGCGTCATAAATCATCAGTTTATGCGAGATCATTGATTGTTATGGGCAAAAAAGCGTTTTTCATCATAAATTTACTTTATTTAGAGGATCAGTACGTGTAGCCACAAATATATTTACACGGATACAGTAGTAAGAGGGTTGTTGGGGAGCAATTGTTGCATAGGTAGCAGGTGGGGAAGAGTTAGTTTTTATTAGGATCTGTTGTAAACCGCGTGAGTGTGGGCATGGCCGGCAGGGACGAAAGTCCCAAATCCCCCAAATTATGAAGTCACAAAATTTTAAAATGGATCAAAAATGTATGGGGAATAAAAATCGGCATTTGATGAGTTGTTCCCACCTAAGCCTACATATACCATTTCTCAGCATAACTGAAAAGAGAACAATTGAACAATTTAAGTATAAAACGAGCTTAAGTGATCGTTTTGTGTACAGAAATTTTTCGATGATGAAAAAAAAAAAATTAAAAATGGAATATGAATTATAATGTCCAAACCAATCTGTCAAATTATTTGGCACAAAAACATATCATTATGTTCTTCATGTTCCGAAATTCACGAAAAGCCTGCTTATTATCACAAACGAGCAATTATTGGTTGACATTTTCCGTAGTACTACAGAACACCCCTAGCCTTATATTGTTTGGATTGTGAAAACCTGGTAGAAATGACAAGGTCAACTTTGTGACTTGCAGATTTCTATCTTTCAAAAGAAGTCCAAGTCATGACGATATTGATCAACTTCGGTAACTCCATATTTCAAGGGGCAGAATTTTCTAATGACCATAAAAACAATGAATGCCTGGGAAATACTTCGCTCCCACCTGATTTATACAGCCCAAAAACTGCGCTTCCTTTAACATAGTGCTAGGTAGCTCCTTTGCCCTCCTTATAGGACCTAATTTATTTGCTGTTACTTGCGGAACGTTTGTCGCAGAAGGGAAGATCTTTTGAAGAACGTCTTTCAATTCCAAATTGCTTGCTAGCTTCAAAACTGGTGTTTCTTGGACCATATTCACCTACAGACACAGATAGCACCATGGCGTCGCTCAGATACCTCGGAAAACTCCATGCAATTGGCCTGAGAAAGATTCTTACAATGCAAAGTGGTAATGAGACGTATTGAAATATTAGGTTCAGTTTATTATTTTCGTTTACCCAATTTCCTTGCTTCTCAAATTAGAGAATGTACTAGGCTACTTTAGTTGATGCTACCGCAGTCCATGTTCGTGCGTGATCCAATTCCACTATGAAGGTCACGGTGACTTTCTTAACCAGGGTTTGCTGTACCAGTACCACCTTAATGTTGTGTCGTGACTGTAGCTATGAAATAGGCTGCACTAAGTTACTGTGGCCTAGGCCGCCGTGCACGCTAGGCTAACTCGAGTCGTAGTTGTAGTTTGTTATTGTCGTATCCGTACAATACATAACGTTTAGGAGACACGCTATGTCCCACCAGTATTGTTTCAGGTACTAGGTATCCTGACTTGTTCAACCTAACAAGTTAAAGTGTGGAGTGCCAGGGTTGTGTAGGATTTTTATTTGAACTTTTGGGTTGGTTTGTCCCATCGTCGATTATGGTGTAACTGTCTGGAAACCATATCTGAAAGAGACATTGCCCTAGTCGAGGGTGTCCAAAGGCATATGACAAAGATGATTCTGTCATTTAGAAACTATTTGTATGAGCACCGACTTAACTTCCTGAATTTGACAATTCTGGAAGAATGACATACTCGTCAGGACAATATCACGGTCTTCTATTTATTGAATAATTTAATTGACACCGAACATTCATTCATTTGTTGACTTTGAAAAATCCTCTACAACTAGGGGCCATCGCTAAGAAAATCAAACCCAAGCATTCTAGACTGCACTGTTACAAAAAACTCTTTTTTTGCAAGATGTTGGAAATCATGGAATAATTTGTCCAAAGCAGCTGTATCAGCAACTACAATGACTTGATTCAAAACCCATATCATCCAGCACAGCAGCGGATCCTTAAGAGGGCAAGCTTGCTATTCGCTAAATAGCATAACCTTATCAGGTGAAAGGTGAAATCTTTCGCTGAGCGTCGGATTTGCCTAAATCCTAGGCCTACTGTAGTGCAAGTGTAAAGTTCTGCTGTCCAGTCAAAACGTTCTGAAGTCTAATTCTGAGGCGTTTGGGATCGATTGCGCAACATCACTCACCTCAAATCACTGTGAGAAGTGCGAACTTTTGCAACCTAGAAAAAATGGGAACACAGACAATCTATGAAAGTTTTGTAAAATAGTACACCTGTAACACTCCTTAATTCCTGAAAAGTGTGATTTGTAGCACACCTGGAAAATCTAAAAGTCAAGACCTGCATCCCCAGGCTGAAACTGAAAACGTCCCCTCTTTTTAGCTGCTTTTTACCTTTTGAAACGTCCCTGTGGTGTTTAGAAAATTGCACTTGTTGCATACATGTATTGCTGTAGCATAGGCATACAGTAAAACCTGTATACATAGGCTTGCCAGCTCAAAATGTCCCCAGACCAAATGGTCCCCATACTAGAACAGTCCCCACCATTGGTCAAAATGTCTTCTTACCAAAACGTCTCCGTTCCAAATCATCCCTTGGTTTCAAAGGTTATAATTAGTAGCGGTGTAGCGTTTTTCAAATCTGACCAGAATTCCTGGCTGTATTTGAGGATGTTTCTAAATCCGACATCCAGCCAGATTTTTCCGAAATCTGGTCGGATTTACAAGTAACCTAAATGCAATACAACTTAATTCACTGCAAGTCTTAATTAGATATCACAAAATGCATAGACTAGGACTGCATTGTGCTGGTAACAATATTATTTAATTGTAGGGACTTAAACAAACATTTTGGGCTTTGTCACCCCCTAGGGTGCATTCCATGTGAAGCCGAAACCAAAGTTACACTGAGTGTCAGCGTTCAAAGGTCAAGGTGCTAGCATCCATATGTGCCAGCAAACACAGGTGCTGTATACCTCGTAATCAAACATAGCATAACCTGCTGTACGATGATTGTGCCTTCCAACTTAAAGCATACAGTTACACATGTTCTTCCCATTTGGCAGGAAGTAATGATATTTTGTGTTGGAACCTAATGTGAATTAAGTAGAGACGTACTACAGCAGAAACGTTTGGAAGCAGAAACCAGCTGTGGTTTGACTCCTACTATAGAAGTATGTTTGCAGCACAAAATGTACAGTGATTAGACTAGACCTTACAAGTTGTATGCCAAAGCTGATTATTTCATACACACCGAGGTAAACATTTCGCCTCTACTATGCTAGGAAACAGTCGGTGCTCACACCAAAGATCTTGGTATTGTAGTGCATGGAATTCAGACTGGCCACCTCCCACACCCTCAACTCATTTCAGAGAGCTAGGCATACTGTAGGAATAGATATAAAATTGCTCATAAGTAGAAGTGATTTGCTTCATTAAACAATTGAAAGTGTCAGTGAATCAACCCAAAGCTTATCAGAGTGAAATGTATACCAAATTTGAGTACTAAAATCTATAGGTGTGTTTCAACCATTAATTTATATATTTCTGTGTTTCACTGTTTCATGCCAGTCCCGTTGCCTTTCGAAGTAGTCAATGTCATTTTCCTTCATTGAAAGACAAAGTCCGTTCATGTACAACCTCGCCTGTACATTTAAAAATAAAGCAAAAGTTAAGATCAAACATAATCTTATCTTTTTGGTTTTTCAGTACACACGCAATCACTTTACAAGAAGTCCCAGCTTGGAAACTTTGATAAATCCCCTGTGACACAGAAATAAGAACAAAGAAGAGTTATCCGCACAACTTAAAAAAAAGTGGATGACATTCTGCACAACTTTACCAACTGTTATATTATCTGTGCAATCTACTGTACCACTAACAAAGATTTCTATACATGTGGAGGAGACTACATTAGCAAATAAGGCTAGATCTACGCCAACAATCGCATAGATCTGTATGCATGTGTACAGTACTACTGTAAGTGATAGACCTACAGTACAGTAGACTAAGTCTTGTTTTGGTTGCTTTTACTGTACCGTTAAAGCTGCAGTCTGAATATGGGAAGACCTGTCCTAAAATGTTGATTCCATCTGCACTTGTACAGCAACATTTTGTGCATAGTTGTGACTGGAAGTCTGCCTGAGGTCTAACGGATTTGTTTTAATACAAGACTGATCTGAAAGTACGTTGTTGCGGTTTGATCAGATATATACTGTACAGTGTGTATTGTTGTTTGCAGATCTGTCCACATTCATCCCACAAAATTCTGTTCTGAGAGTGTACATGTGTCCAGTCCCTCTCATTTGATAAAAATGAGGAGTTTTGAACCCTATGAGTCACACTGCAAGACCACCATACCTCAGCTACGGGAATAATCTTGGAGTGTTTAACTGACTGGGTTTTAGCCCGCTCAGCTTGCTTCACATCCTAATCACTGAACACTGGAAAAAAAACACTTGTAGCCAATCTTCAGAAACTATGTCTTAATTGCAGGAAAAGAAAAAGTATGGCAACTTTGGACAGTTGACTACAGAAAGTGGAATGCATACCCTCTGCTATCTACATACAGTATACAGGAAAAGGATTCAGACTTACACCATTTTTCTGAAAAACTAATCGATGCTCTTTCATTTTTTGTTTTGTTTCATGTGCTATCTCTTCTAGTTGCTGCTACAAGGAGACATTTTTCTGCAACATCTGCTGCTGGAGGTAATTATTCTTGTGATTACATTTTTTTTTCTTTTTTTTTTGGCTGTTTCATCATTCAGTCACTGGTATGCCACAATTGCATTTTCGTAGCAGGTTGGAAAGTCTTGTTGGAATGTTTGTACCGTACTTCAAGATATCCCTGATCACATAGGTCTGCTGTACTCGTACAATCTGGTAACAGGACAATGTCCATCTATGAGTGTCATTGTTACCCTTTAGTAATATGCAAATCTTGTTTGCTTTCTTCTCTTTCTTGAGGTGGAGGGGGGGAGTGGTAAGTAAAACTTTATTAAATTTTTTTTTTTGTGAGAGAGCAGTACAGCACTTGTGCTAGCACTACCAGCCATCTCGTAAATCACCAGTTTTCAAAGAACTGTACAGTAACTGTTGGTGTTGGTGTTGATTTGACACTTGCCTGTTTGATCAAGTATTGATGTACTGTACAGTATGCATAAGCTTATCAAAAGTTTCAGTATGCTTTTTAATATTTATCAGCTACGTTCTACGAAATATTGTTCTTCGCTCTGTCGTTAGCTGCCTTTGGAACCCACATCAGTTATGACGTCACCGATGGCATAGCAGTGGTGAAGATGGACTCCCCTAATTCTCCAGTAAGTCAGTGGTTCTCTCGCATGGCACAAGCTTTTGTGAAAATCTTGATCTCATTGGACCAGTGAGCTCTTTTGTGTGTCGGTGAAAATGAACCTGAAAAGAAACTCTGGAGACTGAATCATGTCACCATTTTGTTTTGATAAGTAGCCAGTCTTTTAGTCTATCCACAACTATCCAAAAAGAGCTTCCTTTTCTTCCATTTTGTGCATGATGTTTTGTGACGTCATTGTGTTTTAAATGCCAATGAACTAAAAGAGGTGATTTTTGAAGCATAATATCTTGGTACTTAGAAACTGTCAAAGAATTACATTCATGAAAACTGTTTGCCAAGGCATAACAAAAATATTGTTGATGGCTGATATCTGGCGAGCAAGGATTTGTTTAAGTGCAGTAGGACTTTGACCCTTCTTACAAGAGGTCTACAAGTGTGTTTCCAACACCTCTTAAAATTATCCAATATTGAATTGAGACGTTAAGTTTTTATCAAAATAGGAGGGGAATGCTATCTATCCACCTATCCACTGCCGTCAGTTTTGTACCATTACATTTCGTAAATGAGTCAGGTATGCACTCGTGGGAATATAAGATGAATCAGTTGCGGGCCCTATCAGGACTATTTAGGTGACATGAAATGATGGCCAGTTGGGGATCACTGGTGCATGCTTGTATGTGCATAGGCTATATCCAGTGCATATATGTACAGTAAAATTGCTGTAACCCTAATTGTTCATTATTGGTGATTGTGTCAATTAAACTTTGTATTTTTGGCATTACAGAAAGCTTATGTTGTCGTCAGCAAATATTGATTTGGAAATATCAAATTCATTCATCAAATGGGTCATGTGCTCGCAAAGTTTGAAGACACCTTTTTAGACATGGGAAAAAACAGCCTCTCTTTCATAGTGTTTGTTTTTAACTTTCCTGCATAGTACCTAAAAAATCTTTGATTTCCAAGGAGGATGGAAGATCAAAATGTTCACCTACTTTGCTATAATGGAAAAGAGAAAGCCTCATTTTGCATTATTCAGCAAACAGGTTACCATGACTTGTCAGTCCAGTTCCGAGACATGCCAACTGGTGAGACTTCCTGGTAGGCGAGAACGTAAGAGAACCGGTTACGTGACCTAATTAACTGGGTGGTTGCGCATAGACTGTCTTCACCTTGCTAGTACAGTGGCAAATCTTTGTTCCACCAACATTGGATGAACTCTCAGCACTACGTATGAATGCCCTGGCTCCACTTTCGGCAATCCATCGTTTGCACAGTAGGATATCATCTGTGGATCAACAGATGGTCGGATTTGGACATCGGATTGGACCAATGTTTACTGTTACCAATAAAATATCAGACGAGCAAAATTTAGCAAATTCCATTTTGCAGTTGTTTGCCGATGTTCAGCAGCCTGAAAATGTTTTTGGACAGGGTACATCTAATTCATGAACCAGGGGCAGGAATCAACAAATTCCCCATTAGCAGGGCTAATTTTTATCTCAAAAGGTCACAAAAGAAGCCATCATAAATTCATTCATGGGGACTCTTTTATTGTTCATGAGAACTCATTTTCTAATACAGACACTTCTTTAGAGACTTCTTGTGACTAGCACATTAGTGTTTAGAGCTAAGTGTTTACAGCAGGTGTTCATGGAATACAGTGACAGCCATTCTCCTTTAGCACTGTGCGGTAAAACCATACACATAAAATAGGCTGCCTAACACAGCTAAGTACTGGTATTAGTGTCAGTCTGGTCTGGTCTGGTATGCATCTTTACAAAATTGTATTACATAAATCATGTAGTATTTTCCATCTTGATCTATTTATTCAATCCTTTGCATGACTTCTACGTTCTTTCCCCACCCCCCTTGAATTATTAGTGTTCTCCTGTTTCCCTCCCACCAGGTGAACGTCCTGTCTGAAGCCGTCAGCGAGGAGATGGAGGCGGTGTTTGATACCCTGATGGCAGATGATGGAGTGAAGGGGATGGTCCTCATTTCAAAGAAACCGGGGTGCTTCATTGCCGGAGCAGACATTAAGTAAGTATCCTGGTGCTTGTGGTGTTTTTTTCTCTCTCACCCTGGTATTAATAATTTTTTCACTTCCTTATCGATGGAAGGTTGAAAAACATCCAATCTGAAAAATGTTTTAATGTTTGCAAGCTCAGCTGGTGCAACTCTCTTTATAACCTTTTGAAGTATTGTTATGTATTGTTACGTATCACTTGTCAATATGGTAAGATCCCTTTACGGCAGAGAGATCATGAATTTTTGTTTTCTTTAGTCTGGAGGAAGAGCCAGTGTCCTTGTGTCCTTGATTAGTTCTACTACATACTTACCTGTCCAATGGAACCAGTCTACTTTCAGGCAAAGCTGTCAAATTTGAGCTAAAAGTTACCAATTTTTTTTTTTTTTTTCCAAAGCATAAAAATATGGTGATCATGTGATCAACACCAGACCTGTGTAGTCATGAAGATTCTAGCCATGCTCTCAGACTGTGACCTGGGCACTGACGATGGTTGCTGACCAGCATGAAGAGCAAATCAACAGTACCTGGCCTAAATGAAATGAAAATTCCATGGAAAATGTTCGAAAATTTTTGGAAATGTTCACATCATTGTGTATAATATGGAGCAGTTCACATTTCTAATCATTTCATGCGAAACGAACCATTCATCCAGAGTCCCAAGTCCCATCACTATCATTGTGAGCAAGTTCTTGATGCAGACTGTCCTAAAATATAGCAAAAAAAAAGATTTGCTATTCCAGCATTCCCCACCATCAATAAGAGAGAATTCCAAATGGAATTTGGCATCCCCTTTTCCGGGATGGTGTCCACAGGGCACTGACAAATAAACTACAGCCACCACTCAGATTCCCCTGCTAGAGCTCTGTGGTTTTGACCATAATGTAGTACTCAGCATGGGTTTAAAACAGCTTTGCAGGTATTGCAACATGTGATTCTTACTCTTTAGATTTCATTCTCGATTTATTTATTTATTTTTTTGGGGGGGGGCAGGGAAGTGGTCGGGGAGAGATGTAGGCATATTCTCAGTTATCATCAGTTGATGTTATTGTCACTTTGGTCTTCACTCTTCTCATATTTCACAGCATGTTGGGGAGTTTCACAACAGCCAAAGATGTAAGTAGATTATCAAGTGATGGTAATATGTTTCATTTCCTTGTTGATGCTAGTTGTGGCATTGACATATACTGAAATGTTAGTGATGATAGTGATGAAGATGGATGATGATAGTGATGATTATTAGTGATGATGATAATACTAGTGACAATGATAGTACTAACAGTGATGAGAAAGTGACATGAAGATGACATTGGCAAGTCCATAAATTACATGTTATATGTGTGGTTCTCTGTGTGAGATGCTTTGCCCTGCTCTACATACTGTACCCACCAAATGTGTTCATTGTTTACTCACCACAAGTATGATTGTGAAAGGCAACGTGCCCATATCGGTAAGTGATGGCAATATTTTCTAAGAAGAAAATATTTTCTTCCAAGTGAAACCCCATGTGCATGTAAAATTCTCAGTCGTTCTTGAAATAGGGTCAAGTAAATCCTCATAAAAACATACTGCATCAAGTGAGTCCCATTTGTGACGTCACAAATTTCCTTATGCAGCATTTGCTTTTGCATATGTCTATTCATGATGCAGGTGTAAGATAGGAATTTGCCGGTAAAATGTTGTTAATATACGATGAATTGTGATGGAATTTGTGGCTATTTTCACAGACGAATACAGCCAGTACTCCACGCTATCATTTTCATGTCACATCACTGTAAATCAATTTTAAAATTACTTCTCATTTTTTTCTTGTGAAAGGTTCAAAATGTATCAAGGGAAGGACAGGAATTTTTGTTCAGAGTTGAGAAAAGTCCAAAGCCAGTGGTGGCAGCAATCAATGGAACATGCTTGGGCGGTGGACTTGAGGTGAGAGCATTCTTAAGGGTGGCATTCGGGATCTGTAGTATTTGACAACCACTCCTCTTCTCTTTGTCTACTCGTTAAGTGACTCATATATGTGACTTTATCATTTTCTGGATTTCTTTAATTATCAGTGAAGGAGTTAAAATTTTGTTGCTCCTACCCCTGCCTTGTCTTTGGGATTTTGTAACTTGTAGTTTTTTTTCTTTCATTTTCTTTTTTTAATGTCGGACTTATTTGTCATCTCTGAACAGGTTGCTCTGGCCTGCCATTACAGAATAGCAACCAAGGATCGGAAGACCGTTTTGGCAGCACCAGAGGTCATGTTGGGGCTCCTTCCTGGAGCTGGAGGAACTCAGAGGTTACCAAAACTGGTGAGTTGTTGTGCTTTTGTTCCGAGATTGAGTTTTCTTGTTTATAGAACAATGGAGTTACCCTAATGCACCCAGCACTGCTGTTTTTTTTTTTCCATCTGTTCAAATTTGACATCAAATTTTGTGCAATGTATCGAAGTTTAGGACTACTCAAGTCAATTTACTTGACAACATATCATGATGGCTTGTGTGTGTTTCCATGTTTTGCAAGAACATCATAATTTGATGTACCTAGCTTGTAAGTCAGACAAGTGAAAGGTAGTACGTTTGTGCTTATCTCGTCTTTAGTGCTTTCCTACTTTCTTGCATCGTGTACAGCAGGTCTCTGGCGTTGTTACTGATCATGTGTATTCAGTGGAAGTTCTAAAGTTGTGAAAACCTTGTTGGGAAGATAAGCTTTGGGCAAATGAAAAATATTCCTCATAGCATTGTGTCATTTCGTATCAGAAGCATGAAGTATAATGGTGACAATGCTCACATGTCAAGTTTTGTCAGTAGTCCAGCGTCACTTTGTGTCAACAGGGATTAGACAATGAGGCCCTGTATGATTTCCCAATAGGGAAAACTTGATCAAATGACATACTGTTTTGAGTATACATATACCTGCTCTTGGTGAATGAAGTCAAAGGTCATTTGATATTAGCAGTTGTCAACTTTGTATTAAGTAATTCCAAGAAGTGAAAGATCTTTCAGTGGGTATTTTAAGAAGATGTATCAAGTATCTTGGAGTACAAGAAAGTTCGTCTTCTTTCGCTGCCAGTCAACGTGTGTCGAGGTGAAGTCATTGTCAATAGAGAAACGTATTAAAGTACTGTATATATGGTTTATTTGGTCATACTGCATTGACCTTCAGAGGACTATTGTCCTGGCTAGAGGTCAAAGTTCACGAGGTCACCAGGTCATAAGCATTATTATACACCAAGAACAAATATGTGAACATGACTGTTTCTTGCTTGGGTTGGAGATCAATGGTTGCACTGTATGAAATCATGTGGTGACATTATGAAAACCTTGTTAACATCTAAATAGATAATCTCCTGTTGAAGTGCAGTTTTCCTTCTATTATTGTTTGATCTTGACATCTAAAAGCAGATTGCCTTGAAAAAATTAGCAGACAGCATTAATGCTGACTATTGAAAGTATGATCAATGAGTCAATGCTGTAACCAGAATGTGTGTCATCTGCAGCGTATTTTCTCTGATTTAAGTACAAACTTTCGAGGATTTGGTTTCCTGATTTTCGCAGGTCGGACTTCCAAATTCTTTGGACATGATGCTGACGGGAAAGAATATCCCGGCTCAAAAGGCCAAGAGCATGGGACTGATTCATCAGTTAGTAGACCCTCTTGGTGAGTTAGTTGACCATCTCAAAACTACATGTTGACAGTACTGACGTGGTCCATCATTAGGCACTACTGTACCCCAGATGGGTCCGGTCTGCCTCTGTTCTCTGTATTTGTCATTGAGAGTTCCAGACTGGGTTTTTTTTTTCTATTTTGAAGTGAAAATGCTAGGGCTACGAGAAACACACGCCCAAAGAGAACGAAAGCAGATATTGTTTTTTTCTTTTTTTTTAAAGGAAGGAAAAAAAAAATTTATTAGACTTTCAGTCCTGTCCCACTTTACTTTCTTTGAAAATGAAAAGACTGTCTTAAATTGCTACGGCACCATAATTGTTATCATAAAAATTAGAAAAAAATAATAATATGATAATGAAAGTAGTAATAACAAGAAAATAAGTGATGAATCTTTAATTAAGCCCAAACTTGCAAGGTGGGTTTTAGAGGCAGAGGAATATACAGGCTAGCATAGCTATCTTTAAAAAGTGGAGCACACAATTCATCAAATTAAGCGTGGATAACGGAAATACAACAAAAGAGAGACCTCCCCTAAACGATGCAACTGAGCTGATATACAGCCTCTAAATGTCTGCTGATTTTGCATTCAAAGTACCTAAAATATTGCAGACTGGTCAACCTGAAGCTCATTGCCTAATTACATCAGTAGCTTTAGGGATCAAATTTGTGGTCTTTTTACTTGGCCTGTCCTAATGCCTTTACGGCACGGTGTAGTGCATGGCTAGATGGTTGCCATCGCCTTCGAGAGAATAGACGATAAAATATTTACCTAGAACTGGGCTCTGTAACTTTGAAACTCACAAATATCAGTCAATCAAAGGTTGTGAATGTCATCTGAACACAATATTTCTCTCTTCTTACTTTTGCCGTGGCCAGTGTTTGTGTGTGAATAGGTTCATTGAGTATAGACCTCACAGGGTACTAATCCATCACACAATCTGTATATTATATGTGATTTGGTAAATTTTGGAAATGTGTGTTTTCATTCAGCCTGGTGCAGACAACAGAAAGATCATTGTGTTACATTCCCCATTGAAGTTGACTTGAAATGTGCAAGGTTTTTATGCAAGATACTTCTGCAGAACAAGTGTTTACAAGCATGTTTGTCACTTTAATGTGTGGTCTTTGTATTGGGTGTTTTTTATAGTCATTCATGATGTTCTGTCACACAAAATCGTTATATATATATATATATATATTTTTTTTTTTTTTTTTCGATATTTGTCATTTACAGAAAACATTGCTGCCTGATGAGAAGTGCATTCAATGCAAGGCCATAGATTTATGAAAAAAAATAAAAAAATAAAACAAACTTTGTCAAGTGGTTTTTCAGTAGTTCCATATGCATGGCTTTTGATCTGTTCTATTATTTCCATCATATAGCACACAAGTTATGCCTGTTGTTTTCATTTCAGGTCCGGGATTACACGAATCCAACCTCGGGATCGATAGCGTTTCTTGAAAAGGTGGCAGTTCAAGCAGGCAAAGTAAGACTGTGTGAGATCCATTAGAATCAGTGTGTGTTATGTTTGATAACATAGTCAATATCTGTTGGTACACAGTGATGCATTGTGCAGCGACATGTGCTGAGTATTACATCAGTAAGTTCGTAAGGGGAAAATGATGATTCCCCCCCATTGTTTTGTCATATCCTGTGGTAAGATCAGGTTGTTTGGGTTCTGCTTCATAGGAAGTTTGAACACATCAACATCAGCTGGTTGCTTGTGATCCACTTTTATGCCAAAAGGAACTTTTTTTTCACTTTCTCCTGTGGTAGTATATATATATATATATATTTCCTAAGATAGGTCAGTTCAGGGGGGGGGGAGGGGGTGGTGGTGGGGGTTCACATGTCCAATGCTGTAGTAATATATAGTTGCATCTCCTATCATCTATTTGTTGGGGGAGGGGAGGAGCTTTTTCAGATGTGGTTGCTTGTTCTGCCTGCTAGTTACAGCGTGGTAAAGTATTATTCTTCTCTTCCATGCCAGACAGAGGAATCTGATAAACTTGTTCACAGCGTTTAGAGGCATTTTACTTTATGTTTGCTGTGGTAGTATATCTTGTATTTATATTTCCTACTGTCACCGGCAGAGTGGAAGGTGGTTCATTTGTCCGGTGATATGGTGGTAAACTATAATTTTCCTATTATGTGTTGTACAGAGCAAACTGGTTTAGTTTCAGTGCGGAAAAAGCATTTCATGTCGTTCCTTTTTTCTCTTTTCTAACTTTCCAGGGACTTAGTGGACAAAAAGATAAAGACAACCAAAGAGAAGGGAATGATGCAAAGTAAGTGACATGAGTTTGATCCATGAAACTGTTTCATCCTTTACGTTTTCCAGAAAGAGAAATAGGCATTTACAATGCACCAACATGGCACGCAAAGAAAGTAATTTTAATCGTTGTTAAACCATTCAGTCTCATCAATAATAAACATTAGCAAAACTCTTCACCTCCTCAAAAGATTACATACTTGAGGTGAGTCATGGAAGATGTGTCATGTGAATTTTTGAAAGTTTGGGTGAACAAATTATACTTGAGTAACAAATGACTGAATTTCCATCAGTGAGATACTTATTTCTCGAAGAGAAGATGACTATCCTTCCTCATTTTGAATAATGTATCATTCTGTGATCTCACAAATATTGGTGTTAAAGAGAAATATTGTGTTTAGAATACACCAAAATGGCACTTCAAGAAATAATTTTAGTCACTGTTAAACCAATCAGTCTCATCAAAAAACATTTGTACAAGCTTCATCCCCTGTAAGAAATAATGCATGTGAAGGGTAATGGCAGATGCATCATTCGAATCTTGGAAAGTTTGGGTGAACAAATATCTTTGAGCAACAAACAACTGAATTTCTGTCTGTAGGAAAATTATTTTTTTGAAAAGAAGGCCATTGTCCTTTCTCATTTTGAATGATAGATATTATTCTATGTGCACATACATTGGTTTTTAAAATATGATTGTTTTCTGTATATAGAGAAACACCCTACTTTCCTTTAAAACTATGAATCCTTTCTGTAACCTTGTTTTCCTTAAATTCATAAAGCCCACTGGCTGTAATTGCATCCTTGTAACTACTTGCCATTCAGTGTATCTTGTCATTCCATTTGTCCGATGCTGTTCCACCGACATTCCTTTCTGTATCTTTCATAACCCGCAGAACTTCAGGACTCTGTCATGGATACGTCTTTCGTGCGAAACCAGATCTTCAAAAGAGTCCACGCAATGGTGATGAAGAATTCTAGGGGCCTGTACCCTGCCCCCTTGAGGATTATTGATGTAAGTTGCCTGACTGCTACTTCTCAGGAGTATTTTTTTGGGGTTTTGTGGAGTTTTGCTGATCATATGTAGACATGCATGATTGTATGCACCTGAAGTCAATGTGCTGCTCATCTGTTGCATGCTTTACAATGTGTGGAATTACCAAATCTGTGGTTTTTGTTTCATTCAGGTTTCACATCCGTGTCCCGAGACATCTATACCATACCTGACAAAGCTGACAAGGTTAACCTGTTGTCAGAGATGTTGGGAGCTAGGTTAGGTGATACACAGATACCCACTCTTACGATTTGTCAAAATACACTATACCATGTCGTGGATTCAGTGGTGTGGAATGTCGATTACGTGAATAAACATTACAGAATTTAATTCAATTATTATAGATAACAAAAAAAATAAGTATGAACAAGAGTAATGAACAGAATCCCAGACGATTACCTGCAAGTGCAGAAAACAGATGAAGGAAATCATTCAGTGTGTGATAATTGTGAAATGGCCTCTCAGAGGTGTATCAAATTCTAATACTGTGTAGAATGTTTAAGAATTGATAGAAAACATCTTCAAATATGTTGGGTCATAATGGACAAAAGGTAGAGGTTTCAAGAAAAGTATGATTGTAGTTGGCCTACAGCATGTGTGGTAGACTGATGCATGTCACATTAAGCGTCTTGTTACCATGCAGAGCAGGAAAAGTGCTCAAGGTCCAGGAATCAGGAATAGAATTGACATTCCTCTCATTAATAAAGCACCCATGACTTCAGCCCTTTACCATGAGTTAGTATTGTAACAAGGGACGCACTGTGCAGGCTGTGTACCATACTAGGGGTCCATCATCCTCATATTTGGGTGTTGAAATTCAGCCTTCAAAATGGGTCGTTGAAATTTAAGTCAGTGTTTCACATGATCGATGGTTTGTTTAATATTCCATATTAACTTGGTTTGTTCATTTCATCATTCGCGGACTATCAACAGGCCGTAAGGGACCGGTCTTGAGAAGGGTTCCGAAGCCGGATACCTAGCAGAGAGTCAGGGGTTCGGAGAGCTGGCCATGACTCCTCACTGTAAATCTTTGATGGGCCTCTATCATGGACAGGTGAGTGTGACCGAAATATTTGGTGTAAGAGCGATTACTGTCGAATCTAATTGATATACCTGAGTTTCCTTGTGTGAACATTTGCAGAATAAAATTGTGTCTGATGTTCTTTTTTGTTATAATTTAGTGATTAAAGACAGAGGAGAGTTTGCATAAAAAAAAAGAGACTTAATTGCCGTTAGAGATGAAGAATGAACAAAGCTAGTGTTTGGAACTTGAGGACAGTTAAGATGCTTAAAATCTTCTTAGATGTGCCATTTAGCTGTTACTTATTAGAGTAGTTCCCTTCAGAATTACAAATATCAAATTCCATCTGCTTAATGAAAATGGCCAATTCCATCTTGGTAATGAGTGCAGCCATTATATTTACCACCATGGCATCTTCTTGACATTGCTATTCACCCACATTTATGGTTCTTTTGTTCCTTAAGTCATTCTACTAGCTTTGATTTGTTTGAGGAACATGTAAGGCCTTGTTCTGCCTTTCAAATTTGCTGAGAAACTCAGCAGCAGGTTTTAGGTCTTGTCCTTTTTCTTCGTTGTCCCATTTTTCTTTTTACGAAGTATGATCTTGTCAGACCCACCGTGGGTGGTTATAGCATATATCCTCTTCCCACAATACGCATTTTCGTAGCAGGCTGTTTGTTTCCCACTTTTTTTCCCACTTGTATGTATTGCAAAAGGATCAACAAATGTATATATTTGTTTCAAGACCCACCCCCAGCTGGGCTGGCATCTGTATAATAACTGCCAATATGCTGGTCAATTTGGTTTACCATTAAGCCAAGTAACCATGGTTATCATTTGTCAAGTGTAACTTAAAGTGATTTCTTGCATAGGTCAAAAAGTAAAAACATTACAGATTCATGTACAATAGTTTTGTGTGTCTTTTAACCTGCACGATTTAGACAATTTGGGAAAATAAATAAATTTCAGGTGATAAATTCTGCCGTATGATTTAAAAGTGTAAAATACAATAATGTAATAGTTGACACTTTTCATTCGACTTACCTCTGCACTTTCTTTGAAGAATCCAGTGCAAAGTATATTGGTAGTGAATACTTGGTTGAAACAGCTGATTACTGACATCATAATGAGATAACCAGTTTGTGGGCTATTTGTTCGATATAGTTCCTTGCTTTACGAAATACCTCAAATATTGATATGTATCAAGCAGCAACTATTTGAGTAGTATGTTTGTGATACACCAGTGAGAACTGTACTGTTACATACTCATTTTGTAGATGATTGTAAAGTTATAATTATAGTAGTTAATATTGAAATATAATTTCTGGTTTTTACAGTTTTTTACTGTTTTACATGGCATTTTGCATTGTTTTTCAAAGTGGCTACTATCATTTTCAATCATTGAATGACACATTCTGTCCATGAACAACCTCACATGTACATTAAGAAGAACTTGAGATCAACCATAATCTTATCCTTCTGCTTTTAAGTTGCACTCTAAAATCACTTTAAAATCTACGAACAAATTCACATTGTAATGCCATAGCAATCCACTAGGGTACTTAACTCTCTGTGTAGGTTGCCTGCAAGAAGAACAGTTTTGGTAAGCCAAAGAAGGAGGCCAAGACCTATAGCCGTGCTTGGAGCAGGATTGATGGGAGCAGGAATTGCCACAGTAAGCATTGACAAGGGCCTACACACCATACTGAAGGATGTGACGCTACCCGCAGTGGGCAAGGGAGAGCAACATGTATTCAAAGAGTAAGTTTAACTGTGGAACCTCTTGTGTTGTTGCTACTTTGCTGTGGCTGAGTGGATAAAGGGTTGGAGGCATTTGAAGCAACGGAGCTGAACAAAGAGGAGATTGGGGTTGTGATCCCTGACCAGGTCACAGTAAGATAGGGTTGTTTTCCAAGTGTGACTGTATCAAAGGTTTTCTTATCTAAACCGACCTTGTGAGAAAAAGACATCAAATTTTGATCCTATATTTGTTGAGTTGGTAGTTACCTGTTGGAAGATGTGTTGAATGCATATATTGGATACTTCTTCCACACATGCATGGTCAGTCAGCATCATAAAAAGCTGCTCTTCAAGGCCTGAATTAATTTGAAGACCTGAATAATTGTCAATGTAGAGTTGTCTAATTGCTTAACCTATGTAGCATAGACAGAGCTATAACTTTGTGTGCTGTATACCTCAGTGCAACTTCTCACCACAGTACAGTGAGTTGCAGGTTCCATTACTGAGTGAGTAATCCCCTTTGTGCAAAGCTTATAACTACTATAATTATTCTATTGCAACCGGGGGAGAGAGTCACCTGTCTAAAATTTAGTTACGATAAAATTTATATATTAAAGAGTTGGCTCAGATATATTGCTGACCTTTTTAAGTACTTGTGAACATGGACTCATTAAAGCCACTTGTACTGCATGCAGTTTCTGGAATAAGCCACAACTGTAAATTTGGATGTGTATCAATGCAGTCCCACCTTGGCTAGTGTATCCAGGAAACACGGATAAGTTTGTACGAATACTTGGTGGTTGCTCTTAAACGTCTTTCATCTCCTTTTGTTTAGATTGAATGGAAAAGTAAGGAGGAAGAGGTTATCTAGGTAAGATTCCCATCAATGGTTTCTGCCCATTCTAGTAATTTCTTTATATTCTTAATTTCTCTTTAGTCTTAATCAGGGTTCTAGCCATGCCGACCGGCGACCACTGGCTGGCTGTAATTGGCACTGATGTTTTCTGACCGGCATGCAGAGTAAATCGCGGTACTTTCAGTCGACACAGAATTCGATGAAAATTTCTCAGATTATGTCTTGAAAAGTCATGAAAAATATGTGCTATTGCAATATAAAACAGCCCACATTTTCATCTGGTCATTTGATACAAAACAAACATTCATCCTGAGTACAAAACCCTCACTAGTCTGCACGAGGAAACTATCTGAAAAGCCTCCTGTCCTATGATATATGTAGCTCGTAATTGGAAATGGATTGCATGCCATTTGCCTATCTCAGTTTATTCTATCTGCAAAAAATTTCCAAAGAGGAGAGGGATACCCCCTTAGACTCCTTTCCCAGGAGAGTATTCACATTGCACTGGCAAAGCACTATAGCCAGCACTCAGAATCTTCCAGCTAGAACCCTGTTCTTAATAATGTCAGAAAATATATTGATGTATTCCTCTTGAAATCTTTAAAATTGCATATTACCTGCATGAATTGTGCAGTGTCTTAGTTCACCTTTATCTGCAGTGCTCTCGAACAAAGAAAACAAATGCACAAAACTTTACATAAAGCCATATATAGCTATATATTTATGGCAATCACAGCCACTCAGACTAAATAGTTTATATTCCTAAGAGAAGATTTAAATTTGTGAAAGCAGTTTCTTCTTAGATTCATCTTGGAACAGGTAGTTTTGCCTTTGTATCCTTATTCCACAGTTAATTTATTGTAAACTGGTCATAATTCAGCACCATGTGTGTCATTCATTCGCAGTACCCGGTAGCAGACATTCATCTACGGTGCCATCATTTGGACAATCATCGTCATTGCCCTCTAGAACTGAAATACATAGACCTTTTTGAAACATTCACATTTACTTAATACCCCTATCCTCTCAAAATGCCCAGCTCTCAACTTTCGCTCATGTCTCTCATTTACCCCTGGTCTTCTTTCAGCTTCGACAGAGATACCATCCTCTCGAATCTGAGTCCTCAGATATCGTATGAGGGATTCGATAAATGCGACATGATAATAGAGGCAGTCTTCGAAGACATCAACATCAAGCACAAAGTCTTGAAAGAAGTTGAGCAGGTGATTATTTCATATTTAATAGAGAACAGAAGGAGTACAGTACTTCTCCTACATGTAGTTTTATGGGCCATGAGTGAAAATTACCTCCTTTCCAAAGTAGCAACTGCCCCCCTAAGAAATAAGTCATCTCCCCTTACGGGATGCTGGACGGGGTGTTCAAGTGCAGACGAATCTTGTTCAGTTGTCATGTGAGTTGTATTGTGTTTAGTGCTGCTAAATAAATGAAGCTACTACATTTGGCCCTAAGGAACTCCTTCCCAAAAGTGTCCATTTAACTTTTAATTTGTTCAATTTTAACAGAATTACATTACAAAATGGGTTAAATGCTTCATACATCCAAGGTTTGGATATTTTTTCTGATAAGTAGCAGCTCCTCGATGTTTGTTCTTTCTCCTTTCCAGCACATTCCTGAACACTGTGTGTTTGCCTCGAACACGTCCGCTTTACCAATCTCAAAGATCGCAGAGGGCAGCAAAAGACCAGAAAAGGTACAGCGTGCTTCCCACTGCATTTTTATTCATTTTGTTGCATTTTCAACATGAATTAATGCTTGTTTTGTTTTGTTTTTATCTTTTTATGGGGTCAATTAGGACATTTGCTGTGTTCTGTTGCATTCCATTGTTGTAAGTAATAACTACTCAAAACAGAAGTGAAGATATGTGTAAAGGGAATGACCTGTTTATATATTGCAATTGACTGTGAATATGTTTTGGCATTTTGGTATTTTTTTTTTCTCCTTGTTTGTTTGACACAGGTGGTAGGGATGCATTATTTCTCACCGGTAGAGAAAATGCAACTCCTAGAGATCATCACCACAGATAAGACCTCCAAAGACACCGCAGCGTCTGCGGTCCAGGTCGGCCTCAAACAGGGCAAAGTGGTCATCGTGGTGAAGGATGGGCCGGGATTCTATACCACTCGCATTTTGGGGCCCATGCTCTCAGAGGTCGTTAGAATGTTGCAGGTACAGACACAATCTTTTTCTCTTTAGGAGATTGCGATATCCAAACTTGTAACATTCACATTTAAATGATAACATAGATGCCTTAAATTTCAGAGGCTAACGTATTTAACAGTTTTGGTTCCTTGCGTTCGCAAAGGAACCTTTGCAGTCAGGTTGGCGTGTGTGTGCGCGTGTATGTGTGTGTGCATCTGTGACACTTGCTTAGGTTCGCTTTAACTCAATAGGGGAAAGACAGATGAAAGTCAAACTTGGTATGTAGGTTTGCCATATTGAGAAGGTGTGCCCTATCATTTTTGGTGGAGGTCAAAGGTCATATGGGGGAACTGGGGACAAAAGTCTGTTTTGCTTGGGTATGCTGTTACTCAATAAGGGAAAGTCAGATGAAAGTCAAATTTGGTGTGTAGGTTTGCCATATAGAGAAGGTGTGCCCTATTGTTTTTGGTGGAGGTCAAAGGTCATGTGGGAGAACTGGGGGCAAAAGTCTGTTTTGCTTGGGTACGCTGTAACTCAATAGGGGAAAGTCAGATGAAAGTCGAACTTGGTATGTAGGTTTGCCATATTGAGAAGGTGTGTTTTTGGTGGAGGTCAAAGGTCATCTGGGGGAACTGGGGGCATAAGTCTGAAAACCTTGTTATGCTGTGGATGCTCATATGTTCCATCAGTCCCCAGTGCATCATGGAATTACTGCTTGAGTTAGCAGTTTCTTGATCAAATGAAGAAGCAGCAATGTGCTGTTTGCAGTACTGTAGGTGGTCACACCAGAGAAGTTTTGGCTGGATCAGTTTACCTCCTCGTGCGTGAGTGCTAATGTGTTCATTCATGTGAGTGCCTTTTCACTTAGTGAAGAGGGCAGAACACAATGAAAGAAAATAAGTCAGTTGGTGTTCTTACCAGTTTTAACTAAACCCCAGGAGTTCCCTCCAGGGCATGTTGTCAGATTGATGGACTTTAAAGGGGCATAGATGTGACAAGCCTCATTGCAATTTGCAGAGATCTACAGCTGTTTGTGTTTTGTAAAATGAATGGGATGTTGCTGTATATTGCAGTTCTAAATCAACATCTTCAATTCATTGCATTAATTGAAATGGCTTTTTTGATATTTATGAATTCAGGCATATCATTTTACAGTATGTGTATTTCAAGTACAAGGAACCATAGTGCCCATAGTCTGTTGTGAAATCATGCAAAATACTTCTTCTCTTACAGATTGCATGTATTACACTGTTGATGGTCACATTAGTGCTATGGAAGTGGTTCCATGTGGGTGCATGTTTGGGGTCCAATGTCTGAAATTGGCCATTTTATAAAAGCATGAAATATGTTTTTCTCTCTACAGATTTTATGTTACAAAAGTGAGAGTTCATGGTCAGAAATGGACCATATGGGCTATCATACAAAGTAATGCAATATGCTCCCTTTTACTTCATAATTTACATTATATGCTCTCCATCTGTGCAAGGAACCACAGTGCCCTTGGGCTCTTGTTTTTTCTGTAACTCTTATCACATAAGCAGGGAATCAATTGGCAAGACGTTTTATGCCTTGAAGAGGACAACGTTCACTAACTTTTTGAGGCAGATGTGTAAAAAATGTGGATTTATGCAACACTCTAGGTAGTTAATTTTTGAATGCACTAGAAATGAATCATTATGTTGTCGCATAGTGTATAACCACCATCATTGAAGTGAAAATAGAAGTGTTCAGTTATGTTTAAACTGAGTTTAAAGTATTGTGTATATGTACATATCTTATCCTGCTTTTCTTTCCGCAAACCCTGTCCATTTTCAGGAAGGTGTTGGTCCCAAAGAGCTCGACAAACTCTCAACAGGTTTCGGTTTTCCCGTCGGCACCGCCACCCTGGCCGACGAAGTCGGGATAGACGTAGCGGCCCACGTTGCAGAGTACTTCACCACAGCGTTTGGTGACCGGTTTGGCGGTGGAAACATCAATGTATTGAAAGACTTGGTACAGGCAGGATTCTTAGGTGAGTGTCAAGTTCCTGGATGGAGATCCTTTAAAGGGAAATATTGTATTTAGAATACACCAAAATGGCATACAAAGAAAATAGCTCTTACCATTGTTAAGCTCAGTGTCATCAATAAACATCTGCAAAAACTTCATTTTTCAAAAGCATCATGCATGAAATGAGTTATGGAAGATGCGTCCTTTTAACTTTGGAAAGTTTGGGTGAACAAATTATTTTTGAGCAACAAACATCTGAATTTCTATCTTTGAAATTTATTTCTCAAAAAGAAGGCCTACTGTCTTTCCATATTTTGAATCATCTATCATTCTATATCCACAAACTTCGGCTAAAAAACGTGATTGTTTTCAGTGAAACAATCACATTATTTCCCTTTATGGTATCAAGGAGCACTAACAAACCACTGAAGCATGTTTCTCACTCAGGCGTTGAAAGAATGTGCTGCATGGAGATCATTTCATTGGTACTTGCAGTAGCAATGAGATGCTCGGGTGAAGAAGAAATAAACTGGCTGGAATATGTGCCTTAAGAAATTTTAGAAGAATAAATCTGCCTGGAGAATGATTCTCACATAGAATAGGTGTAGGAGGAGTTTATTTTGTCTTCATACTTGAAGAGCAACTTTTAGCTGTTGAAAGTATTGTGTGGAGAGTAATAGTTCAGCATATGTTTAGATAGGACTGCTTAAGACAGTTTAAGTGAACAGTTTAAAGTATTCATTCATTACATTTCTCGCTAGGGAGTAAGGAAAGTTCTCAATTAGTTCTGCTCTTTTATTGACGATAAATTTGAAAGATGAAGAGCAACTCATGTTGCGCAGCATACACAGAGGTGGCGTGTTTTGATTACACATGTGGCCCTTGTATACAAGCTCACCAGGATATGCGACACTAGAATGTTTGCATAAGGAGAATTTTTGACAGTGTGGGGTGGGGGACAAAAAACAATTGGTAAGGAGAATTAGAACTGTCTGAGGCAGTGCGTCACTGCCTTTAAATGAAAGACAATGGCATGTATAATAATTTGTTGTGCACTTCTGAAGATTTGCATGTCGTGTTATGAGAATTGTGGTGATAGGTAGGCCTATAGTGTAGGATGTTATTGTTGTTGTTAGGTTTGGTTTTATTATCGCTGCTTGCATATAGTGTAACAATCACGACTGGTCAGGCCATGTCACTCTCTTATCATTTGTTGTTTGTTACATGTTAAGTGCACTCAAAGATGAGCCGTAGCTTGGTGTAGTCCAGCTTCAGTCTCTCAAACAGGCATTGCATTGACCTAACCATCATGACTCACTTTGTTAAAAACACAAGGTCGGAAGTCCGGGAAGGGTTGCTATGTTTACGGCAGTGGCAAGAGCAGGGAGGTGAACACGGAGGCAGAGGCAATACTGAAGAAATACACCATCGAAAAGAAGGGAGCAGACAGCGTGGAGGACCTGCAGATGAGATTGGCAACCAGAATGATAAACGAAGCAATCATGTGCCTGCAAGAAGGCATACTAGCAAACCCTGTGAGTAACATAATTGCAAATTTGCTATCACATTAAGTGTAAAAAGATGTGGGAGGGGGGGAAGAGGAGGTGATTGAGGGGACTCGGTAAGAGGAGACATTACTCATCGACTGCAGTACTTTTCCAAATCAGCACCCGATGCTCTGCTTCTTTGATTCTCCCACAATTTACCAATTTACGATACCATTGCAAGTTACGCTACCAGTATACTGCACAGGTTTGTGTGTTTCATTTATTTTGGGGGCTTTGTAGTAAATTTTCACCCCCTCATGTTTTCTTTTTTTGCCTTTTCCTTGGCAGGTTGAAGGAGACATTGGTGCAGTATTTGGTCTAGGCTTCCCACCTTTCCATGGAGGTAAGGAGATAGCCAGTTAAATGACTTACTTTTGAGCCAGAAATGCATGAAAAAAGGCTGATATTAGTGTAATATCTTGTAAAATGGTTTACCCTACTAAAACGTGTATCTCAGAATGCACTATGTGTGATCACCCAGCTGGGGAAAAAAAAATTTCCTATACGGTGCTGTCATGTTCTTCTTTGTAGCACTTGTATTGTCTGTAGTGTAGACGCAGAGCAAATAACTTGGTTATTCAAGGTTCTTGCTGGTGTACAGTAGGTTAGGAACTGTTTGTATTGTAAGCTTTAGTGCCTTATAGCACAGTGTGGGAGTACAGTTTAGACTGGTTCACCGTCTAGAAAATTGTCCAAACCGACTGCTTTGTCAATGAGAAAAATGACTTCAGCTCTGCAGGGTATTAACTGGGATGTGTCAAAAGTGATTTTGAAAGAAGTAAGGTCACCTTTAAATGTTCTACATTTTACATTCCCTTTGTGACATTATTCTTTAATAATTAGAGAATGTACCCTCAGGAATTAGGATTATTTCAAAGATACAGTTGCCAACCAGTGAAACAGTAATCACATTTTGGGGTTTTTTTAGGACACATAATACTTAGCTATTAAAACAAGGTTTTGAGTGTCATGCGCAGTAGCACTCTTACACTTTGCACGCAAACTCATCAGATTGTTTTTGCTCTGGTGTCCTAAACCAGCCAGATCTGTTGAAAAGGGAATTGAACAGTCCATATACGTGTGTGATATTGGAGAACTGAGTCAATGACCTCACTTATGACTGCTTACAGTGTTTGACAGCACAATACCCTCGTTCTCTTCCATTGGCAGGACCCTTCAGGTTTGTCGATACGTACGGGGCAGACAAACTCGTGGCAAAAATGGAGCAATATGAGAAACTCTACGGCGCTGCTTTCACACCATGCCAGCTACTTAAGGACCACGCTGCCAACTCAAGCAAGAAATTCCACGTCAAATAAGTGCAAAAGACTCTTCTGTGAACTTGATTGCAAATTTTTACTGTTTCAAAGAAGAAAAGTTCTAAAAAAAGTTATTTTCCAGCATTACGTGCATTTGAAGTGAGTTCGAAGTGACGGAGAAGTGAAAGATTTGGCTGGCCATTCTCTTTTCAGATTGCACACGTACCATCGTCAGTGTGTATGAGCACAGAAAGAGGTGGTGTGTCTCTTGCATGGCAAGAAATTCAGCCACAAATGCAACAGGGTATTAGAGTCTCAACATTTCAAGGTTGATCAGATCGTTTCCATCGTCGCCACGGTTCGTTTCTTTTAATCCTGAAATATCACGAACAATGTTAGGATGAAATACGTAGTGCAGTCTAAAATCAGTCAGTCAGTCAATTCTTCATGAGATTAAAGTTAAAATACATCCAAGCGTCCACCAGCCTCATGTGATTTTAAGGATCAAATGATACTTTATCTTGCCAAGAAACTTTCAATCCAGTTTTTTTGATGTATTGAGCATTCTACATTTTTCACAACTTGACACTTTGTTCATGTGCTTGGAGACAAAACTCGACATTCATAGACCATGAGCTTGCATTCCTACCAGTTAGGTGGTGGATGGAAGGACTTCATTGATGGAGAGGATGTATTATCTGAGGCAGCCTTTGAAGATGCCACTTTCACAAAAGACACTATTGAAGAAACCGTCGAGGCTTGACACTGCTGTACCTCAAGACACATGGGACTGACGTTCAGTATATTTAAGCATAACTCTAGAACGCAGGCCTTGTCTTCCCAAATTGAGCACATTGTAGGCCACATGGAATGTGATATAAGATACATCAGTTGTCATCTTAAAGGGAGAAAAAGAAAACCCATATTTTTTTTTTTTTTTTCTTCGAATGGAGGGGGGAGGGTTGCAGCTCACATAATTTTTTGTGAGCCGTTGATTGAGTTATTCTTTCCCTATTTTGGCAAGTTAGGAAAAAAAAAAAAACAAATGTCAAGTCAGGATGCACATTTCACATCTATTTTTTTTTTTTTATATTTACAGCCGTGTGACTGTAAGGTGTGCAGCGGTTTTGTGTCCTATGTTTTTCTACAATTTGTTGACACTTTCCAAAACATGGTTCCAAATGTCCTCGATGAAAGATACGTAAAGCGGTGGGAATCTGGAATTAAGTCGCCTGTTTCGTTTTGATGAGGCCTTCAGCGTTTCGGATGTTTGATATTATCATAATTAGAAATCTGTACAAACAAAAAAGAAACAGGGCTGTTGATCAATATTTGGTGAGAGAGACTGTAATATTAAAGTTGCTTCATTAACAAACTCTTTCTCCGCATTCTGTTTTACTTTCTCAATTTTTTGCAATCGTCTGCAATTTTGCTGCCACGCCCGATGTACTGGGCCCTATCATTGCTCACTACCATGCTGAGAGAGTGCGTTCCCCGATGCTTATATGCGACTGACCCTTCGTGACTGTAAGGTGACCGAGGGGGGGGGGGGTGGTGTAGAACCATCAAATTAGCCAGCATTTACCAACATCATGCTTGAACAATTGCTAGCTAAACATCATCAGAGAACATACCAATGTTGCCCACAAACTACAAGCTATGGTGAAGCATACAAGTAATCATTCTCGAATTACAAGCTACATGTGTTGCAGATAAATATCACCATTCAATAAAAAGCCTGTATTACATGTAGCATTAATGAAGGCTTACAAGCATTCTACAATTTTTTTACCATGGAATGTACACATTAGCTCGCATTGATATATCCTTGGTCAATGCAAGGAAGAAGGAATTTATTTCACCATGAACAGGCTACTTAGCATCATGGGACGGATCGATCTCTGCTGTGCTGAGAAGCTGGGATAAAACCTAACAACTAGTTTGGTATATCCTTCATTCCAGCCAACCTCAAAGTGACTTGAATAGACACCTGCTAAACCTCCTGTTCAGTAGAGGCTACTCATTCTATTCATTTCCCTTCTGATGTCTATTCACCTCAGTTTGAGGTAGGTTTATATAAGGTATCTCCCATTAATTTGATCAACACCATAGCAACAATGTTATGTCAAGAAAATCTGTTGTGTGGTGTGAAACTATTTATCACAGGATTAGGTTCTGTGGTAGAAATATGAGACATTAGTGAGTCAGAGATGGTTTCTTTTCTGGCCCTGTGGGCAAAGTTTGTATGAAGAACTGCCAAAAATGGAGGTCATAGGGAGGCTAGGTATGTGAACTTGAGCTTGGTTTAGAAGCTTAACCTATGCAGAAGTGCCATTGAGATTCCTGTTAGAGTAATTTCTCTCTGAAATAATGCCATATCAAATTCCATTCACCAAATGGAATTGCAAATGCCATCCTTGTAATGAGCACAGCCACTTGCATTTATTACCATCATGACAGACCATTCTTTTAAACTGCTGAAGGAATTTGACAAAGAAATAGGCAATGAAGACAGAGAAGACTCTGAACTTAGACATGCTGCAGAATTGACAATCAATGTAATGTATTTTCATGCTGTAGAACATGATTTACATAAACATTATCTTATATTGACGTACTCTAATGTCAGCATACTGCGAAATCGTCCATTGGCCAGAGGTTGCTTCCAAAGACCCGTAATATAGAGAGGGCGGGTATTTCCAGTTGCTTAGCTGACCAGTGGATCACATTCTTTTACACATCAGCTAGTATATCTGTTAGACCATCTGTCAGTCTGACCTGTTGCATAACTTTCATGGGTGTCTCGGGTTTGTGTGTACATTTCTCGAAACAGGGAAGTGAAATTTGACCTCCCTGCTTGTACACAGTCTGAATGTACACATTCCATGAGGCAAGGTCTTACCAGAATTTGAAACCCAAATGTAATGATGAAATTTGTGCCACTGACTGACTTACTCTCTTCCTTCATGACCTACAATGACAGTGCTATCTTGTTGGGGCTAAATCATCTACTGATGATGAATACATTCCTCCAGTTAAAGTTTCCTTCTCATGGAATACCAAACAAAAGGTAGAAGATGAGTTACAGCAGGATTTGCTGTTATTTGAGCACTTCAAAAGTGCACCAAAGGGTTGTCTGTACTTCTCAACAATTGTAAAAAGCTACAGAAATTACTCTTAACTTGGCCTCTTTGTCAAAAGGTAAAAAATAAAAACAAAATCACCAAATTTCCAAAAGAAATGCCTTTGCGTAAGAGTTTTGATACGGTGACCTAAACAGAAGTCTGGTACATTTACCAAAAGACCGCAGTTCCACTATGACTTAGCTCCCCAAAAAGGGGAAGATATTAAATCTTCTTTCCAAAATAAGAAACAATCTAATTGGTGAAATTTCTTCCGAAAGAATGGCAGAATGCTTTCAAGGGTTGGTACCAAACGGAAGAGAAGGACGGAAGACAAATTAAAAAGGGTATTTTTTTTTTTTTCCTTCATCAAAGAGCTGCTTGAACAGCCAAAATTTGGCAAAGTATTTTCAACTTGACAGAAAGCAATTAAAATCACCCCATTCTGGATAGATATCCTCAAATGAGCTGTTATCGTTTTGATTAACGAAGGGACATTTTGACTGACATATGTGCCTTCACATCCATTACCATTCATAAACTTTGAAGGTAGTATCTATGTTTGTTAGGCGATGTCAAGCTCCGGTTCTGAAATGGCTTCCCACATCTAAAATTTTAACTGACGTACATTGCAGCTACGACAAAGTTCAGCATGTATGCGTACAATAATCGCACCTAACTGTAATACCAGTAGGTAAGATACATGGGTGCCATATTGATGTGCAAACCAAAAGGCTGTACTGCGACCTCATAAAAAAAAAAACTGGCATATTTTGGGTATCCAACCAACTACGGACATCATGTTGTTAATTTGAAGGAAGACTTAAGAACTGCACATCTTCCTTTTACATACAACCTTTCATAAAGCACCTGGTGGAAAACTCTCCCGTAGTTATCCAAAGGCACTGTTACAGTGGTGGATGAATGATAAAAGTAAAATTCAAGGCTAACTGTAAACTGTTAACTATTAAATCATGAACTTATCACACAATCGCCACAGCTGAAACAAGGAAAGAACAATGCTCTCATTGAAAAAAACAACACAAAACTCACTAACAATTATAAAACTATGGCAACCTCTTTTCCATCCAGCCTAAAACAAATGCTTTTCAAAAAAAGAATAACTAACTGCTACATTATGAGGTACAACTAATGTACACATTAATAGTACCGAGGACGTTACTACAGTAAAGGAAAACTACAGAAATTTGAGATGACAGATTCAATAAAGATCTGTTTCTATACTGGCCACAAATTAACAATGTTGCATATGAGAAGAAAAGTAAGAAAAGAGTTTAGTGATCACACACTACTTTAACAGTGATTTATTGTCTTGTCAATGACTCTTGTGATGTCAGACTTTTCTTGCTATCTCTCTGCAAACGTTGCTAGTTTCCTATTTATACTCTTGGCAGTCTCTGATGTATTGTTAATACTACTTTCATGATAGTGCAACACACACATTGTCTGCCTACCTGTTCACTGCTACTCCCAAAGGGTGATCGTGAACTTGTGACGTTGGCATAGAGTTATCAAGAATAGAATGGTGTTACATATGATACCCACGTGATGGCAAAATGATGACTAACTACAATTTTAACCGGAACTGTCTGGAAACCATTCGTTCCTAAGTCCATTCCATAAACAATTTGACTCATCTTCGTCATTTGAACCTACAGTTTCCAGTATGAAAGAGCAGGTGCATACGAATACATAATTGTATTTTGGGTGATACTTCGGCCAAGGTTTGTGAGAACATTACATGTGGCAGACAATAACTTTCGTTCATGGAAGGAACACAACATCAGACTCAGCTTCCTTCGAAAGTGCTCAAATTTCGCGGCATGTTCTCTAAGTTTCCCCATGCCACCACGGTTCAGACCCGGGATCCATAGACACCATGGGAGGTAATGCTCTGACTTCCAGGGCTGCCATGGTTAAAATGGTTAGTCGACAGGATGACAGGAAGTTGACTCACAAGCACACTATACTTTACAATGATTAACCATTTTAGTAAAGATCATTTAACAGGCACTGTTGATAGACAGTTCATTCTTCCTTAAAACATGTAGACCATGAAACTCTCAGTCAATCACACTGTAACTTGTTGCAATTTGGAATGATAATGCCTGTGTTAAGTCAGCATGAACAGAGCTAATACAGTGTGCATAACTTTTGCAACTCTTCTGTATTCAAGGTCATGGTATTCTTTCAAAATGTATAAAAGATAATGTATATATGTTAACCATCAACCATTCAAATAATAAGAGTTACTCAAATGGATGGTGTGTTAATTGGGAGGTTGAAACAATTGACAGGAAATATGGGTGGATAACCTCTGGTATTCTCACAAACCCGACTCCTAACTCTAAACATAAAAGTAACCATGATCGGTGGTTGGCTAAAATCATGTTTATGCCAATATAAATTACGTTTTATTCATTCAATCATGTTCTAGAGAACAGACACTTCCTGACCATCACTCACAGTCCTACTGTTTACCCATCCTCAAAACCATAAATATTGGGTAAATGTGTCACACCTGAGGATACACAAAGGGATGATTACAAGATCTTATTCCAACATAAAATCATTGCGCACTTGTGGAATGACACGTTTATGATCACAATTACTTTCACTTGGTTTTCTCTATCAACAGAACGGCAAATTGTGGCCGCAATTCTTCAGCTTGAACTGTAAGTGCAAAAACAATCCTGATATTTTTCTTCCATGATTACACATTACAAATGCAAAAAGTTCAAGCTAAATAGCCATAACAATGTGTCCTAGGTAGTTCATTCTCCTATGTCAATAACCAGTATTTGTTAAAAAAACCGTGTCTTTGTAATGGATTATCTATCCTGACTGTATATACCCATTCCTTTCTTAAACCATTATCTGACGCAAAGGGAACGGCACTTTCTGATTTTAGTTATACACCCATCTTCCTGTCAAAATTTTTCTGTCAAAATTTCTCTCCCAGACGCCAAACCAGACAGCATAATATGATTGTTTCTCTAGATAGTTTAATCCTGAGGTGAGAATGTTTTCCTAAGCCAAGGAGCACCAGGCATCTGATCACTCTCTCAAGACGCCAGCATCACCTTGTCACAAATTTCATCCACAGAGAACAGAACAATGTTCCCGCTAGCCACGTCTTCCAGTAGTACTGCCTGCCGAGGCTGGTGCCGAATACCGGGACCATTAGAGCAAAGGAGAACAGATAGGCAGGAAGGGTTGACATAATACTCAACTGTGACCTGTGACCTTCACCGTGGAGACGGCCCTGTTTGTCCGGATCCGCAGAGTAAAAGTCTTGCATCATTCTGAAATAAAAGAGCATTAACATGGGAGAGTCACACGTGCAAATTAATTTCTATCCTTGCATTGCATCTCATCGTACACTATTATCATGGCAGCATATATCATAGCCTGGGTGATACCATGAAAAAAAAAAAAGATGAAACTTCTGGCCGAAATTATGGCCTGATGCAAGACATGTTCAAATGTTCATTAATGCTAACATTAGTCTCCAAGAATGACAACGTCCCACGACAACAACATGCGGTAAACTACAAAGTGAAGCGAAATATGGACTATGGCAATGCAACATACCACAATATTTCTGGAAAGGTAATGTATTTGATATTTTACGCTGAACATTTCTGTTATTTTACACTGAACATGGAATGACCCTTCTCTTCATTTGACTTACTTGTCTTTCTCTTGGAAGACTCCATGTAGCCAACGGTGGAACTCCTCCTCCCCTTCGGGGATTCCATCGATGGGTATCCGCCTCAGATGGATGTGAACCTGCCTGCATTTGCCAGACAGGAAATCTATTTCGGTGGAATATGAAACAAATCGAACAAATCATGATAAATTAAAGGGGAAATCAGGGTTTATTTTCACAAATTATTTCACAACAATTCCCCAATCGTATATATTTTGGTGAACAATCAGTTTAGAAAGAGAACTCAACTGAAGGTGAATTTTCTCAGTCAAACCCTGATTTACCCTTTAATCATCATTTCATACACAAAGTGTTGACAGGCACAAGGATGCAATTCATTTATCAATAAAACCACTGTTTGGTCCATGTTTTGAAATGGCACCATTGTTTGGTCCATGCTGTTTGCAAATTTTTGTTCTTTATGACACCACATGTTCTGTCCATGACTCTAAATTTGTCATCTTGCAAAGGAAGTTATTTCACTCAGCACAGCATTATGATTCACAATTAAAATTTAAAGCAAAACTGGAGTGGCTCTGAGAGAAGTTACCTCATCCACTGTCAAGATTCTTTGAACAGTCCCCAAAACTACAAATTTCAATTAACGTTCTTTGAAATGCAGAAGAATGAAAAAAAGTGCACTCAGTGGCAAACATTTCAGGTTTTTCCTCATAACGACTGCTCGTTAATTGTGTTTGGTTTCCAACTTTCCGACACTAGGATCATCTTAGTTCAAGAAAAAATAGAAAGTAGGTTAGCAAGTAGAAAAAAACTAAATTTATTTCAGGATTTTACACATGTTATAAATGCCTCCCACGCTCACCTCCCATAGATGGTGCAGTTTCTCGGAGCAATGTTCCATCCGGCATTTTGAAAGGTTCACCAGAGTAGGCAATGGTTACATCATAGATTGCCTGGGCATGTCCCTTCAATCCCTGTACCATAAGATAAGTTGCCTTATAACGGGGTGAGAGTACTTGTTCCAAAACTGGGAGTCCTGGTGGTGGCAAAGTTAAGAAATGAAATCAACTTTGTTATCTTACAATAGAAAATAAATGAGCAATATAGTTCACAATAATTTTTATAATTTGACAAATATTTACTTTGACAATACAAGCAAACCTTTGCTGAGGAATGACGTGTGTCATAACAAAATGCTATTACTGGTAGGCAAAATGCTATCACAGAGGAAAAGAATTGAATAGCAGTTTGGTAGAACAGTGAGTAAATTGATATTTGCCATGGAGAAACATTTACAAGAACACAATTTTTGAATGTTACATTTATATTCCTCCCATTGTGTGGGCTAACTCAAAGAGGCTTTGATAAAAAAACCACACCATATGCACAAATGAAGTAGCAAATATAGGTGACGAAGGAAACTTTTGACACACAGCTAGCTCTAATGAAAGATAGCTTTAAGCTAGCACTATCCATAATTGTCAATGCCTGAACAACTACGTCACATGATTCACTGTGAAGAGGGTTGGAAGCAGAGGGTATCAAACACAGATACAATAATGTTAGACAATTGCTTGCATACAGACAGAAATATACCGAAGAACAGTGATTAGTATTTTCATCAATTAATAACGATGCAACAAGGTCATTTCTGATTTGTGAACACCGGGACCTGGGTACCAGAAGGTAATGTAAATCTATCACTAACACTGGCATTTTTGTTATAAATTACCTCTTGGTCAGTGACTTTTTGTAGTACATTTGCAATAATTATTTTTCTTTGCAAATCAAGCCTGATACATATTTACCTCCATTTAATGCTATTACTTCTATTTACTTAAGATATGACAAATACTGTAACATCAAAAGAAGTACCGTTGTTCACTTTATGAAGGAAGCTAGTGGTAACTCTCTAAGTGGGTAACAAATGTCCAGCAGTACATGAGTTACCTGAGAAAACACTAAATTATGTCGTCAATAAAGGATTAGTGAACCTTTAATTGAAAAAAAAAAACATCATAGAAAGTTCAGGATGTTATTTTGCACAATGATGAAGTCACAGTCATGTAGCCCCACAAAAACCAAATGTTTACTTAAAAAAATTTGGTTTTATTCTGGGAAGTTGGTCACGTTACGCAGAAGGACAGGATCGATACATAAACTGAAATCTTGCGATCATCGAGATCATAGGGAAACATACACACTACAAGCACACACTGGTATGATCCAGAAAGGCATTTGAGGTCTTAGTGCCAAGCATGTCTACAATAACAGACTTTTAAAATGATGAGATTTCCTGAAAGGTGAACGGGTTCACTGTACCTTGTTTTTCTGCGAACTGTTTGCTGGCTAGAAGCAGACCATATTCCTTCGGTTTGTATCTCGTCCCCTCTGGGTACACGATCATCCAGATCTGTGGCAGAATTTTGCAGTAGTAACAAGTAAAAATATTCATCATAGGTGGTTGCATGGTAGCCTCATAAATAGGAAAACAGGTTCTTTTGTCTTTCATACTTGCCAACATTGAGGTGCAAAGATAAAAATTTGAATTCAGTTAACAATGTGATGATGCTTTCACAAGGTTTTAACCTTTTAATATTTCATGTTGTAACACAGGGAACAGTAGGGTTTTGCATGAATGGGATATATGAGTTCTATCTACATCTTTTGACTGATATCATGTTCGCATGATGCACAATTTAAAAAACAGAACTGAAACCCTGTTGTTTTAATTCTCTGTGTTTCTCAGATTCTGTGTACAGCAAATGGACTGAAACTTACCTACATTCATAAATATGTATATATAAAGCAGGATTTCACCACAGTATTAATACTTCAACATCCAAGGGTAAACCTCCCAATTTGATATAATGCTGTTGGTAATTCTATTATTATTACTAACCAATTTTTCGACACGTCATACTAAATACGGATTATGTGTGCTGTTCTGTAGGAAGGAGCCTCGAAACATGCCCTTAGGGCTCACTATGGGTCCTTTAGTGTTTGTTAGTGCCATACTGTACGAGAAACATTTATCACAATATATAGTAACCATGTCCTACATTTTGAGACAGTTTTGAGGAAAATGCATTCAAACTTTGTCTGGATTTACATCCTGTCCTGGTTTCCCGATTAACTTATACAAATTTGTGAGTATATTCAAATGGGTCTGGTGACGTAAAATACTACATTTCAGCACATTCACTACCGTACAGTGCATATCAGATTCGGGAGTAATCTAAGAGGATTACAATAATTAAATTAAAAAGAGAATGTGAACAGGATCAGTGAGCAATAATTACACCCATGAGACCCACTGCTGTAAATGATATTGCACTCTACTGTTATTCACATGATTCAACATCTTATGAAAGTCTCTTCTTTCAATATTTAAATATATTTTAAATATATAGTTTAAATGTTCTTTTAATCTAAACAATGATGCATCAATGTGAAAATGCATTCATCATTCTCATGGCCTAGTGAAAAGACTGGCTGTTACATTAAAGATCCACAATCACCTTGAAGCAACACTCACCGGAAGCTTCTTGTCTCGAAAGCTGCCTAGTTTCTTCATAATTCTCTGCTTGTTGCTCTCATCGAAATTACGACCCCTCTTGACGTAGATACCACCATGCTGGGAAAAGGAAAGATGTTTCATAATTTATGGAGAGATCAAGAAAATGGCAAGCGATGCTTTGAAAAGACAAACAAAAAAAACTAAGTGTCATCGATGGCGCTAGCATTTCCTTCCATTACATTTATTTTCCCAGTAAACACTGAAGTTATCAGATTCAGTACTGGATGCAATCCTGTAATCTTGAACAGCTTTTAGTTTTGGTATGCTGTAACATCCAAAAAGCTTAAGTTTCCATTCCCATGGAAACAGTTTACTAAGTTTACTCACCAGGTGGAAGTAATACCCAAAGAGTGGGAAATATTTGAGTCCATCTTTGAGGATGAACCTGCATCTGCCGAGACACCCAGCTCTGATAGCCATCATGTCAGCGACGATCCAGTCCATCGTACTTTGATGATTGCAAAGGTAGATAACGTTCTCTTTCTTCTCCAAGGCATCGTAGTCGCCATACAGGATTATCTAGGAGTAAAGCAGCGGTTACCTTAATATCAGCTGAAGTGCAATCAATCATCGTAGCAGTGCCATCCATCCTGCTACAGTACGTGGGTTTTACAGTCCTGTACATACTTGCAGGACAATGTGCAACAGATGCTGCTGCCCTGTGAACATAATGATCACTTTGTGTTATACTGTGCATGCTGTGAACTTACAACTGACAAATGCACTGACCAGGATCATGTACAGTATTTTAGAATCAAGACTGTCATCCCCGTATTTCCGATGCTTTTAGATTCAAGGTCAACAGTCACAGCAATTTCAACAGAGCAAAATCAAAAGACGAGCAAAATCGAAAGACAAGCCAATACAACAATGTTCTACCTTCTATGTCTTAAAATGCATGAATTCAACTTTACATAAATATCTGTAGTGAATCACTGATTACCTTGAAATGATCGCCACAATAATTGCTAAATACGTACAGTTGAGTAGCATTGATATGAAAATCCACTAATTACAGTAGCAAAGAGATCTGGATACCTGTCTCCATTAGCGAAGGACACTCAGTTTGCATGGTTGATTTTCTAGTAACTTTTTAAACACATAAATGTAGGTTTCCATATTCACATGATCACAAACTGTAATCACAGAAAATTAATGTCGAAGTGGTCTGAGGACTTTGTCGAAACATTTTCACTGTGACAAGATCCAGTGGTCAGCTATCTGTCTGCCTTTCTTTTAACACAGATGTTTGTAAACTGGCATATCTGGTGTCTTGTCCAAAGTGAAGGATATAAGAACTAGAGTCAGTGAGGACTCGTAATAGCGCACAGAAAATAGAGGTTGTGATCCAACTAGGTACGCCATAATCTGGGCAAAGCAAGGCATTTTGTATAACCTACCACAGGATTGCCTGGATTGATAAGGCTTATCCCCATAGTTGCTCTGTGATATGATCGCTCCGTGAAATCACGTCTGTTTCAGGGTACCAGCACTCTAGTTCTTACATTCTTTACTACGGTTTTGTCAGAGCAACAGTTAAAGTTCTTCAGTGGATCACATCTGAAATTATTTCTGACTTTCATTTTTTCTTTGGAAGGGGGGATGGGAAGGGATGTTAATGGCAAATCCGTAATTCATGACATATTAAATTCTTTTACATTTAGAGCTATTGCACATGAAGCATTTCTACTGGGATGCAGTTTGATAATGTGTAGAACCCTTAGTTTACTAGCAAAGAGTACATTACTGTACTGTATGTGCACTTAACCTGATATTATTTTCAATCAAGAACAAATCCATAAAATCTTGTCAAATTCTGATCATCACAATTTGCTTGATTGATTTTGCATTTTCCAAAATTTCTCACTGGGGAGGTGAATTTTCTGTAATACTGTACTCACCTCTGTTCCTGTCAAAGTTTCAAAAAAGAACTCTACAACCCGCTGATATGTTCCCCATATTCTATCGTCAACTGCCCTAAACCACCTCTCTGGGAAAAGAACTGAAACTGCCCGCCATCCAACAATTCCTGTGAAGTATTGTGGCGCTACACCGAGCATAAAAGCAGCAGGCACTGCAGACCTGAGCGAATTGAGATGTACTAGTACGCTCAGCACCATGTCGATGCAGATTAAATCTGAAACAGAGAAAATCCTTAACTGTAACAGACTGAATGGTACAGAATTTACCTTTGCAATGCAGTTACAATGGACTGCACTTACTACGATATAGAACTGGACAAGAATTTGACCAGAAACGTCTTTCACTGGGACAGGCAGCGTACAGTACTGCAATTTTACTTTAAAGGCAAGTTTTGTACATATCCATCAAATTGTTGTAAAATATTACACTGCACATGTTGTTACTGTACAGTACATACTGAGTTTATACCACCCTTGTGTAACCAAAACTTCAATATTAATGTAAGCACCAATTTTTCATAAGGAACTGGAACATATCTGTGGTCACCGATGTATGTACGGTGTCTGCAAATAAATTTAGTTTTGAACAACTCTAAATGGGAATCAGTCACCATGAATCTACGAGTAGCATCCCAGATGCACAGCGCTGTTATTAAATCTAGTTTCAAACGTATAACACTCACTCAATATTTTTATTCATTTCAGACAGCACTGGTGTAGGCTGTACAGTGTCTTCAGTATCTACCATACTGTGCATCTCAAATTAAAAACAAATTTGACTGATATAGCCCAAAAAACAACCCAAACATACAATAATCAAATTGTTGATGAAAATTGGCACTGCATGTGTCAGTTATTTGAATTAAACCTTATTCTCTCTCCTTAAAGCTTCTAAACAAGGGTTACTGTATGTGATGCATTTCAGAAGGTACATTGTTAAGACCCTTTACAGTACTGCACTGTCCACATACATGTAGCATGTCGGCATAGTTTAGGTGAAGCTATGCCTTTGAGTACTGTACATCTCCATGATTTTTTATTTACAGAAAACCTTACATTTCTCACATACTGATGACAGGAAAATATTGCAAAGCAAACAAATCAGTAACCCATTTCTTAGCTGGTTGCTATCTAAGGAAGTACTGTAGGCCAACAATCTGAACAGTATGTTTTTTAGAAACAATTACCTCTGACTTCATTAGGGTAAAAGGAAATTTAGTTTCTGAAGTGTGCCTCTTTGCATAATATTTCCAAATCACAATTACTTTCTAAAGCTTACATGTGGCAGATTGAATAGTGAAACAGGCCACTACTTTCTGTCATTTCCACATTGAGTCAACAGTGTGCGCTCTTGATGTTCATCTTGGGGAATACAGTTGCTAATTTTGGTTTGGGTTGTCATACAGGAGGTGGAATAATTTCACCTCTGGTGACACAATTCTTTGTTGGATGAAATCTTCATTTAAGGCAGTGCTGATTCATAATAATGTTTCAGCTTCTGCGGGTGGAACTGTCACAAACTTGGAATGATATATTTCCTTAAGGGTATGTTTGACTGTATAGCCCCATATTCAGTACAAGTCATGGTCAGTGTTTCTGAACTTTAACTTAGTTGTACAATACTAAGTTCCTTCAAAACCATTTTGATGCAATGACAATCTAAACAGTCTAAATAAATAGCGACATTCTCACATGTCATTATTTTGGCCCAACAATTATTTTCTTTGCCTTGAAGCAATGACAACAATCTTTCTACAGTTGTAATGGGCTCTGGCAATCTTGCCATGTCATTGTCAGATATTACACATTTCATGCAATTAGACCTAAGCTTAACAGTAAAGTAAGGGTTGTGGAAAAATCAGCAAGGAATCTAGCTATGTAGGACTAGGAGTCTGTGTAAGATGATAATAATAAGATAAATGTGATTGTGAAAAGATCTGTCTTGAGATAAAGTACTGTAGGTCTGTTAGTGGGCATAAATAAGCCTGTACACGGTACTTGAATAAGTAGAGGGTAAGCTTGCTTTGCCTAATTCTAGACCTAGCGGAATGTTAAGTATACTGTAATGTGCGCACGTGGGCCAGGGGGTTAGGCCTTTTACAATTACTTTCACTTTGAGCATCTTCTACAGTACTTGGCCTAGTGCTAGTTACTGTCTACTGTACAGTCTACGTTATGAATAATTTCGTGGAATAGGTATGACGGATGTTTAACTAACACTAATGGTTTGGCAAGAAAATGCAACTGCAATATTAATTATGCGGACTCCCTGAGTACGAAATGCAATACTGCTTTGTCATGAAATGCCACCCAGATTAGAACAACTCCTTTGTCTTGTAGCTCGTTCGTGTACTTTCAGATGTGACATCAAGCCATTACTGCAAGTAATAATCACTGAAGTCGTTGAAATATAGTACAATTTGTATACAGTAGAACCATGCATGCGTAGCCGATGGTACGGTGCAAAGTCAATACATTCGAAAGTATTACTAGCACATGCAGCACGTGCAGATCAGAGAAATAGATGGTCGAGAGAGTTGTCATGGAACAATAAATGAATTCCGAACTGTACAAGGGCAGAATTAGGGGGTCTCACGAAAACGCGTAACACAAATCTTAAGGAAATTTCCGGATAATTTAACCCACAAACATCTTAACTTTGGGACATAGTTTTCCCTTCATATTATCAGGTTTTCTCAAAAATCAAACGTTTGTATTGCTTCCGTTTTCTGAAGAGGGGTACTTCGATACCAAACAACAAAAATGCCATGGGAATTACGGCAACTGTCGAAGGTCAGCAATGTTTGTCTTAACCTAGAGTACTGAGTCTAGTCTTACCCCAGAGCCGGCCATGACTTTACTCTTACCTCCTAAGCATCCGCCTCCACTATTCGGCCTTATTTTGTCAGCAAGTATGTAGTTACAGTGACGACGTTCTACTTTAGCTATTACTATTAGACAAACAAACGGAGTCCACGGCACGCCAAATGCTTCAGGAATTCGAAACACTGATGAAAAATTTTCGTGTACCTTTACTTATCAAGTGCGTACGTAGAAGGATGAAAAGGGGTGGGGGATCGAGTGGCTTCCTTTTTGTTCGTCTCGATTTCCCGAGTCATAGATCTGTCTTCACACTTTTTGCATTAGTTTTGAGAGGAGAGTTAGCTTCAGAGTGTCCGTCCGTCTTACGATCTTTAGGTCCCCGGATCAAATCGCAGTGGAACAACTTGAAACATTTCTGGGGCTTCAAATTTGGCTTCTTAATTTTCAGTAAAGCTGCTAACAATGATGCTTGAAGGGGTATTTTGGATTTCAGTTGTCCGATTTAGGTCTTGTCCGCTTCAGGTTGCTTGGTACTACAGCTACTGTAATAGGCTGCGGATGAACTGGGCAGGTTCTCCGGCCACCCCTCCCAGCCTTTGGCAAAGTGACTTAAGACTGGAGGGACAGAAGTACGATCAAGTCGGTCGGATGGGGGAAATGGAAGGTCCTGCGAGCAGGTTTGGGTACCGGTATGCATTAGTTTGCATTGGCAATTGTCTCGTTTCCCTCTGCCTCGATCGATACCCTCTGGACACTTATCGAAAAGAATAGGTGAATCAGGACTCGCCGGGGTTCATCCACGATTAACACGGTATAGGGTTCTTGATGAGCCTATATGAGGGTTCCTGATCCTCAACTCCCAAATTCAAAATTCGAATTCACTCACTATATCAAACCATTGTGTTTAAGCTCAACGAGCGTATTCAACCCCAATAGGCGTAGATGGGCGTGAAACGTGTGTGTGTGGTGTGGGGGGTATCACTCTTTTATTAAAGGGGACATCTCCCATTGGTCCCTCTTATTTTTTTTTTTTATCAAAATCGTGTGATTTGACCTAAAACTGTTATGAATTGTTGAAATATAGAATGTGAACGCACTTCAATTAAAGTTCATATTGTCAATTTCACTTTGTTGGATTACTTTGTTATAAGACAAGATTAATTGTGGACATGCGCGGCGACCTTGATGCTTACCGTTGGCGATATATCGAAAAGTTCTGTACATGAAACCATCATTTGCTCATTTTCCTACCAAAATTTCTAAATTTTTCTCATTGAGGTAATTAAATCGAAATGATATGTGTCTCAGTTGAAAACAACTCATGGAATGCCGATTTTTTTTTTATTCGAAGTACATGATCGTTGACCATTTCAATGTTTTGTAATATGTCATAATTCGGGGAATTTCCCCAACAAAACAATGCACCCATCATGCCCACACCCACGCGATTTACGACAAAAGTATAGATCCTAATAAAATCATTTCTTCTCTTCCTACTACTTATCCTACCCATCATGACACGCACCTCCCAGAAACGCGTTTAGCCGTGTAAATATATCTGTAGCAACAAGTATGTAAAGTACGGATGATTTTTTTTTTTTCGCCCATAAGAATCAATCTCATAAATTGATGATTTACGACAAATGAAATGGGTTTTCCCAATAAAAAAAATTCAAGAGGGTGCGAAATAGCATTTTTATAGTATCTATAGCGCACAGTCTGACCGACGGTCAACTATATGTATACGTATAGACATAATTAAGTCATTACTGGTATCTGCAGTATTTCCGAAAAAAACCTCTTACCTGAATAATTTGGTAATTCAGTCCACTGTCTGTTCAATCAATGTACTATAATTCTGTTAATATTATTCTCACCAATTAATATCGTCAACTTGAGGGCATTTACTCACTGAACATCAGACAATACAATCTCTGATTGGATTGAGACGTGATGACGATGTAACGATTCCACCGTTTCACTTAAAAAGATGCAGACAATTACAACACAGACTGTAAAATTGACACTACATTTTAAAAGGTAAATTTTGACCAAATATTGCTCCATTTGATATGTAGACATGCTCCATTTTTTTTTAATAAGGAGCTGGACACCATCTATGTCATCCAGTCCATTCCCATTCAGTCGGCGAGACATTTCTGTGGGACCCGCCCCGGTTCCCGTATCTGCGTGCATGGATTCTCCTCTCCCCTCGATTTTGATCTTGCGGGGGTTTCTATATATACGTCATTACTTACGATTCAGCCATTGGATCTTCAGCTACCGTAGAGCAAAGCGGAAATATTTAGTTTTCATCCCCGAGAGTGCACATTGAAAGCTACATACTGTATGAAAGGGAAATATGTGTAAACGACAATATCTTTCAGTAGTTAACAATATAACGGAATATAACGGTTACGATAAATTTTGCCTGTAACATATACATCTCTAGGCATGTAGTGAGTAGCAAAACACCGTAGGTAGCTAAGCGTGAATCACGACAAGGGGGGACTTCTGTTTGTTCCACCCAGGTTCCCAGCGTATCTCAGCTGTCCTTGCACTATTTGGTGCGAACGGTTCTGTGTAAATAGGCCTACCTAATTACTTACAAGCCATTGGATCGGCTACCGCACCGCAAAATGCAACCGAAACCGAATTTGGTGTACTAGCCTTTAGTAGCTGTACTTGTAATTTCGTCTTATTTTTTCCCTTATAATTTTCTAAGATGAATTAAATTCCTCATTGTATTACTTTTTTTTAACTGGTGTTTTTTTTTTTTTAAGTGGTGTGAGATAAGACGTGGTTGGAAGCGATCGAGAGGGAAAGAGAATCTGAAGGGAAAAATATTTTTTACAGATTATTGTTATATTTAACAAAATATAAAGAAATACAAAGAGAACACGAAAAAAAGCTATCAACTTTGAGGAATATTTTGACAGCAATTTTGCCCTTTTCTTGAAGTGTTTCTTTAATTTTTGTTCAGTAAATCAACACACACACACAAAAAATTAACTGTGTGGTGTGCAAGAAAAGGATTAAAAAGTTACCGTTTTTATTTTTTTGTTTGTGTTTTGTTTATCACTGGTGAGCGCTCTGGACAAGCTTTGGATCTATTGGATTTTAAGAGTAGTGCTAGTTTCACTTTAAACATTTAAACTTGGGGGAGCAGGGGGAGCCCAATAACTTGTTTTTGAGTCTCCCCCTCCCAACAAAATAAATGACTTGAAAGGTGATATTTGAGTTTCTAGTGTCCCGTCAGTTAGATAGGTCCGCTTGGTGATCTGAATAGTACGTATTTCTTTATTAGATAATCAAGTTCAAAGTTTACGATCAAGCCTTTTGCATGATAAAAAGAAAGAAACCTGCTGAATTTTATCACCTACATGCGACTTACTAATATTGCCCATACCACACGTACATTACGTTATCTAAAACGTAACGACGCCTAGCAGATCTCGACATGCGTGCAGGTAGTGATACACTTCGGCTATACATTCATTGATAGCTGTTTTAGAAGTAGACAACTTAATGTGGAACCGGTTTTAAATTTTGTGACTTACGTACGTCAAGTGAGCTATAAAAACAATGTATTTAATCGAAAGAGGCCGTGTCTTGGGGAAAAAAAATCATACTTTTACTTAAAACTTTTCCTGCCCCGCCCCTCGCCCAAGACAATCCTCTTGTGGCTTTTTTCTTCATTACCGGGATCTACGTCTAAATTCAAACAAACAAAGTAAATTGATTAACGTTAAGGTCTCCCAAAAATGTCAAAACGTTACATTTCATAATTGAATGATTCCCGTCAAGATAACAAAAACGTCTTCAGTTTTAGCTCTCATTAACCCTTAAAATGGCTAGAATGTCATAGCATACAGGGGGCCCTTGAGCACACATGCTAAATTACATCTTCCGCCGACTATGGACACAATGCGTCCGCAGAGGCCCCAGGACTGAGAAACCAGCGAACTCGGCGGCTCCGGCGGATTTTTTTTCGGCTGGTGAATTCAATAGCTTAATACAACTGCCATTTCCTACAAATAATACGAAGTTACGTTGTAGGGGAAAATTTCTAACCAGTGGGTATTCTTCCTCGACAGTATTTGTATGCGAAGTCTCATATCATGGGGATATTCATTTTCGGGGAATGGGGACGGGGGAAAAAGTCCTGGTGGGTAGATTTTCGGGTAGGTTCTGTCCTATCGGGTAATTGTGCGAGAGGTATATCCTTGCCGGTAGTACGTATAGTTGTTTAAGGGTAATTTCCCCGGAGGCATTCGTCCAACGGTTATTAGTCCTGGGGTATTTGTCTGGTCACTAGCGTAACATATCGTATGACCTAGTCTTTTTGGACTTTAACATTTGAGCAAAATATTGAAGCTGATATGACAAGTAGGAGTAATTAAGCACTGACCATTAATTGATATGAAAACAAGTCACAATTTCGTCGAGAAGTATCGTCACTGCGAAGAGACGGGTGATCTGGTTATATTTCCGATAGTCATTCTACTATTTACGTATATATCCAGAGCGTCAGAGCGTGGGAAGGGGAAGGGGCTGGCGCTGTGACGTAGTCGGTGGCGCAGGAGGGTTGTCCGGGACCGGAAAAATTTTGTGTGGATTCGAGCTCACTATCAGAGAGGTGAAATTATGAGTTGGTGGGAACCGAACAAAGAACTTTGAGATTATAAATCATCTCAGATGGCCTAAGTACGCCAATTGCCAGGCATAATACCAGCCATAAAAGATGTGCAATTTTGGTGCAAAACTTAAATTTTATTTTATTCACAAACGTGTGACAGGTTAACCCAGCTTGTCTGACATTGGGCGTTTACATCTATGATAATGCACAAACAATTATGTTGTTCTCGCAGCTACAACTTTCGATTGAACCTTATTTTACAACGTTACCATGCATGACATACTGACTTTGTATACCTGCTAACACATTTTGTTTTCTCTAAAGTGTAAAGTTGTGTTGTGAAACCTAGCGTTTCCACTTAACTTTACGCGTTTTGTAAAAGTTTTGTGTTGCATTCCTATATTCCCAGACATAGCCACATTAAGCTCGCATAATCTACTCACCCATCACGCTATGGTCCGTATCCTGTGGATCTCCTGTCGGTGAACTTCTTTCTTCGTTCCCCAGTGAGACTAAAAAACTAACACACCACCAACATTCGATTTGAAAAAAGACTATAAGCACGTATGACTTGGTCTAGATGTCAGGCACATACATAAACACCGTAATGATTGATAGAGACACTTTTAAAGGATTATAATGCTTAAAAATTGGAATCTTAAGGGCATTTCAGGATTTTTTTCGCATGGAAATCAGGGCAATAATCGATTGATTTAACTCGACTTAATTCGGAGTAGGCACTCTTTTCAAACATTTTTCTTCGTTTGGTGGGAGTATTGGTTCGGTTCGAACCGATTGAATATTTTTCAACGGACTGTCGCCGAATGTGGAGGGTTGCCAGATATGATTCTCTGTCACCATATAATCGACGATTAATAAAGACATTTTCAAATGCTTCTTTTCTTCTGCCCAGATTCGACCACTTTACTCAGAGTCAGACTGCCACGTCTGTCCCTTCAACGTTCACCACTAGTGTCACGACGAGTTGTAGTAAATTGTATCCACTGTGGTCCAGTTCCTACAATGGTATAGTATATATCATATTCTCTAGCATAGCAAGGGGGTTAGAATCCTTTCGTGACAGACGCGTAATTGATTTACGTTAGTAGCAAACTCAGTATAGCGTGAGGGTGCATGAACGTACTTGAGGTGATCAGTTTCACTTACATGAATATCACCCCCCCCCCCCCCCTCTGTAAATCATTTGCCCAGAAACCCCGACGTTAAGTTTGAACAAATAATCAATTAAGTAAAAGCAATGCAACGAGTTGATGATAATCTTTACGAGTTTCTCCATATTACTCAAACTGGACTAGGATGGATTTCAGTGGGTTGACTTTAATGGAGACTTCCATACTTAGAGTTTATCATTATCAATTTAAGTGACCCAGTGAATTCGTTCGTTTTTTAACAGCTACCCAATACCGGCAAGGGGATGGGGTGGGGCGCTTGGGGTCTCGGGTAGATTTTGCGGGTGTCACGTCACTGAGCTGGAAAACCTGTAACTTATAAACCACAGCTTCACGTGGAATGCTCACAAACTTATCAATGTTGGATCAAATTATTTGATATATTTTTTTTCCACAAGGTCCACTCAGACAGGGAAAGACTAGATTTCAATTGGACGTAAAACCCATCTCACAGAGACCCGGCCAGGGTCGATAGTTTTTGATCGATATGTTACGACATACGACCAAGCAAAGGTAACCATTGCCCAAGAAACCATTGAGCTTTTATTTACGAAATTACCAAAGGTTCAAGGAGCTAATGCAAATAGAGTATACGGTTTTTAAGCCTCTCACTTTTTTTTATGTCTGCTTGAAGATTTGAGTCTGTAAAATCAATATATGTTATACGCTGACTCTGGCGAGGTTTCAATGCATGTTAATCTAGTGCGCTTCTTCACCCTGTATGCTACCGAAAGAAATAAAATATATGGAATGACTGAATATCCTAGCCAATGTACTTTCACCTTTCATTTGTTTTTGTGACTAGCCATGGCCTTGGTATTGGTTAATTATTAATGGTAAGCTCACGATTCATGAAGGAAAAAAAGAAACTTAAAAAAGGAAAAACAACGTCCCTTCGCAATATTCTTATTGATCTGTGAACTGTTCACGACGTTTGTAATACTAATACTATACATTACACAAGTCAAAATAAAAGTGAGTTAGTGTGATGGCGAAGTTAGTCCACTATTCATTTCAAAGAATATTACACATTATGCAATGATTGTATAGACACTGATCGAAAATACACAGTACAATATGTCATACGTTTTCAGACAAGAGTTTTGCATTTCCGTTATATTAGGCCTACATAAAAATAAAATAAAAAAACCTCGTGTAAAAAACATTTGTTTACGTTGGATTTTTCCCACTTCATAAAAAAGTACAAAGCCCTATCCTTTAGCCGGACTAGGCCTATACTGTGGTGTGTCAGTGAAACGTTGTTCATTATTCTCAGAATCAAAATACTAGCACTTCCTGAAAAGTCACGTTACCCAGAATTTTGACAATCTGATAATATTATGGCTCATATAGAACACAGAATAAGTTAGGCCAACTTCAGACATTACCAGAAGTATGTGGTTACTTTTGAGCACTGGGGCCGTCGCGACCGGGGAGTATGGGGGTGGGGATGAGACACCCCCAAGAAAAAAAGATCTGTAAGAGCGACGATATTTGGATATTCTGAAGTACTAGTTGTAATTTTCATTTCTCAGTCTAGAACATTTTATGACATAGAAAGACGCCAACTTTTGCACCAGATTGTGTCTAACCTTACCTGCTAACTGAAAAATGTCTCAATAAAACTGATATCACTTAAAATTTCTCATACTGAAGCGTAGAAGTGTTGATAGTCGGAAAATCTAAAATATTAGTTGGACTTTTTCTTATCTCAGTCTAGAACATTTATGACTTCAGACTATGCCAAATATTGCACTAGAGCGCATCTAAGGTTACCTACAGTAGGTGGAAAATTTCTCAAAAGGGGATGGGCGAAGCACCTTCCCCCTTCTCCCAGGCCAACCATCACTCATGTTTTCCCCAAAGTTATGGGTAAAAGAACTAGCTTTATACTTGTCATGCAACCATTGTCGCTGGTAGCAAAGTAATGAGAACCAATCGCCAGAGCGTAAACATCGCTGGAACTTCAATGGCTGAATCTATAATTTCTCGCCAAAAATTGATTGCAATAAATGCAAAATATTTCATCAGAATTTGTGTCAGGTTACCTGATAGTTGAAAATTTCTCAAATAAAAAAGAATTGTTATCGTTAGAAAGCAAAGTTGTTGAACTAAATTTTCTGGAAATTACAATAGCATAAATATTATATAGACCAGTCCAAATTATTACCATTTTCCCATAAAACGTTTTTGTCCTTTATTGAGAAATTGCAGAAATAAGATCCTCTTTTACGGCTCAAGTACACGCGGGAAGTGTCGTTCCCTACCCTCTGGAGCTTTGAAAAGTCAAAAGTTTCTTGAACACTCCGGCCAACCAATGATTGTGACTGCAGTGTGTAGATAGTAACCCCGCTAGTTAGTAACCAATCTAATTAGTTCAAACAATCTCTGTTTCCCAGTTTCTGGCGCCTGTTTGCCAAAGTCTTCATAAAAAGTATTTGTCAAGACCGTAAAAAGAAAACAATAAAATAAAATGAAAGACAATGCGTAGCTAATTATGACTCTTGTATCACCTTACAAACAATGATTTGCATTATCAATTTTAATAAATTGATTTTTCTTTCCGCACGAATTGATTGATTGCACACATGATACCACATGATAAGGCGGGGTATATGCAGTTCAAATACACCCTGGAAGTGTCGTTTCCTGCCATCTGGAACTTTTGAAAATCCACAATTTTCTCGTTCCATCCACGCGAACCAACTGTGGCCCTCCGCTTAGATGGTAACCTCGCTAGTGAGTCACAATTATAATTCGGGGAAACAATCCACCCCCTCCCCCCCCAAAAAAAGTCCTAGGCACCGACGTGCCGATGCCAAAATTACCAAAATTATATGCAAAATTTATGGAGTTGTTATTTTACATAATTTAGGTAAACAGTATATGTAAATTCAACATAATTTTGGTAAATTTTGCTACATTTTAGTAAAATTGTTATATACACAATGTAAGACTTACATTAACTGTGTGTAAAGTTTTACCTAAAGTTATGGAGTTCTTATTTTGCCGTTACGTTTTGTGAGTGTAGTAAGTCTCAACTTTCAACTCACTTTTCGTAAGATCGTTCGGAATAAAGGGATTTTTATCCTCAATATTTCTATTTTGGTATTTGCAAATGTTGTGAATACAGTTTGTTGCTTGTTACTGCAATAATTGCTCAAATATCTTCGTCTAGTGCTCCGCGTCTACTCACCGTGAAGAAGTTACGGTTATGAATAAGTGTTACTAATTCTAAAGACCTTTCAGATTCTTTAAAGTAAAGTCGTTTTACTTTTACATAGTGACTTGCTCGTTTTGTAATAGTCCTTTAATTGTTTGTGCGTTTGTCCTTGAGTTCTTTTGCTATTGCTAACGATTGAAAAGTAGGTGCACGTTCATGAAATCTTGCACTGATATATGTCGTTGTACAAGCAATTTTTGTTTTGTTCGTTTGTAAGGTATAGACAATTTTGCTTGATAGAAACACTTTAAACGACTTCTTACTCTCAGTTGACATCCTGTTAAGTGTTTTTAAAGTGGTTTCATCTAAACATTCAGGAGTAAATCTGAAATTACTTTTTTGGTTTGTGTATCATAAAGACGCATTAAGTCACAAATTACATACTTTGACTAACTTAGAGAAAGAGGATTAGTTTTAAACGTGACGTGTAAGTACATGAATAACTTTTTTTTCAACATTGAGGAGATCGTTTGATATTTCTTGAAGTACAGATTTGATGTACATATATCATTATATCAAAATATTCGCAATTCAAAGAGAGACATCGGCAGGGACTTTTGGAAGATTGATGGACATGATAGTCTCTTCAGGAGGAAAATTTTCGAGAATTTTTAAACTGATAAATTGGTTTTACTTCAGCAGCTTCAGGCATTCCTTTTGAAATTTCCATCTTGATCTGAGCAAATAATATTAATCATTTTGATAAATGGAGGAGGAACTCACCCATGCGTCTAAAGATAATATCAAAATGTGGGTTTGTTCCCTATGCTTAGAAACGTAAAGGAAATGTTGACTGCTTTGTCGTCGTTGTAGAATAGCCTGAAATATACTCAGGCAATACCTTAAAGGATTTCATATCCAGACAGCCTCAATGCTACCCCACTGAATCTAACCAGCTACATGCAACTTAATATGAGATCGTAATTATTATTCTCATTGCAGTTATCTGAATAAGTGCTACTGTTGCGTGTGGAGTGTCTCATGTTTCTTGAAAGAAGAAAGCCAAGTCGACTGGATGTTAATTTTCTAACGAGAATTAACAGCTACCTCAAGCAGAAGTGCCAATTTCGCAGAGGTACAACCAGCCAATGCTGCTGACTTTCGTCACCATCGAACTGTCCTTTTGTTGGAGCGCCTTGGCTCCAATATAGCTATGTGACAAATTCTACTTTGGTATACGGAGCCAATTACTTTCAGTTTTGGTGTAAAGTTTTTATCCGTTGGATGATTTTCGAAAGAATTACCCTCTTTCAGTTTTTACTTTCTCTCGCACTATTTTTTCTTGTTAGTATTTGCCACTCGTGTCTGCTTTACATTTTTATCGCGATAGTAATTGATGTTTTGTTTTGAACTCGTTAATTTTCTAGATTTTTCCGCTTCAACTTAGTCTAACCTAACTGTACACTTAATGTTGTGCACTATAATATCGTTGGAAACCAATTACGCCCACGTCACGTTTTGTGGTTTCAGTAAACCTTTGCGAATGCCTCTCTGTAATATATTATTTTATTACAAACCCCGTACATAAATTTTAAGGTTTCCTGTTGGGGGATTGAGATATACATGTTGATGGTAGATTGTAGTCTCGTTTCACTATTCTTTTACCAATGTCGTTTACAGTGACTCGCTTGAAAGATTTGCACCTTGTAGTGCGACATCTCGGACTAGAAAAGACATTCACCAACTTCATTGTGCATACATATATTCGAAAGATTTGATAATTACCTTTCAATTTTTCGCTGGAGGTATCGATGGCAGAAAAATTCTTCTGAAATGGAAGGCAAAACCTTAGCTCAACTCATGCTAGGAGTCCTTGGTTTGACTAACATCGTGTCTGCCAAAGGTGAGTATCAGTTTTGCTAAACTGGTGGACGTAAGAACAAAATTAAGCCGGTTGCAAGTTGTTTCTTAGAGTAATTGCAACGTAATAATAGTGAAATGACATCTCACAAGTGATATGGTTTTAATTTGTGCTCTGTTTGTAGATCTATGTGACTTTGATGCTGAATTTCCACACGTTGGCATGGAATATGGGAAATTGAAAATAGGTACTGTTGATTTTACAGTTGCTTTGTTGCCTTATTTAACTAGATTCTTCGAAAATAAGTACCTATGAGACAGATTGAATACTTACGTATCTTATTTATTTTTCTTAAAGATTGTACGTAACGGTATAGGGTACTTCTGCAAGAACGAGTTGAGTATTCCCCTGGTAAACAAACATGAATTGCATGAGTTAATAGCGTTGTCTCTTCCCCCCCCCCCCCCCCCTGGGGCTTTCATATATTACACCATTTTGAATTTACCCTTGTTAGTTTAGGTGTTCTTGGGAAATAAACGAAATGCACTCCCACAAATGTTTTAGATGAATTTGTTATATATTGTGGAAGAAGACAGAAAACAGTGTACAGATTAACGTTTGTTCGCCTAGAAAGTTTCTTTCTTGAAAACTACATACGTAAGTCCATGTTTATAAATTTGAATCATGTCATAACAAACTTTTAAAAAAGTACGCAAGAACAAAAAATATTTCCTATTTAATTATATTAAAGCGATAAATTTGCAATCAAGGGTGCCGGGACTTATCGCCCTGAATCACTATTTATTTTTATTTTACATTAGCTAAAGTAAATCGCTGTTACATTCATTCGGTCTTTGATGAAATCAGGCTGAACCAACAGTTGACCATTAAATCATTACTGGTGTAACTTCTGCCTGTCTTAAAAGCTGAATGAAGTAGATAATATGGAAACGACAACAAAATTGTTGATTAATAAATCTTTACTGATGTAACTGTTACATCTCTTAAAAGGCCGGAATGCAATAGATTATTTCGAAACGACGACAAAATGTTATGATTATTAAAAGCAATTATTTACAGGAGAAATGAGGAAAGATTATTTTACAGCAAAAGGACAAGTTTAGAACTTAGCTTCTAATTGTTCATGTATATATTGTGTGTTTTACGAACATTTATATCTTCATATTGTCATCAACAGAAGTGAAGAGTACTTCTACAATTGAATCTCACACTTTTGCATCAGGTAAAGACGATGATCGCTGCTGTTTTACTTTCATTACGTTCTGGGTATCTGCCCAAATTTTATCGGAAGAAACCACCGACGGTTCCTCGGTGATTAATTTAATTTTCCTGTGTCTTAACGATTGAAGATGTATTTAGACACGTTAATGAGACCTAACAACCAAATCTGAGAATACTTGTTGATTTTTGTATTGAAAATATTGCCATTCTCCAAAATTAGAAAAAAGCATAATAGCAAGTGAAAACATCTTAAAAATGTTATAACTTTTAGAGCCACTTGAGTGATAAAAACTTTCAAAAGACATGCCTTTTTGTGCAATAGGCCAGTATGACTTCACTTTTTTAATGGATCGTTTCAGCACTATATGACAAAGAGAAAGTTAAGTAGGAGCATTTGATCAAATTTTAAACTTGTACGGAGATCGACATACCCATCTGATGCCCCGCAGCGAAGATAAAACGGGAGTTCGTAATTACTGTAAAACAAGGGAATTGCATATCTCATTCCTGTCGTTTTCTGTATCCATTTGCTCTTTTACCTACACTCATGGTATCATTATCGAGCTGTTATTTAGATGGAAGGTAGTACACTTTGAAGTCAACTGCGTCCGTCTGCGTCTGCTTTCCAGCGAGGTGTGTCCGATCAGGGGGCTGTTATTTAAATAACAGCTCCCTGGTCATACATTTTATAGAGAAGTTGTTCAGTAGTTTATTCACCAAGCTAATACAAACTTAAAGTGTCAAAAATAATCGATACAAGCAAATAGATGGAAGGTGCGGGATTGATCAACTATTTAAATTGACAGATGACTGTTAAAGTCTCATTTGGTCTCACACCTATTTCATTAAACTAATACTAACGAACTGAAAGTTTTGTGTCCTTCGTATCGCTTGTCTGAAATGCTAATAATTGTGCAAAAAGTGTATTAAAACTGCAAAAGTGCAGTGGAGATAATATGAACATGTGGTGTACATTTTTCTTTAATTGCAGAAGAAAATTGTCCCCTTAACAAAGTTTTGGATACTTGTAAATGCGAGGGTACTTGTGCTGATCCGCTTTGCAACGTAACATGTAGTGGCACTACATCTTGCGTATGTCCTTACGGTTACCTCATGTTCAAAGATGACTGCGTATCTCAACATGAACTGTGGATGTTATATGAAAGACGAGCAAACAGGCATTGAGACGGTTTTACCGGTAAGCGAATGAAACGTTGCACTCTTGAATCTTATTATAACTTAAATCAAAGCAGCCTGCAGATTGATATCATAACAGAAACTTGAGGGTGATACAAAAACATGTACAGTCTTTAGAAAATGATGCCTAGAGGAGAATTTGAGAAGGAACAATATAAGGTCCTCTACGAAATATTAGTTATTTTACAATTTTACCTCAACGAAATACTAGTCAGTTTACAGTTTTAATCTTATTTTATTATCACAGAAAGGACTACTTCAAAAACCTTGTGCTAAAGCTCACTTTGAGATGTTGCTTACGTTGCTTACCTTTTTTTAGCCTGTTAGAATGTGAATTGTGTTAAAAAAGTTATTTGTAGGTTTATTCACACAAGAATGTTGAGTAAACATCTAAAATCTCAGTAGGTAATGTCTCCTTCCTCAGACTCATCGATGTGCAGCGATTGGATGTTGTGATTGAAGTAGACTTACTTAGATATACAGGATTTTGGAAGTGGATTCATGCAGTATATATACACTCACAGAATTATTTACCTAAATTATGTAAAATAAGAACTCCATAAATTTTATGTAAAATTAATATAAGCATTTTTTTTTTGTAAATTCTACATAATTTTGGTAAATTTTACTACATTTTAGTAAAATTGCTATATCATAGTGTAAGACTTACATAAACTGTATGTAAAATTTTACCAAAAAGTTATGGAGTTCTTATTTACTTTACGTTTTTGTGAGTGTATAACTTGCCTTCATTCTAATTACAATAAGAAAAACACTGGGGCAATAGTAAGTCAGTAACCAGGTTTAATTTTTTAAGCTGGTGACACCCGCTCTGTAAAGAAATTCATCACAGCCACAAGTAACAACAAAAAAATGTTCAGATAGAACCAAAGACAGACCAGGAAGCAATATTACACAGTATGTCTTGTACTGACTGATAAATATCATGTATATGAATGCGATGCCACTTTTCTTCATCATTTCTTTTGATAGGAAGGGAATAGCTATATTTCGTCAAACTGCAGCAAAAAATGCCTTTGTGAAAATAATACTATATCATGTGATGAGAACTACCAATGTGATCCGAACGCACTTTGTGTAGGAAAGAGAAACTCTCCAACGATGTTCCTGTAGAGATGGATATAAAGGAGACGGTACTGAATGCAGTTATTATTCGGACTGTTCCGAATTGTTCATGGACGGTGAGATAAGGAAGCGGTGTCTACCTGATACTGCCTGCTAACTGGACCGGCTCTCCGTTTGAAGTTTATTGCGACATGACTCACGGTGGCGGTTGGACTGTAAGTTAGGGAGATGTATTTCTAGAGGACATATTATTCCTTTCCTTACATGCTTCTTTTTTTCTATTCTTGTGGTACAAATGGTCCCAGAATCTAACCAGCTATGTGACAAGTACTTGCATTTTCTTATTGTTCCAAACAACAATGAAGAACAGTTGAAAAGTATGTTTGTTAAAGAAGTAACATATTAAAATTAAACATTTTTTTTTCTCTGTCTTGAATTGTCTAGGTTTTTCATCGACAAGTGGACGATTTCCAGGACTTTTTTCTTTATTGGGATGACTACAAAACTGGCTTTGGTAATCTCAGTAAGAGCTTCTGGCTTGGAAACGACAAATTACACAGTTTGACCAACCAAGGGGAATACGAACTTCGAGTTGATATTATGGGTTCAGACAGAGAACAGTATTACGCAATGTATGACCTTTTTCGTATCACAGACGAGACTGACGAATACACTCTCTCTCTTGGAGAGTACTCGGCCGGTGACGCAGGTTTGTTTTCTATTAAGTCCTTACATGTAAAGACTCCTAGTGATACTTTCATGTTTTCTTTGAAAAAATAAGGAATGATAGAAGCAGTAGGTATATGAAATGATCTGTCCGTGCTACGTTCACGTGATCTGTGCATTGCCAGAATTACATAAACTTTTGAAACAGATATTACGTTTTTTTTTATGTAAGCTGTAAGTTCTTTTTGTATTTTTCTCAATTTACTCTACATTGCAAATATTTACAACAAATTGTTTATAACATATGTAATGGTTGATGCAACAGCATAGCAAAAACTATATTTTTGTTATGATGATATGTATATGTAAAGATATATGGAGAAAGTAAATCAATCGATCTATTAATTAAGAAATAGCAATGTCAGACTTTTGTTTCAATTCTTTTCTTTGCAGGTGATTCCTTCTCATACAATGACAATTGTCCCATTTACGACAAGAGACAGAGACAATGATGTATATGACATTGACTTCCTCAGCTTCGACTCTACACTTAGCAACATAGCTCACATCCTTTTTTCTGCGTGGTGGTTCCGAGAATGGGTTTATGATGAGAACTATTGCTCTCTGAATAGTCCATACGGGACTGAATATAAATACTGGACTACCCTTAACGTTTCAAATAATTATCTTCTAGACACAGTAATGAAAATTCGTGACAAGAATAACAGGAAATAGTTTGTTCAATAATTTTAATTACGATTTCCTCATAACCAAAATTGAACAGAAACAGTCTGAGTTGTTACTTTCACTACTTATTTTACTTATTGTTACTGAACTGTTACTTGTATTATGAATAGAAGTTCTGTACAATATGTTAACTTTAAGTGGTTTTAACTGTGTCTGTAGTTGAAACTGTAGTTTTCTTAAGTATGGGTAACATAAGTTTTATTACGATATCATACAAAGAACATGAATAACAAACTTATATCAGGCACACTTTTAGCAATGTCACAGCCATTTCCAAATGTCATATAAAATATATTAAAAAATTTTTAAAATTCTCCTTCAATACTCTCAAAGAAATTGCATCGTGGATCGTGTTTCTTCATCACATAAACAATGTAAACAAATGAAATAAAATGATTTTTTTTTTTTGGGGGGGGGGGAATTTGTACTTTTATCCTTTCGTGTGTTTTCCAGTACGGTTTACGTTTAATGTAGTGTTAGATAAAACGACAAGAAACATCACCACTCGGAGAAGTAACAACGTACAGCGATGCAAGACAGAACAAGATACAACAAAACACAACAATTACACAGAACAGCACAACGCAGATAGTGAAACGTACTGTTCAGCAAAAATCTACTTAAAATCCACTTGAAGATCCAGACCCTATTTCTGTAGTTCAGTATATTTGTCAACGACAACTTTTCCCCTAGTTCAGTACACAATGCCTAAGTAATATTTTCTTTTTCGTTGAACATAAATCATGCCAGGAAAGATGGTATCACTGATGACAATTCCGATTGTTGCGAAATGACACGTGCCTACTGAGATGGTAGGGTGTAATGGTTGTAGGGTGTAATGGTTGATTTGGTTACTGCTGTCATTTTAAACATGTACGTAATGTCTGCCTTGAGGTTTAATGGTAGGAAGCTAATAGTTTTAGATACAGAATGTAAGCATTTGTAAAAAAAATCTTTTACGATGTAATCAATAAACATTTGTTGACGAAGAATGCTTGGAGTTGTTAAACGCCCTGAATTGCCACCGATCAATATCAGTATGATTTCAGCACCTGATATGTACATTTTGATATGATATGTACATGTTATGTCTGTATAAAAAGTAAGTTTTTTTTTATAAAAAAAAGTACATTAAATGAACCATCAATATGGAGATAAAATGATCACGATAGTGTTCCCTAATTTTACTTTACTAATCAAAACGTTTTGTTCAGGCTTTTTAGGCTCATCAGAAACTTGCAGACTCTCAACGCTCCTTTTAAAGGTCATCATGTTCGGTAATATATCGTTTTGAAATGTAGTTCTACGTAGAGACAAAAGTGACATGAGATATCATTGTCCTTTTGCCCTATTAAATTGTTGGGTCTTCTGTTCAATGGAATGCCTATTTGTAAAGGCTCAGGTCGATTGCACTTTTCTTTCTGGATGTATAGCAAAATAAGTTGATATGGACTAATATTACCTTTTGTGTCACTGAGGAAACTTTGCACTCAATTGGACTGTATTGCTTTTCTCGCAGTATTTGATACACTGTACTGAATGATTCATCTGTCAATTATAAACAAAGGAAAATACGTATTGTGTTTTTCAATTGGACTGAATATTTAACATGTGGATGTTTTACCCTGACGAGAAAAAAAAATAGTCACCCGTATTCAGTGTCCTATGTTGCACAACCTGAATCGAAGAAGTAGTATAAGTTAGTGCTGTATGGAAACAACACACGGTAACGTAAGATAGGCACCAACAAAATACTGTTGTAAAATTGTAATCTTATAGTTCAGATAGTAATTCATTTGTTAATCAATTTGTCTTTGGTTGTTACTTTCAAACATCAAATAAGTTAGATTGGACGAATCTTCATTTCCGTGTATTTGACGTTATCGTCACTTCCTGGTAAGTATTTCCAGCGAATACTGTCGTGACTGTCAAATGGTCCAAAGTAGTCCCCGTTTAGGTTGGAATGATGACATGCATTGTACCACCATGAGCCGTGGTACATGACTGCACAATTTTTGATATAAGCATCATTGTCACGGTCGTGTGTCGAAAACTGGTTATTGAGGTGATACTGGAGAGAGGCGCCGTCTGGATACTCGCGATAGTCTGAACAAAAAGCAATCATCGATATAAAAAAATAATATCAAGAATTCACTTGATTTATTTTTAACGCAATTGATCTGTCTGCAGCTTCTGGCTGACCCCCCCCCTCACCTAGAGCATCATACTTTTAATTGTCTGCAGTAAATGATTTTGTTGTTTAGTAAGGCACATTTTACAGCAACTCTGACTCCTCTGGAATGAGTGAAAGTTTCTTGGAATGATACAAAGCTCATCACACTGTTACAATGTATAATTGTTAAGAAAAGAAAGAACAGAAAAAAAAAAACAATGTGTATCTAGAGAATCACCTCTCAGGGCTAAGTCTGGTAAGTTTTAGGAGAGGAGCCTAAGCCAAGTGACTTTGTTTCTCTTCTTTTTTTTTTTTTGCTACCTGGCTATTGTTGTAATATTGAGATACATTAACCTCTGCAGAGTGTAATGGAAGTAAAATGCAGTGAGTAGCACTATGTATGTTATCGCTTTCATTCAAGATACAGCAAACACATTCAATAAATTTCCACAATCAACTGAAAATACAGTTTCATCTCATATAAATCTTTTACCAAACCGTCTTAGTTTTGTGACCCCGTGACACAATTTTTTTATACATCAAGTGTAAGTTGAATCCATGCGTTTGTTAGCAACCTGTACGTTTAGCATTGCGGATTTGTTACTACTGAATCTGTCACATAAAATTCACTTGAATAACTGCGCTTAGACTAGTATGTGTAGTTCATGTATGATTTCATACAACAGAATGTAAATGAGAACAAGTCACAATTGTATCTGAGAAAATAGTTTATGTAGATTGCTAACCTGCTGTCCCATTGTAATTTCCCAGACCTGTTAAACGATAGTTGTCACTTTCACCAGTGATTCGAAAATAATCAAACTTGGCGTAGTATGGAGCTCCGTTCCTATTCGCTAAATCAATTCGTAGTTCATATGTCTTCTGCTTTGTAAGATAATATAGTTTATCATTCCCAAGCCAAAATTCGTGACTTATCTCCCCGAAACCTTCCTTGTAGCTGTTCCATCCGAGATAAAAATCTTGTGAGCCATCCACTCTCCGCTGGAAAACCTATGATTTGAGTAACATAGGAGAAGAAACTTGGTAAGTAATTGGATGTACAGAATTTACACTGATGTAACTATAGAGACCAAAAGAGCACTAAAAGTGGTGCACCAAAGACGTATTTTCAGAGTTGGATATTCTTAATAATTGAACACCAAAAATGATTCCATAAACTTTAAAACATAAAAAGGAATCTTTACACTGCCACCCAATGTGTTGCCACTGAGTGCCTCGGAAGTCAATCAAACCTCTAGTGAATTATTGTGTAAGGATTCAATAAACTACCACATACCGTCCAACCACCACCGTCCGACATGTTGCAGTACACATCAAATGGTGAGTCGTTCCATTCTGTTGGCTTGATTTGATAAATACCGTTTTCTGAAGGTCGATCGTCGTAGATCTCTTGGCAATCTTTAGGTCTCCTGCATGTCTCTCCATCTCCGATGAAGTCTCTAGAGCAGTAACATCGTCGTATGCCATCCCTTTCGTCACAGTGTGCATTGGAACTACAAGAGTACCCCTCATCCCAATGTAGTTTTCCGTTGGTACAAACACCCTTTCTCGTGCAATTAGTATTTACGTGAAAATCTCCTTCCTGTAAATGTCATTCAATAAAATTCAAATGTTTAATGAACAGCTAAATCAATAACTAATGAACATGTCAGTTACTTTCTCTTTCATTCATAGCGGATCCTACTGTACGACTAAAGAGAAGGAAAAATACCTGCAATTGGTAAGAAGTGAACTTTGCAAGAGAAAATAACAATTGTGCTACTGAAATTGGATAAGGTTTCACGTCATTTGACGTGACGCGTATGGTGTTGCCGCATTTAGTTTGCAACGTTTGTCTTTCCTTGTATCTTTCCTCGTATATGGTTACAAAATATCGGCTGAATAATTTGACTGCTCATAGCGAATTACAATGTCATTTCAGTAGCTCAGCAATTCTACATTGTAACTCTTTACAATATCCACTGAAGTCGTTAAAGAAATTTTGAATGATACATGATGAAAGAAGACTAAGCGGTTCTCTCACGTAATAAAATAGTGAATATTAAGTTATAGTAGCAAATACAGGTATGTAATCTAGTTTTGTTTCAGACTTTCGTAAAGTAATAAATGTTTAGCATTTTGATGATGGCATGGTGAACTATTTATTTATTTACTTTTTTTTTGGTTGTGTATGTAGTTCTTTTTGTGGGTGATGTTTGGTTTCGCAGAGACTTTCAACCTTTCTACTTCAGAAGAAAATGCAAACTAAACCAAAAGGAAAAGAGAAATTCAGAGAAAAAAGAAAAAAAAAGGTAGAGTGAGAAAGGAACGAAGATTAAAAGAAAAACTGCGTCATTGGTTAAATTTGTTTGAGACCTAGGAAGGAAAAGTATTTTTGCGTGGGTTTGAATGGGTTTAAATGAAGGCGAATTTCTAATGTCAAGGGGGAGAGAATTCCAGAACTAAACACTCGTGTTTCGAATTGGAGAAGAATTTCGACTTGTGCTTAAGTAAGGATGGTATAGAAGTTATTTACATAGAGTCTTATTTATGTGATTCTCTTGAGTTGTAATTCCAAAAGTTGTAAAATACCAGTGGGAGAAGTGAATGGTGCAATTTGTAAAGAGAATTCCTAAATGATACGTATGCAAGTGGTAGACTACAGCACGATGTGTTTTAATGTGTAAACAAAAGGAGAGTGGGTGAATAATAATTCGCATGACTTATATTACGGATAACATGTTTTTGAAGATAGAGTAGACAAAATGTGGCATTTATCAACCCTGGCAAATGTCTAGTAGACTTCAACTTACAGGTATCGCAGCCTGTGAATCTGCCTCATAGCAACCGCACCGATCTTGTTTTACGCAGTCAAAACAGCTTATGAAAAACCCATCCGGACAAACACAAGCCTTCGAATGTAGTACACGCTCCGTCTAGACAGTTTCCTGGATCTTCGCAAGTTCGCTGACAGACGTCGGTACAGTTTCTCAAGACCATATTTATTGGACAGGATTTTATGTCATCTTTGGGGTAAATTGTTAAAACAATTTGAATGCAATTGCAAACTAAACGGTTAGGCATAGTACAAAAAAGTAGCTTTCATTTTTTTCTAAATATCATTTTCTGTCACTAAATGTAAGAGACTCTGGTACTTTTACACTAATTGACTAAGGCGTAGTGTAATTTTGCAATATATTTGTAGATAGAGTCAGTATGTTGCATTTTCAGTCTTCAGAATCCGCATATTCAGAGATTTTTATATACACTGTACAATGGTATCTGTAAATTAACAGAAAATAAAACAAATAAATAAAAAGAATTACAGAAATTGTTTGGGAAACTGATCACCAGAACATTTCTGTCTTTCTGTTTTATTTCTACGTTATTTCCTGTAAATTTACATTTTACAGTTTGCATTTTTTACAGGGTAACAAAGTGTTATAGTATTAAAAAGTATTGCTCTTATCATTAAGAGTAACGATTTTATTTGTGTTGGCAGTGATATTTTAGGTGAAATCAATTACGCAGCAATGTGACAACACACAAATTCGTATGAGCAACAGTTTGTGCGTTTAATAGAGACATGGCATAATCAGGGCCACTTCTAAATACTTTCTTGCAACTGTAACTTGCCCTCTATTTACCTCCATCTTTACAATATGAACATTTCTTTACAGAGGAAACTTTTTAATGCATTTACAGAATATTAAATGAAGTTTCTTTAATATGAGTTAAAATTGCCCAAGAACGAGTTTCAGTCTAATTGCCACTTGGCAATACCATACAAAACTCGAAGAGCCTCGTTGTAGAAATATTCTGCTCTGATTTCTGTTGGTTTTGAGAGGTTTAAATGTATCAAGAACACTGTTTACATAAATCCGTTTCCAATGTGAAAGGAGTATAATACTGATGTTTTCTGACAAAATCAAGTCAGATAGTACCTTGCTCCTAAAACAATGCTGCCTACCATGGCGCACCTGTGAAATAACCTCCGATCATTCAATATCATTACCCCTTAGCGAAGAACGTAAATTGCTTGTACTATTAAGCATTATTCCATACCATCATACAACCAATCACTAATACTGACATCTGCTTTTGTAAGCCTAAACGTCTAACATTTCGAAGATAAACAAGTATGTTTCGTAATAACAGCGTCAACCATAGAACCAAATTTTCTTTACATGTTTCCATTGGTGGTAATTAAGTTACTCAACGGCAAAGATCAAAATGACAATCACAGTTATGTAACACTAGTTATTGTACATGTATTTGTTTTCTTACATCAAGTTAATTGACAGAAAATATCGTTAAAAGGACTTTTGTTACTGAAACATGCATGCTGAAATATAACAGCAAATCGGTCATTAAGTGTAAGGATGTCGACAAAAACCCTCATTTTAAATTCTTGCACTATCAAGGTCTGTTCGCCTTTTAAAAGAATTAAGGTACTTTATTTCGACACTACTGGTTATCTTTTGCTTTTTACTTGATATCACACTAGCTGAATTTGGTAGTAGTAAAATACACGACATAGTAACAGTAATAAATGAAAGTAACAATGTAAGTAAAACTACATTACAATGTTTTCCTGCGAACTGAAACTTTTCAGCGAAGTCACATAGTTCTGCATAAAAGAAAAGAGGAGTTTTAATGCATTAAAAAGACTGTTATAGTAATACTAAAATATTCATAGATGTATTTTTTCACATTAATGTCACCACAACCGTAAAACTAGCAGATATTCATTGAAGATCCTACACTTACTACCTGGATGTAGAGACGTCAATGGTGCAGCCACTATTCTATTTCTCTTAAGGACAACAATGGTCTATGACAATGTGTAACCTTCCTGTGTTCATCCTTGATGGATGTAAGCTTAATTCTACGTGCCTTTAGTGTGAAGTAATCTACAGAAACAAGAAGCAGAAATACAGTCAGTTTTTTACACACTGAGACAACTGTCTGTAACATCCACACAATCTCAAATAAAAGAACAAATCCACAGCATCAAATTCATCATCTTCTGCACCCAATATCAGGGAACCAAACTTTGTATACTGTAGTAGTAAGAGCAATTGAGCACTTCCTCTCCAGTTTGTTTTTGTTGTCAGTGTGTTTCACTTTTCGCAGTGCTTATTGCACATTTTTTTAAATTCACTCTCATGAAATATATTGATATGATACCTGATATTTTAATAACTGTCGTAGGGTTTTCGGGCTGATATGTAATCCCTTCTGGGTCATGTTTAAAAAATAGAGAGCATACGTTACTTACTCCCAGAGTTAGTAAATCCAATCAACGACATTGTCATCAGAAAATGTTGAAAACGACTCCTCTCTGTCTTCATGTTGTCTTTGTGTTACACTATGCCATTCTGTATTATGCTTCCTTGCCAACTGGCCCGGTGTCCTCTAATTAACGCAGTCATAGTGTAAATTCGTGCAAGTTACTTAAACGGTAAATCTGATTGTCATTATATTATATGCGATTTGTGCTTATGGTATTATTTTTCTCAGCTGTCGTACATTATATTCTATATTTATTCACTAATTACACTTTTCATATGTCGTTAATGTATATATTGTTCAACTATATTGTTCGGCTATATTACTTTCACTTTCTATGTTTGACGTCTCTTCAAACACACAAGTTCTTCTGCCCCGTTGAGTGCATTTATATTGATCACTTAATTTCGAACACAGTAATAAATGCCGTTGAAAAGTACAATGATGGAAGACTAAGTTTCCTTTATTCAGAGCTTTATATCGTTATTTAACACGCCGAAAAAGTAAGAATGAATAAATAACGTTTTCCATTTACACAGACAGGTGGCTAATAATTAGCAGATTTTTTTTTCTTTTGCATTCACGACGAGCAATAGCCTGGAACGTCATCGTAAAGTGCCCTACATCTTGACCACTCCAATCGAAACACCAATTGACACATTCGTTCTTTATATTGATTTCGTATTTTCATCTGGCATTAATTATCGAGTTTGAGTTCTATTCAGACAGCTAGCTGATCTTCAAACACAGTGAAGGTTTAAACTTAGGAAAATTGTAAAATAAAACATTAACGAAACACGACAAGGATTGCCATTTCATATTTTACAATTTCTATATAGGAATAAGCATAAACGGAAAATGAGAACTGGAAGGACACAACTGAAAACTGCAAGTAGAGCAAGTACCAGTACTATTATCAATTTCATTTACTCTTACCTCCCTACCACTGGTGAGTCCAACATTTCACATTTTTGTTGAGACAAAATTCCTTTTGGGCATAGCAAATGTAAAGAGAAGATGAAAAATAATCGAACAAAAGGGGGTAGGGGAGGAGGGATTTGTGTTCCTAGGTTTTCACAGTCTCATTTCTCTTCTTTCGTGTGTGTAGTGCATTCTGAAGTTTGCATTTAAATCTGTGTAAGAAGGACTTTGTTACTAAAATTGACCTGGTTATTTATACAATATCTTAAAATTTGACACTAAAAGAAATGTAGAATGTTTACGTCTTAGATTGTGAAAATGAGAGTCACATCTTTTAAACTATTGTGATGTTTCATTTGGGACAGTCAAAGATTGCGAAGAAACACAAATCACAGTCAGGTTGTTGTGACTGAGTAACATCACACATTTCCCCATAGTGCAAATTACCATTTAAAAACAAATTGATATTTCATGGTAACTTTTTAGCCTTCGAACGAAACATGCGATTGAAAAAGAAAGAAAGATGAAAAATAAAATGATAGAATTATGAATGTTCTTCATTGGCCAATCCTTTAAAAAGATAATTGTGTCGTTACTTATCAGTATACACTTTTTTATAACTGAACAGAGTTTCCATAAACCTACATGGTTATCAGTATCAGGATCTTAAATATTAACAGTCGGGTTCATGTCACCGGCAAAAGTAAGATGAAATTAAGAAGATGAAACGACTGATGCGTGCTATGATTGTAAACGAGAAGCAAGTAATGGCTCTAGTGTGGACTCATTTTGTATTCCGGTATGTTCTACAGCCTTAGAACACAACACATGCATATTTGTCTGCAGTGAGATGTCATGGTCAATTGTTTCAAAACCTGTTGATAAATCTAAAAATAAAGGATAAAATAACTTTGGTTATCTAATTTTAAGGCAACACACCCCAGGATGCATAAATTATTTTCTTAAATTCCATATGGGCGTTTAAACGTGGGATAAATCAGTTTAAACACAATTTCAAAGCGTGTTGTGCCCAAGTCATTGATAACCCAAGAAGAATAGAAACTGGACACTTATGGATAGGAATAACTTGTACAATGTTACTTTTCTAAAATGCTATTTTAAAAGTATCATGACTCTTTGACTTTCAAGTTTACAGCCTCGTGGTGGCGATTCAACCATACTCCTGTAGTCGCAACATAAAAGGCAAACGAATTTGAAACATATCAAGATACTGAAAGATATCAATACTCCATCAATCGATTTTCCTGGCCAACTGTATAAGAAGTAATCATTGAAGCAAACTACAATCAGTTCAGATTTTCCACGGTACCCTCAGCACAATGTAGTATTGTAGGCTTTACGTTTCCACTGGCCCAGAAGTCATGAAAACCACTCCGCATCGTTTTACTGTTTGTAACATGAAGTAAAATTTCTTGGCTAATCTTATGGGCGAGGTAAGTTCATTGCTGTCCGAGGAAATACATGGCTTTCATCCGTAGTTGCAAGACAGGCAATGTGGGGTTCGAATAGACTTTAGAAGACATCAATTTTCAAGGCGAGTTTTGACAAGGTTTGAACTCTACATAGAAAATAATTTCCTGTTAATTCGAATCGAAAATATTTTTACAAATGCATAATAATAATAATATTCTAGACTTACTGATATCGTATAATAAATTAATGATGTCAGTACTATATTTTTTGCTTACAGATATTAGAAAAGTATTCGTGGTATCACTAATTCGATTTATTAACATCAGCCAATGCATAGATGATACGAAATATAACCTGAGAGAATTTTAAACAGTTTCAAAAAAGGAAAGCATCTTCAAAACAAGCATGCAGATATATTTAAAGTGATTGCGTGCGTAGGGAAAAAGTGAAAACATTGACGTTTCCTGTCCCAAAGTTTGACAAGGCAATTTAGGAACTATATAGGTTTCAGTTAGTTAGTTCTGACATATGATTTCAAATTCTAACATAACGATAAAAAATGTAAAATACGATAAATGTAGTTGTTGACAGGTACCATTCAAATCAACCGTGTACTTCTTTGGACAAGCCAATGAGAAGTATACTAGTTATGAATATTCAGTAAGTCAAAACAACTCAGGATCTCTCATGACGCAATGATGAGATCAGTTTGTAGGTTATTTGCAAATGCAGTGCTACCTTTCACTAAATACTACATTCATGATATCGACCAAGAAGTGACGACTCGAGTGCTTGGTATTATATTTTTGATACATGAATGAGACCTGTGCTGTTGCATATTCATTTTGAAGTCGCTTATAGTAAGAATCGGTTAATTTTCAAACATGACTTTTTTACTGTTTTTATGCCAAGCCCGATGCTTTCCAAAGTAGTTAACATTTTCATTATGGAAAGACGTAGTCCGTTCTTCTACAACCGCTTGAGTACATTTAAAAATAAAGTTCAGATAATAATAAGCTTCTAATAATAGATATTTAATATATCTAATGTAAGATGATAACAAGCATAATCTTACCTCTCTGTTTCTTTTCAGTACACACGTAAACGCTTTAAACGTTTTATGGTAATAACAACTTAACGTTATCATTCAAGATGAAATAAAACAAAAATAGCATCTTGAGGTAAGTACAATATACCAAAGACAAACATCTCCATAAAATGTGGAGTGATGCAATGACTGTCGCGGGAGATAATTTGGGACTTCAAAATGATAAAGCAATTTTCATCATATTGTATCACATGAAATGGATCAAACACTTGTTACTCTGTTCAAGCAGTCTCTGTTCTTCTACAATGTACAAGTTGGTTTAATCATTCTAAAAGGGCAACCGTTGTCTTCAGAAACCATAAATTACGTCATCAGGCAATAATTTGTCAAATAACTCCAAATACTTAGATTGTGGACAATCGTTTTCACAGTTACATTTTCGTATTTTACCCATCCAGTTTATTGTTCTTCTTTTTCACAGTGTTGCTGAAGAAACCTCTTACACATATATTTATCACACTTGCATTTGTCATCATGGCATTCATATGCAAATTATATGTTACATGATATCAATCTTTGATGTATATTTCTATGCAGTGAAGAAAGCCCAATGCAATTTGAATCTTTTACTGGAAATTTAATACATTCAGGCCTAAAAGGTTCAGTTATATATTTAGATATACAGCTGTTTGAATAGAAATATGTTGGTTGATCCACTTTATTTTGGTATTCTGGAATTTTTTTTTTCTCAAAACATCTTATAATGTTCGAATAACCTCCTAAAGTACAGAAGGAGTACCTCCTAAAATTGAGTAATAAAAAATCCATCTAAATTCATGATCACTAGCATTATTTTACACACAGCCATGGGTGATATTGTAAGCATCTATCTCCGCAGCGAGATTTACAATGTTGTACAAACCTATAGTCACAATAGCAACAACAGAACAACAAAACAATAGTGCAAAGAAATAAAATAAATAAGGAGACTCTAGCTGCGTAGATGTAACTGAAGCAAGAACAGTTTTGTTTCAGTAGACATCTTCACTGGTAATTCAAAATTATATGTTTTGCCTTTATGGCAAGTCCAGCAGTAATAGCTACGCATTCCCAGCAAAGTCTATTTACATGAAAGTTGACCACACGTTCAGTCAATATTTCCCTTTGTCGGATAAATCGATAGGGTGAAGGTGAACTAAACAAAGCAATTGCAACAAAATCTGATTTTTAATAAAAAGTGGAGGTCTTTTCTTGTTCGTCTAGACTGAGAGTTAAACGTTTAATTGATTTCTACCATTACGTGACTGCTCTGAGATGCCAATCATGTAACGTTCTACTTAGCCGTACATGAAACAAAAGAATGGTCAAAGGTTGGAAAAGTTGGAAAGCCTGTGCTCTTTTTGATAGATTATTTGCTATGCTGAATTCAGATTCAGACCGATATCTTTTATTGTGATCGTGACATTCCCTTTTCTATGAAACAGAAAGTTGTCTTTATATTAAAGCAATCAATTTGAGAGGAACACCAAACCGCTGCAAACTAATCAACATTTATTCTTTTCTTCTTTTTTTGGAAGGGGGGTATGCTTTTATGCTTCTGATTTAGTGAGCAAGAGTAGAAACAAAAACAGTCAACATACTGTGACACTTTTTTTTACTGTCAAACCAGTCCGAAGGTGACAATGTAATAAGAGTACAGTACAGTGAGATACAGGGTTAGGTAGTGTGATACTTAATCTATATATTTGTGCACACTTTTCAGTTCATTAAGCTGGTGTCAAGGAAGGCCGGCAAGAAATGCTAATAAATATGTCCGTATGTACCCAAGCAGACAATAGAATGAAGGAATGAGTGTAATGATGTAAGTGCCTTTTAGATCTATACCTTTTCATTCTGAATGCAGGTAGGCATATAGACATCTTGAGATTACAATGGATAACGTATTTCCTGATAAAGTGATTATTTAAACCGATTTATTGTTTGTTCCATTAACTGACGCCCAATAGTTAGACCGAGTAACTAAGAGGATGGTATCTCTTTCAGCACTGGAATTCTGCTTTGGCTTTGTAGTAACTATGTGGTTCGACTATATGGACAATAGGACAAGAAGGCTACCCATAACACAAGGTTGAAGTTAATGTTAAACTGTGATATGTGATAAAACATAGAACGAAGATAGAACATATAATGAAAAAAAAAAAAAACACCACATCAGATGGATAAATTTCGGAGCGTTGAATAAGCAGTGTCCAAAAAAAGGCAATAAGATTATACAGTTACATTGTAAGACTCGTTGAAATATTGCAGTAATAGGCATCTATTGCACCGGTTGAAAAGAACGTTGTTTTCGAAAATTGCAACCACATACTATCCATAATTTATTGTTCCCGTGCCAGGTCGTTTTGGAATGCTTTAACACTTTCCCGGTTAGCGGTACCGGTTACGATTGAATGCTTCAGTTTATATTGGTACGGTGCGACCGTGGAATTGCATTGTAGAGGTATGCGTGTGTTGCTTGGAGAGCATCTTCAGTCTCTCCGTACGTAGGGGAGCGAGTCATCGATCATGTACAGAGGTATGCCGTGAACGGAAGTAAGCGATTATCATACCTCAGTACCGTTGCGAGTTTGACTGAGTCAGGTCATTCAGGTGGGAAACAATAAGTACATAACTGCCAAAATAAAAACCGGTCTTACTCAGTCACATCGAAACCGAAGTTGCAAACCAAAAGAAATGACTCGCTCGACACGATACGCTCAATATAACAGCAAAGCACTTGATGCGAATCAAGAAACATGCAACAAAACAACTTCTTTTCAGAAAATTCGAAACATTTCTACGTACTGTCCAAGATGTCATATTAGAGTCAAATAATTACATAACTATGGTATGATGTGTGTCTTCACTTTTGGTGTCATGTGTGGACACGCTTCTTAGGAAGTACCCACTTTGAGATCAGTTTCTTTCAAACTTTTTCCTTTTTTTTTTATTTATCACTCTGTATGTCTGTGATAAGGTTGTTTTAACCTCGAAAACTCTTTCATCAGTGTTGTAGTTTACTTTATTATTCTTCAGTCTTATTCAATTGTGTGAGATATTTGGTACACTAGAATATCATTAACGAAGCTACACCTTTTGTTTTAATTAAACTAAAATTTTCTTGATCCATTTATAATTCATTATGAAATTTTCTCTAGAGAAGATGCAACAAAAATTAGCTTTAAAAACATACATCAGTGTCAGTTGAGATGTCTGGTGGTCACAGTAATCTATGCGCATCTCTGTAGATTGCTCTCTTCTTTCACAATTTCATCTCCGTCTTTTTTTAGAGTCACTGCCGTAAAACAATTGAAGGTCTTAAAACATCCCTACCTCGCAATACCAAACCACGATACAGTTGGACGTGACAATCACCAGTTTCAGCATTAGTAAATTTAGTAGGAGAATTTACAACTGCAATTCCATTCTCTGCAACGGTGAAGCCAACATAGCTTGTAATCATAGATGTCAAATAATATTTTTTCCCCAAATGGATGGCAATTTTGTAACCTACCTCGTATTAGGGGTCTTTAGTTTGGCTAATATTGCTATTGCTACAGGTGAGTTTCATTATTGCTGATTTAGTTGTAATAAACAAGGTAACACTTGTTAATTGTAATAATCACAGATCGATGATTTAAGACACATACATTCAAATTCTCAAGTATGACGTCCATATTTCATACTAAGTATGATTTTAATTTTTGTTCTATTTGTAGACTTGTGCGATTTTGATGCAGAATTTCCACACTTTGGCAAGTATCACAGATACAGAAAAGTAGGTATGTGTAATTTATTGCATTTTTGTGGTTTTAGTTTAGAATATTCAAATGTATATTATCATATCATAAACAAATAAATAGCTATAGAAAAGAATCTTTTTTAAAGCAAGTATACTTCTTTCTTTATCTAGTATCAGTCGTTTCTTTCGATTTGTGTTTCAGTTTTTACGGGTACCGTTAGTGAACTCTCTACAAGGAAGAGTTATATTGTACGATATCAACTTTACGTGCAGGTGTTTGAAGCACACTTTCTTCCCACGGATAACTCAGTAACTCACTTGTGAATAAACACAATTTAAATATTTAATTTCATTGGTGTCCGCTTTTTTCCGTTTGTTTTCATGTTACACCATGTTGGAATTACTTCTCTGTAGGTGTATTTGATGAATAAACAAATACTGAACCCGTTGTCCTCATAGAGGACATTTTGAAGAGGCAGACAGCTAACATTGTGTACACTTACGTTTGTTCAACTCAGTGGCGGATCAAGGGAGGAGTGTTCTGTGGGTGTGCAGTTGATACTTAAAACTGCATCCCCAAACATAAATCCTGAATGCGCCCCCTGGTTCAAATTTGTTTGTCTCCCGAAAGCTACTATGCTGAAAAAAGTCCTCTCGATATCTAACTTTAGGGGAATTTATGTAGGAAGTTTAAAGACGTAATACTTTATAAAATAATATTTCTGTTCAATTGGTAGATTTGTCATCAGCAGTGCCATGGGTCTCTAGGTGTGAACACTTCTCTTTCACACCAGCTAACACAAGTCGCTGTCGCGCTACCTTCGTTACTAAATCTAGGTTCAAACCTTAGCGGCTAAAACACACTAGTGATTACACTGCTGATTCAAATTTAGCCTGCAAGTAAGTATTGATGTGTTTGGGGGATAAGCCACTCTTTAAAAACATGTTACAGTTTTCCCTGTCACTGGAATGATGCACATCTTTATCGTTGACTTTTACAATACAATTACAAAATACAAACAACATGCACTATTGACTACCATACGTCAATGACAAATTAAAAAGGACCTGTTCAAACATCAGAAATTGGGAGGACAATTCCTGCACGGAAATGCCTAAGTCGATGTCTACGCAACATAAAACAATAAATATCGTGAACGACCTGTAAGATCGCTAAATATGTCGCTATTATGAAAACGTTGTTTCCATTATATATTACAACACAATGTTACAGTTATCAGATATATAGTTTACAGAATGATGGCATGAAATGCAGAGACAGTGAGAAAGACATTTGGACAAGTACGAAATGCAAAAGAAGGGGTAGGGGGGACTGTGGATGTTACAAAAATTTACATAAAATTATTCAAATGTTACTTCGTCTGCCTCCTACCATTCGAAGAAGAATTGAACATTGAACCTTGAAGTAATTATGAGAGATTTAATAGGCAAGTATGAATGTCGAATGTTGGAATTAATACACAGTTTATATTTAACCACCTCTCCAGAGAGCACTGCATACTTTCAATATTCTATATGTTACAATAGGCAACCATTTATATTTTCATTCTCTTTAAAATGACAGAAAATGATTGTCCGGTTAACAAGGTTTGGGATACTTGCAAATGTGAGGGAAGTTGCGCTGATCCGTCTTGCAATAAAACATGTAGTGGCACTCCTTCTTGTGTATGTCCTGATGGTTTCCTCATGATGGCAGATGACTGTGTGCCTCAACGTGACTGTGGATGTTACATGAAAGACGAACAAACAGGGACTGAGACTGTGATACCGGTAAAGTAATGATACCTTACTCTTTTAGATTTTATGACAACTTCAATGCCTACAGTTTGCATTAAATGAAACATTTCCGTATGATACCGAAATATACAGAATAAAGCAAAAAATGCCGACGGGAAAATAATTAAGGGAACAATATTAGATTAGCTTTATCAAAATATTTACTCATTTTACAGTTTCTAGTCTCATTTATGTTCACTTGAGATTCTAATTACAGAGGAATTTTTCTGACACTTTCACTTGAAATTGTTTTCAACATCAGTATGATTTTATAACACTTACAATGAAGTATACGTCAAATACACAATATGTAAACAGAATAATACAAGTTTCCTTAAAAAAAAAAATAGGTTTTTTTTTTATCTTTATAACTTTGTGTCATTTCTAAGATTGTGCAACCCTACTACACTACTCAATGTTAAGGACTATAGCAAGGTCGTCAATGCGTGATCGGGGATAAGCAGGCAGTTCTTTAGAATTTATAAGGACATGGTAAAATTGTGTTCCCAGGATTATTCAACACTAATGAAGGGGCGGGGGGGGGGGATGTGAAGGATTGACCAATTTACACTCGAATGAGCATACAAACTGAGGGAGTGGGTTAAGAAATGTTGGGCGCTCGCACGTTGAACATATTTTTTTTACCTACGAAAATTTTAAATCATCCACATTTTGTCCATATAATTGTTATTAGTCACACAATTGTTACATACTCACAGGCGTGGACTGAAAGTTTCATCGTCAGCTCCTTCTAATTGGAGCTACCATTTCTTAGCGGGCATGGTGTGAGAGAAAATTGTTTAAAGCAACACTTGTTTGATCGCAGGAAATATCACTTCGAAGTCCCATTTTCAGAATTTATTCCAGTCCTGACGTCCTCAAGACTGCTTTTGGCACACATACCACCACACTTCTATGAGAGGACATCAGGAACTCGTACAAGATTTGCAACAACGGAGATCTTGTTTCACTGCTCTTTGTGGGGCACAGGATTATCTAACAGGGACTCTTCCATCGGTTGGGGCGCAAGAGGAAATTTTCTTCACTCCCCTCTTCCCGATGATTAGAAATGCCCCCCCCCCCTCCCCTCACGCCATGTTGTACGCTGCATGCACCCATCCTTCAAATAGGGACATCTTGTCTACGATTCCTTAACGAAAGAGAAGAACATTAATATATAAAAATGGTTCCCTCGTCATTTAGCGATTGACACCCAAGCATTGCAGTGATGATTTTAAGAGCCATACTTTGTGACGCTTTTCACTTAGGCATAACTGTACAATGCGTGATACCGAAGTTTTCACGCAGTAACAAATCATTTTTTTATTACGTGCCAAAGGTAAGGCAAGTAATCTATGGTGATGCTGTGTGCGTATGTGTGGGGGCGTGTGGTGGAGATGTAGGACAATACAACCTCAATGTAATAGACTAACCGTTTAATTAATATGACCTTTTTACTTAAACAGTTCAGTTGTAGAAAAGCTAAAAGATGTACTTAATATAGACACTAATCGAATACACTGCACATTATAAAATTATGTGTATACTTGCTTAAACCTTGCTAAAGTTTGAAGACAGTTTTTACAGGATTCTTAGACGAATCTGTAAAGAACAAACTTCACAGTCATGTTAGTCAAATATATAGATTACAGAATTTTACACAATATATTTCTTTTGCTTGGTGGGATTCAGAGAAAATTCCAGTAGAAAAATTATATTTGACTAACGTCAGTTGTGTGTTCATACTGACTCATCGTGATGGAATGGTGCATATCCAGGTACCGAGCTATCTTGACCCATCCTGGATGGTTGATGAGTAAAGAAAAAAATCATCTAAGAAAATGTTCCCCTATGAAACATTACCACCCTCGGAAACACATCAACAGCTTTATCTATCGTCGGCTCTCAGTAAGTACAGCAGCAGACATATATGGCATTCAAATCATTTACATCCTGTTAAGGATGGGCTACTTACATTCTCACATACTGAGAGAAGTGGAAATGGGAGAATCAAGGTAGGATTCCAAAATCGATCCAATCTTAAACGTAAGTCAGGCAGTATAAAATTGGATAGACATAAAGGAAGCAAGATTTCATAAACCTCAGCTTAAATGACTGCTAATGAAGTAACCAGGGTTGCATGACCATCTTCTGCAGGGCGCTGATAACAAGTTGAAACAAAAAAAACAACTTTAAAGCACTATAGCGCAGGAAAACCCTGCTACATCAACACACTTCCCTTGCGGCACACACATATCCATATACCTACAGGACATTTCTAGTTGTTACAATTTCTTCTGAATCAATGAGGTATAGTCTTGCTACAATGGCTACAATGTCGTACGTATGCTGCTTCTGTGGCGCTTTAAGAAGAAGACCAGAAGACTACGTAACGTTTACTGCCTGTATTAACGTAAGGTGTAGATATATTGAGTAGTCACTATGATATTGATGAAAAACTGAACGGATAAGGTGCGTTAGAAATCAGAACACAGAATTACTTTATTATCGTCTAACAATTAACTATCAATGCGATAAAAACATGACTTTCATCCGAAAATATGACTTTCATCTTCATCAGGAAGGGACTACCTACATCTCTTCCAACTGTAGCAGAAAATGTCTTTGTAAAAATGATACCGTAGCATGTGATGACGATTATCGATGAGGTCCGGATGCGGTGTGTCAAAAACGAGAGGGTCTCTTCAAATGTTACTGTAAGGCTGGATTTCGGGGAGACGGCATTCAATGCAGTTATTATGAAGACTGTTCTGCTTTATTCACGGGCGGCGAGAGGAAAAGTGGTATCTACTTTATAATGCCTGCTAATTGGACCGGTCCTCCGTTTGAAGTTTACTGTGACATGACTGATGAGACTGGATGGACTGTGAGTGTTATAGAATTGTATATCTAATGACTTATACATCAGACCCTTGTTACTTTTATTATTGTGACAAAATCCGTTGTAGAAGATATACAACATATAATTGTATCTGTGCAGATTCAAAGACCAAGTGGCAACGCGTTAAAATGTTTGGTTTCAGAATTACAACATTTGTCAACATAACAATTGCCGTTCTCCTGTTTTGTTCTAGATTTTTCATCGACAAGTGAACAATTTGCAAGAGTTTTATCTTTATTGGGAGGACTACAAACATGGCTTTGGCAATCTCAGTGAGAGCTTCTGGCTCGGACACGACAAAATATACACTTTGACCAACCAAGCGGAATACGAGCTTCGAATTGATATTTTGGGAGCAGATTCAAAGCAATATTACGCGCAGTATAATTTGTTTCGAGTCAGCAACGAGAGTGATCAATACACTCTTTTTCTTGGGGAATACTCAGCTGGTGACGCAGGTTCGTTCTCATTAAATCTTTAAAGCTCACGATAATCATGTCTAACTTGCTTGAAAACAGAAGAAACAACAGAAGTTGTGGATAACCAAAAATGTGAGAAAGTGTGTTCCGTGCTTGATTGTTTTCAAACGTACATAAAATAAGATACATATGAATGGTTTTAAGAGACGAGAGACATACATGCCTGTGAAATGTCTTTCCCCCAAATGTTATACTGTATATGCTTTAATGAAACCATTTTCTCTTTGCTTAAACGTAATCAGTAATTGGTACTCGATTTCATGTAAAAGTAATATGGATGCATAACATTTGGGTACTATGTCTATATTTGATCCGTGTATGCAATGGGTATGATCTTACCCACAATCGGGATATTTAAGCCCAGCCGTGTCAGACTTTTCTTTCTCTTGCTCTTAGGTGATTCCTTTTCGTACCACAACGGGAGTCCCTTTACAACGAGAGACAGAGATAATGATGAGTATGATTACTGGTCGTCACATTTCCCAGAGAACAACCTAGCTGACAGACTTGTGGCCGGATGGTGGTTCCGTCAATGGCCAAATGACGAGGACGATTGTTCTCTAAATAGTAGATACGGACATAGAAACAAATACTGGACTACCCTCCCTTATTCCCAAGAAGGAGATCAACTTCTTGACACAGTCATGAAAATTCGTAAGAAAAATAACATGATTACATAGTTTGTAAGATAAATATAAACATTACTGAGGTGATCTATTACGCACAACATTGGGTAAACAAAATTTGGCTTCAGATTTTGTTTACCCAATGTTACCCAACGTAAATTGGCATCCAGTCTTTTTTAATCAAAGATTCGAATAAAGCAATTTGAATAGCAGGAGGATTAAAATATTTCAGATATTATTGTCAGCATTAAATAGATATCATTGTACTTTGATCGTTGTTGAATGATGAAGTTGACTGGTATACAACTAATAGTCTTGGTAACAGTAAACATTTATGTCGCAGCAACTTTATAAAATGATGACGTCAAAGAAGAGCTAACTGTTGACAATTTCTCTACAATAGCTCAGCCAATTCTCCTAGCAGGTACAGTATTAACTGCAAATAAATGAACACCATGAAAGAGTAAAAACTGCTCTGGTTTGATGACTGGTAACACAGGCAGGTTCTCTGTCAGACAATAAAATGGGGCGCTCTTTATGATTGTGTGAGCCAATAAAAATAGGGCATGCTTTCTGGGGAACTAATAGGTGGATAGCGCCAGAGTTACTTCTGCTGTTTCCCTCTTTTTTCTCCAGAAGGTTTTATTTTGTTTTTCTTTTCTTGACCTCCTTACACTATACATTTTCATTTCCTTGAAGCTGTAGAGGAGAGAGAATACTTGTTAAAGATACATCGGTGCACATTAGATTTGAACTCATGATTGTAACACTTACTTAAGTAATCATGAACAATGTCCCCAAACCCACTGCGCCATGAGTGCACATGGAAGATTGGGTTGTTCTAATTATTACAACCATCCTTATTGCAGTAATATCTGCCGACTCGTCAAACCTGTGTTACTGTGTTGTAACACAACAGAAGTGTCATGGTCATTTACCATTAACGGTAAGAACTTATCAGACCAGGGGGATTGGGTAAATAGCTCTATGGTTGAGACAAGGCCACACTGATCACGCTCCATGTCATTATCACTACCTCATATGTACGTTGAAATATATCTGTATCTAATAGTTGTTTATGGTAAGGAATGAAATTGAAGAACCATAAACAGAAGATTCAAGTCTGTTAAGTTATTTCTCTTTACTTCATTAACGATATTTTTATATTAATACTTTTAAAGGTATTACGATCTAGTAGACTTACAACGAGACTTAAATAATTATGTCTCGTTATTAAGTCTCCATATAGTATGTTATCTAGTGCCTTAAATTAAAATATAATTACATCTGGAAAGAAGGAACCTATGATCACATTAATTTAGGCCTACTGAATTGGTGGAACTTCAGTTGTTGAATATCCTTCGTATTTAATAAAATTTGACAAAAGTCGTTCAACGATTACCTGTCTTTTATACGTAAGGAAAGAAAAAATATGTCAGGTATTATTTAACAGAACATGCTTCTGCATATTTAAAATCAGATATGCACCAAAGAAAAAACGTACATGTACTTAATTTTTTTTTAATTCAACGTATTTAACATAGGGATGTACCTTAATGAAACAATTGATAATAATAAACATCTTTCTGCTTGAATGTATCGTAAAAAATAAGATGATATTCACCAATACGTTCTTCTCCCTTTTCTTCAACTGCAAAACCGATCGATTGCATTCCTCTTAAAGCAACATTTGACAAACCTGACTGAATGATTTACCTTTTAGCTATAGGAAATATTTGTAATGTATTGTTTAATATCTGTAGGCATAATTAAAATTGGACTGTTTTACAGTAACGAGAGAAATGTCAAATTGTAAGTAGTGCGACTTGTAAGAATTGGTGATTTTGTTGTATAGAAACTTACACCACTTGTATAAAATGTGAATACGGAAATAATAGTATGATTTCCAGTCGAAACTGCAGTCATATCTTCAGTTATTTCTTTCATTTGTCTAACTAATTTGCCTGTGGTTGTTAAGAGCAAACATGAAATAAATTGATGAAAGGTGTTTTATGACGTCAGTCTTTGCTTGATCACTATCTACAACCGTCACTATTTTACGTTGTACTTTTTGTACTCGACGTGCACTCTTTGTACTCGTGTACAGATGATGTCACTATTATGATAGCAGGGGTGCATAGTACATACAGAACATTCAACGCCGACCTTTCATTGGTACGTATAGATAGTGACCGTCAACAAGTGACGTTAGCAGAGCGTTATCAAGCTGAGACTGAACGTCAAATGAAATCTTAATAACACGACCAATGGCTTTTCTTAACGAATGTATAAACAGTTTAAATGGGACGAATCTTCATCTCCGTATATACGATGTTTTTGTCACTTCCGGGTAAGTGATTCCAACGAACACTTTTTTGACTGCCAGGGGGTGCAAAGTAGTCTCCATTGAGATTGGAATGATGACATCCACCGTACCACCATGCTCCGTGATAATTAAGCTGCACAATTTTGAACTGAAACATCATTATCACGGTCGTTCGTCGAAAACTGGTAATTGAGGTGATAACGGAGAGCAAAACCGTCTGGATTTTCTCGGGTGTCTGGAAAAAAAAAAGAAACTTATAACGTTATCATCAAGAACCAGTAATTACAGATCCCTCATTACTCACCTGCCTTATTTTGAATCTAATTAATCTGCAAAATCTTCTCACTTTCTTTTAAATTTTTAAATGGTCTGAAGGTCATTATTGTACTTCAGAAAAACACTTTTCAGCATCCGCTATGATATATTACCAAGCATCTTAATTTGGTAAACGAAGTGCTAAAATAAGAATAGATTGTATTACACGAATCAATTCCAATAAAAACTAGTAGTAATTACTAAATTAGTATATATGCTTTGTTGGTAAAACGATGGAATCGGAAAGATAAACGCTGTCTGACAAATGGCAAGATTTATGTTAAGTGCTAACCTGCTGTTCCGCTGTAGGTTCCCAGAAAGGACAAACGATAGTTATCGCTTTCATTGCTAATACGAAAAGAATCAAACTTGGCGTAGTATGGAGCTCCGTCTCTATTCACCAGGTCAATTCTTATTTCATACCTCTTCTGATTTGTCAGGTAATATAGTTTATCATTTCCAAGCCAAAATTCATGACTTAAATTGCCAAAACCTTGCCTGTAATTGTCCCATTCGAGGAAAAAATCTTCTGAGCCATCCACTCTACGTTGGAATACCTGTGTTATGAACCAAATAATGGAAAAAAACTTGATTAAACACGTAATTTACACCATGAGTACTGGAAAACTTTTAACGTTGAATAAATAAACACCGGGAATGATTTTATATCCTTTAAAAAGTTATAAGTAAGAGAAGTCCTTATCTCATAGACGTGAGTAACTTTATTCACATACCGTCCACCCACCACCGTCTGACATGTTACAGTACACTGCAAAAGGCGAGGATATCCAATTTGTTGGCTTGATTTTGTAAATGCCGTTTCCTGAAATTCCATTTTCGTAAATCTCTTGGCAATCTTTAGGTCTCCTGCATGTCTCTCCATCTCCGATGAAATCTCTAGAGCAGTAACATCGTCGTATGTCATCCCCCACGTCACAGAGTGCATTGGAACTACAAGAGTACCCCTCATCCCAATGTAGTTTTCCGTTGGTACAAACACCCTTTCTCGTGCAATTAGTATTTGAAAATCTCCTTCCTGTAAATATCATATAATTGTATTCACAATGAACTGTTAAATCAATAAGGTTAAATGTGACCTATTTATTTCTTTGCATTTGTGACCTTGTCATTATTTTACTTTTGTGATCATCTCTTTGTGACTTTTCTTTACAAATGTGACCTAGTCATTACTTTACACTGTCACAATCACATTGTATTTAATGACATTATTTACTTTACATCCAGCGCCCTGACGATAAGTCAAATGTCCAGCCCATTTCATTGGCTATGACTTCCAGATGCTCGACGTCAGGACTGATTATAACTCCGAATTAAAATAAACACGCCCCCTGCCGATTAACGAAAGTGACCTGATATCGCGCAGAAAATCTGCAGGCGTTCACTAATTTTAAGTCCATCAGGACTCAATTTTGACTGGGGTATAAAAATATTTGATCAAGTTGTATTTTATTTTAATTTGATCCTTCTATTCTACTGTCAGGGAAAGAAACTACTTTTACAGAAAACAAACCATGAGGGTATTAATAAGTGATGAATCTACTCAGACAAGGTATAATTTTAAGTAGCACATATACCCTACCAAGTCTGAAAATTCATGTGATTACAAATTGTGTATTTTCATCATTATTAAAGGGTGGTTGATTTGATTGCTTTGTTTGGCTCACAGTGTGATATTCTACCTTCACCAATTCTACATCCCTCTTTTTTACACCCATTCAACTCAAGTACTGACTGTGATGACCAAAGTCGACACGTTTTTCAGACACGTCCCGGAACATAGCACAATTTAACGTACCAGTACTGTAATCTATTATCGCAAAAGAATCAACTTTATTCACAACATCTTGTGTTGAAGACTTTGTAAAATGCTGATAGCATTTGTTTGTCATATTTGTTTGTGGTTATGTGTGATTTTTCGGATCAAACAAAAACATAACGAATGTTAAACTATCAGAAATATAAATGTGGAATCAAATTCACTTTACCGGTACCACAGTCTGTGAAGCTTCCTCATAACAACCGCATTGCTCCTGGGGTACACAATCAGAACCTTGAATGAAAAATCCATCCGCACAAACACAGTCTTCGATTTTAGTACAAGCTCCGTCTTGACAGTTTCTGGGGTCTTCACATGTTCGCACACAGACGTTGAGGCAGTTCTTAAAATGCATGTTGATTGGACAAAATCCTATATCACATGTTAAGTAAAATAAACAAAAAAATACGTAAGGTGATAACAAATTAAAGTTGCTTTGATCCACTTCAACGTTTCTACACTGACACTTTAAGTGCAAGCGTTCCACGAGAGTTGTCTCTAGGAATCGTTCGAAATTGAAGGCTGTACTATTTATTTACTGATACGTTAATATTCACTGCAATTACTTTTATCATAACCGTGTGTTGTTTTCACAAAAGAAATATTCGGTTTCATATGTTTAAAGTGTGGTTAAGGCTACATATAGAGGAATTCGTTTCAATGCCAGACGAGAATAACTCTGGTGATCTCAATCTACATTTATCGTTTTATACTACTTTAACAGTAAAGCAATCATTTACTTACGTGAATTGGCAAATGTGGATGACGTCCCAACAGTGGTGATGGGTAGTGATTTCATTGTGGTTTGGAGTTTCGCCATAGAAGTATCATATCCTGTATTAATGACAAGTCAGGTGATATCTTGCTTCTAAACAAGTTTGTTCTACCATGGCAAAATAGTCAATTCATAAAGTATTCATGCAAATTGTATTCAAGCAAATTGCAACTACTGTTAAACATTATTCCATGCCACCGTGCAACTAAACTATCATTTCACTCGGCATTTTCTTTGCAAAACTTTACACCATACATTTTGCACACGTAAGTGTAACTATTAATCAGGGGCGTGGATATGACACGCCAGCATATGACTCAGTTCACTCTAAATTCGCTATGGTCAAAATTGACCATAAATTGGTTGGCTATGCACCGACCCAAACTATGGTCAACTTTGTCAACGTAAATTACGTATAACAATTTGACCATCTTTTGGGTCGGTGCATAGTTGACCAATCTATGGTCAATTTTGACCATAGTAAATTTAGAGAGTTGGCGGATGAGTGAGCCACTAAGAAATACATCAATACACGAGGTGCCTAGGGTTTTCCATCCAACAAAATACTGACACGGCAATTTCCAGTACTACAATTTGAAGAGAATGGGAAAGTCAATTTCCTGCAGTCTGATCTTTGTCAAATATTTGCTGGTATCCTGCGTTTCAACTGATGGTAGCGTTTTGCTAAGTCTCCCCTCCCATCCCAAGTATCCGATTGTCCAAAAGACTGGGTGCACAACTGCTACGTTATACTGTAACTTTGGTTTAAACGATCCCAACATAAAAATCCATCAGGATCTCTTTTTGAGCTCATTTATTTGCCAACCGTCATAAGACATATACAAGCATATCACGAGCTTTTATTTACTAATCACGAAAATTTAAGGGAATGAAGTCCCCATTAAACCAAATTATCATTTAACGGATCCTTTTTGGTGATGAAACTAATATTTAAAAGTTTCAAGTTGAATAGTTGTGCCTCTTAATGACATTGTAAACAGCAAAAGTGTTTGTGAAGGTCACCATTTGGTGCTTTAAGATTCAATAAGTAACATGAAAAGGAAAAAGTAGTGTCAATTACTTGACAAAGGCATTGTATGTACTACTTTCTTGCAGAAAAATAGGGACAAAGAACAATAACCATGAAAAGACTCACGCTACTTTTCCTCATGTGTTAATCATAGTAAATTGCAAGGGGGGGGGGGGGTGGAGGACGAGGGTTGTCCCCTCATTTTTTTGTAAACGGACGAAGTACTCTCGTCAACTCATGTATTTTCTATGAATCAAGTACGTACGTAAGGCTAGCCATATGTCATTACCTGTACCTGCAGTGTTTAGTACTCGAAAAACATATATGTAGTGAGCAACTTACCAGTTAGTTTATTATATACTACTACACTAGAGCGCACCCAGTACAGTTCTATGATGTCACTTATTATCACTGTCAACAATTTACATTTTGTAATTTTGATCATCATAATAATTTGCAATTAATTTTCGGAGCCGGAAAATTATATAAGCGCATATACAAAAATAACATGTTTTAAAGTAGGTTGGAGACAATCGCGATTAAGACACTAATCCACTCATTTTATGTCACTATCTGGAGAAAAACATAACCTTATGTGAAACCACAGAAGTAACGAGCTTAGAAGTCTCACGGAAGAACTATTTTAGCATTATTGATGACTTTTTGTTGATAACGTGTTAATGAAAACCCATGATTGGTTATTATGTGTCGACTAAGCTGGCAAAGTTTTTCACAACATCTTGAAACAAATTCTCCTTCATAAGTTTAAAATGTATCAAATGTATGTATCAAATGTATCACCATGCACGGGAATTCATTGCAATATGAAAGTAATTCTGATGATTTCAATTCGCATACACTGCTTCATACCACTACATTGCATCTTTAACATCACAACGATCAATGACTTACGTGATTTTGCCAAGAGAGACGATACCCCGACGGTGATGGGTTGTGATTCTATTGCGCTTAGACGTTTTGTCACATTAGTTTGATAGCCTGTATTAACGAAAGTAAATTATGGGGTATCTTCTATTTAACAAATTTTCGTTTACCACTCATGGTACAATCGTCAACAACTTTTTAATGGGTAATAATGCACAGTTTACGTTATTAAGCATATCAAGAAAAATATTTGTCAAGTCTATGAAAACGTAAGTTGCAAGTTCCTCCTTTCAAGAATGTAGGCTATGGTCATTATTTGTCACAAAAAAAAAAAAAAAACAACTAATGAGACAAGGTTTGTGTGTCAGACACTCGAACCACTGTGACTTATTTCTAACAGTAGTTACATAATGTTCTTAAATTTACAGTATTTTGGTAATAATAAAACTTTCAACATCGTTCGTCAATAAATGAAGGTACCATTAAGGTATAAAGCAATACATTACACTGATTTCCTGTGGTGGGGAATTTTTCAGAAAAGTCACACAATTCTGTATGAAAGGGAAAGGCAAAGAAATCATTTGTTACAACGTTACAATTATTATAACAAAGCATTTAAGCACACATGTGTTAATGATGGCAGCCAAATTAGAAAACCAAACTATTGTTCTTTTGTTGATTTAGGCATAGCAATGGCTAATCATTTTGTTTTCTTCAACTGTACCGAAAAAGTTTCCTTTAAAAATAAAACTTACCATATGATGAAGTGTCTACCAATTGTACAAAAAAAAAAAAAAAAATCAGCAGTATTGCCCTGATTTAATTCAGTGGTATATCCAGTAATAAGAATGCAGTGAAACAATGCCATGTTAGTTTCAGGAACTACATCCCATTTCATACACATTTAAGTTAAACGCAAAGTGACTTAAAATGTGACTTACTTCCTGCTTTGATGTATCCAATCAATGTTGTTGTGATCAAGATGTATTGGCAACAACTGTCTCTCTTCATATTGTTTCGGACTTTGTTCTCCTGATATCTATCCAAGGCAGTTAGATTTTCACCCTGTGGGCAACGTTCACTCTAAGACTTGTTATAAAATTGTCAAATTCGGACTGTCACAATACATTAAAACTTGTTCTGCCGTTCACAACAATACATCTGCATGTCATTTGGATAACATGATTTCGCACTGAAGCATATATTGTATTTCTGTAAACTGCCATATACAAAGATCATTGACTACATCTAGTCAATGATCACACGCTTCATATGTCGTTAATGTAAATATCGTCAGGCTATATTATTTCAACTTCCTGCGTTTGACAAGGTTCTTTAAAAAACACAAGCACTTCTTTCATTATTGGGTGTTTGCTTAACAATGATCAGTAAAGTCGCTCTCAAAGTGCACTCATGTTAGATCCTAAAATCCAAACACACAATTTGCTGGTTCGTGGTGGAAATTTTTCATCTTGCAGTAACAAGTAAACAGATAAAAAATGTTTTGTCTTCCTGACAGTTAAAACCTTAAGAGATCTAACAACCCCTGCCTTAATAATTACCATAAAACAGACAAAGGCTATATATATATATATATATATATATATATATATATATATATATATATATATATATATATATATATATATATATATATATATACAGGTACTGCAAAAAGGCAAAAAAAAAAGGGTATGGAAGTAGCATTGTAGGTAAAAATGATTTATATACACGGTATACATGTTATTTGTTTGTATTGGCGCGGGTGTGAGTTCGAGCGTTTACACATTGTAATTGAGCTTCCTACAATTAAACAAGTGTGTAACGGTCGGATAGACAATGTTCGGGAGGGGTTGCCCTTTATATTAAGACTGGACTTGGGTTTTCAGTTATGAGTAATTTATCAGTCTCAAACAAATTCGAGTCATTATTTGTGCAAATCAATAGGACAGGACAGAGAAAAATTGTAACTGGGGTCATATAGTGCCCTCCAAGGGAAGAAGTTGATAGATTTATCACTGATGTCAGTGATACTTAAAGTGTTGATCGCAGTTTATGCTTCATTGCTGGTAACTTATAATATAAATCTTCTTTCTGGACAATTTGGGGAAATTTTGAAAAGTCTGCTGTCATCATATTCCTTCTATCCTGTAATTAACAAGCCCACTAGAGTGACACGTGTTTCCGCTACACGCATGGACAATATTTTTACCAATACTAATCATACAGCCAAATCCACTATCATTAGAACTGATATATCTGATCATTATTCCATTGCCATTCATTATATGCGAAAAGTTACGACCTGGTAGTATCAATGTTAAAAATACTGCTACCTATAGACGGACACCAGTGCATCTAAAATAATGCAGTATTAGATCTGATGTAGCCTTTATGGACTGGCATGATGTTTTGTGGTAAAATAATGCAGGGTCGGCTTTTCGGCTACTATTTTCCACAATAAACTTTGTAACATTTTTAACAGACAGTATCCTTTACGTAAAGTCAAGTATAAGGAAAATTTACAGAAATCACCTTGGATTACCTAGGGTATTCTTAAGTCAATTCACTCTTAGAATGTCCTGTACTGCGCTTACAAAAGAAACCCATCCGAGCGCAACTTACTACATTACCGTAATTTTCAGAATAGATTAACTAATGTGATTCGAAATGCTAAAGGATCTTATTACCGTGAGTTCAATAATAATAAAAACAATAGAAATTGGATCTAGTCTGGTATTAATGGGATATTACATAGGGGACGGGTAACTAATTGTACTGGTGCTGGCGTGGCACTTACAAATAACAATACTTGTAATAGCAAGCCAAATAATGCCGAAAATTTCAACAACTATTCTACATCTGTTGGAGAGAAACTGGCCAGTGCAGTAGAAACCACATATCATAATTATGATTCTTACTCAAATGACATTCGTACTACACCCCGTGACTCCAAACGAAGTTAGTACTATTCGAAACCTTCAAAATGCAAAATCACCGGGTTATGACGACCTTACAAATGATATTTTAAAACAACTCTAAGATCTTATTATCAATAGTCTTACTCATCAATTTATCATTCTCTAATGGTGTTTTCCCCCACGAACTTAAGTTTGCAAGGTTATTCCTATGTACAAGTCCAGCGGAGCTGATGTTGTTTCAAATAATCGCCATGTCTGTTTTACCTGCTATTAAGATTTTTGAAAGACTTGTGTATAACAGATTGTCATCTTTTAATAAAAGTAATCAGCTTTATTCAGGACAGTATGGATTTATGGCGGGTTACTCAACATACATGGCTGCTTGAAAGTCTGTTGACGACATTGTGTACAATTTAGATATTAAAATTAGCAGTGTGGCCTTATTTATTGATTTATCTAAAGCGTTTGATACTATTGATCATAGCATTTTATTGACCAGGTTAGACAGATATGGGATTAGAGGTGTTGCACATAATTGATTTAAGAGTTATTTAACAAATCGGAAACAATTCGTTGGTTTTGATGGATTGGATTCAAAACGTAATAATATTAAACTTGGTGTACCGTAAGGTTCTATTATGGGACCTCTTCTTTTTTATTATACATAAATGATTTATACAAATCATCTAGTTTTCTTATTTTTTATTATTTGCCGATGGCACAACTGTTTATTATCATAACCCTTCAAGTGGCTTCTCTGGAATTAGATAATGTTGCAAATGGTAGCGTCAAATAAGTTATCCTTAAATATTAGCAAACAAAGTTACTGAATGTTAATAATATCAGACGTGATACTCTGGAGTTTTGAGTTCGTTTTAAGAATATTACAATAACTAACAGCAAAACTGTCAACTTTTTAGGGGACGTAATTGATGACAAACTCTTTTGGACGGATCATATTTACAAGGTTAATAAGTCCGCAGCTCAAGTCGTTGGTGTTATGAATAGATAAAAATATTATATCCCTACTTGTGCCTTATTAACTAGCTGTAATGCTTTAATTATACCTCATCCTACCTATGGTATCCTATTATAGGGACAATATACGTTATCCACGTATACGGATAAACTGTTTATTCTACAAAAGTGGGCTGTGCGAATTATTTTAAACGTTTCACGTTATATCCAAATTCCTTCCAGGCTTTCATTCTCACGATATACTTAATACGCTAAGTCATCGCTACAATTTTCAGTTAGGTATTTTTTGTACAGGCAAAGAACTGGCCAACTACCTCAAGATTTCCATTTTTTAGGCTAATAAACAACATCATAATTATCCTACCCTGGGAAGAGGTAATCTTCTTCATCCCGACACTAGAACAATTTAATGCCCACCAACGTATAAGAAGTAATGGGGTATCTTTCTGGAATTCCCTTGAATACGACATTTGAAATGCACCCAAAGCATCTATTTCATTGTTGGAAATTTTTACTTTTTTTCAGTGAACACACTGGCAGATTGTATCTCTAGATTTACTATATATCTATATTCCAGTCGGCCTCTAAGAGAGTTACGAATCACTATCTTTTTGTTTTTCTTCTTGATTCTATGTTCTTCTTAAAGGACCAGACTAGAAAAGCTCACTAGCTTTATCTGGTTCTTTTTTTTCCTCCTTTGTATTATGTATAATTTTGTATATGAATTCTGTATATAATTTTTTGAATGTCTTGACATAATACACGGGAAAGAGAGAGAATTAACACAGATGCTGTTTTAATTCATTGTATTTCAGAGAAGGCAATTATATGGCTGTCTCTCCACCTCTCTCTCTCCATGACGTCGTCAAATCGGTATGAAAAATTGGGTGTAAATGTTAATTTGATACTGACAATCTTAGCTTAAATGCATTAAATATAGATGATCAAGCACATGAACTGATCCACATGTGTCAGATTTGGAACCAATCGAATACGTTAGTGTTTGCTAAATCTGTTGCTCTAGATCTCCATGTCGATAAACGACCATGAAATTTTATCTTTGAAAAAAGTCTGGAACTATCCATATCTTTAAATAAGAAAGGAACTTGCTGCTCCCAGCTTTACTTGAATGTACTAAAATGTTATCTGTCGTTGACGTATCAACACTGGTCCTCGGTCTACCACGCTGCTGAAAGCAATCCATACAATCGAATATGTAACTCAGTGTAAGTGTAAAAAGATCTGCCTAAAATAGTTGGAAGACAGTAGCAGTACTTACAAATATTTTCATGTACTTATTTTTAAGTCTAGACAGTAAGTATGACAACCGAGAACCGTGAACATATAATTGTTAACAGGAATACAATAAATGAGATACAATTCTAATTTTAGTTTGTTAGACAGTAGACAGTGCAAAATCTACACACAAGATTATTCTTATCATGTTAAAGATTACTTGTGGCCGAAACTATAGCAGATTTTGTTCAAATTGTTCATTGTTAAGTCTGTTTTGAGTCTATTTGGGTCTTCCAAGACGAAATATTTCCATTAATTCTTCTCCGCTGTTACAAAGATATCCATTTTGTAGTCGAAATTATATACTCGATTTCAAAGGTATTGACATTTAGAGTGTTCCTCGGTGAATCATTTTGAAAAGATCACACTTCACTGGTGTAAATAATTATCAACATAAAGTTTACAGAATACTTCAAACATCCGTGAGGTTGTAACTATATCAGAAACTTTTGGAACTGATAAAATTGCTCCCACTTATGTGTTAATTGTTGTGATGCTATATGCCAGCCCTCATTCTAAGAAATTGATCGCTGAATTTCCTAAGTTTCTCATAACAAGAAAACGTATTGTCTTACGTTACAAGAATTTTCATGATTAATTTACATTTTGCACTTTCCATTTGCAGATCTCAATAACATATTTGATAAATAATTTAATAACTACCCCGTAAAAGACGTTTTCCTAATGGAACCTTCCCATTTTGTTACATACATCTCAAACTTGGGCATCTGTATGGATTAATATCAACCCTCTATCATTGAAATGACGATTTTTGCGCTTTCCCTTCCCTAGGTTTTGCCAGCTTTTACTATTTGAGAACACCAATTTGTAATGCTGCAACTTCAAAAAGTCAGGCCTTGCCCAGCTAGCCTGGTCTGGCCTAGCTATTGAATTAGTGAAAACAATGTCAAATATATGTCAGAAATAAATGTTCCCACAGGCGTCAATAGGAGGGAGAAAGAAGGGAACATCCTCTTCACCTTTTGGAGAGGCGAGGACCAGAACGCATTTGTTAACTTACCTTTTTGCAACTTCAAATTAAAAAAAAAGGAACTATATTCAGTAATCAACAAAGAATATTTAGTGGAAAGTTATAAGTCCAGAGACACTGGGGACAGTCATTTCCTACAATCTGAGAGGTACTTTATAAAACATTTTATATGTACACTACGTACCAACCGATGTTGGAGCTCGGCTTTAATAGAGTCAAGCGGACAATGCTGTTTCCTTCAAATCAATCATTTCCTTGTTTCGCTAGTGGCAGCAGGAGGGGTATATATTCAGTCACCCAATATTTTCCAAGTGTTTCAGAAATAAATGAAAGAGCATGCATAATTCAATAGAGACTCTTATATCAACTCCACCCATCTAATGTGTATTACCGTTTTTCATACATTGATTTTATTCCTCGTTATTGCGAAATTAACGGATCTCCATTAAAAGGCACTGTGCATGCAGCTTAAGCCACCCCGGAATTGCCGTTTTTACGCCGGGGGGAGGGGGACTTGCATAGTCAAAATGTTTCTTGGATACTTCTCGCAAATCGATGGTGACGCTTCGTTTAAACAGTCCTGCCGGCACCTAATATCCCCTCTCTCCTCCACCTCCCCAAAACGAAAAGCGTTCCTCGTACGTTCCTCGGCCCCAGCTTACAAATATTTTGGGAGAGGTTTTAGGTCGGATGTTTCCCACACCTTTAATTACGAATCGACTGTTAGTGCACTACGCACATTTTGTTTTTTCATTACAGAGGTAAACACAACAGAAAAAGTATGTAATGTTTTTGTGTTGCTAACATTTCGTATATTTATCATTAGCATTAGTCATGCAGCTGCTATGAACATGTCAGGGTGACAAAAGTCCAGAAGTCAATGCAGCAAATTGTTATGAACGACATCAAAGGTCATCTACAGTCATATTGAAACGTACCGTGATGTAACGTATGTGATGATTTTACTGTCAGTTATGAGAAGATGTAAGATAATAATTCAAATAGAATATCGTTTCTCTCATTTAATGAGAATGTTTTTGCGGCAGGTAACGCCTACTGTCAAACATGTGACGAATGGGACACACGAGAAGAGTTTTTAGACCGGACGAATTTTCATTTCTGTAAATTTGAGGTTGTAATAACCGCCCGGTAAGAAATGCCAACAAACGCTTCTCCAAGTATCGCTTGGTCCGAAATAGTCACCGTTTAGGTTGGAGAAACTGCAATTGTCGTACCACCAAGCGCCGTGATAATCAACCGCACAGTTAGTTCGACTACCCCTATTCTTTGTTGAAAACTGGTGATTGAAATTGTAGCGAAGAGCATGACCGTCGGGATTACTACGAGAATCTGAGGAGATGAAGAATAAATATATGTTACTGGAACCTTTCGATTAATTTCACTACTTTGTCTACTAGTCTTTGTGAGACAGGGATATTTGTACAGTCATTTAGGAAAATGAGCAGTTTCATTGATTTAGTTTGTCTCTCTTTAACGACATACATACATACAGTCAGCTGAGTTCACCGGCTTATTTTTAAGATATTTTATATACAAGATACAATTTTATCCTACTTCTAATAAGTTACTTATTGATTATTAGAAATCCATCGTCAGTTTTGTATTTTATTTTATTACTTTTCCAAACTCGATTTCATTTCCTTACATATTTGTTAATTCTTTCATGCAGTTACAGAAAACATTGATTTTATAGTAAATAACAGGTACTTATAGTTAAAGATCAAATTCCTCACGTATTGTCTTAAGTGTAGGTGAATAATCACAAAGACAAAATTATAGAGAGATCTTTTACTTTCTTCATTTTTGATTTTATATCCTTTCTCTATGAATAATTCACAAACGGTTTATAGCATTTCGAGGGGTAGAAAGAGGCTACCGAATCGTATAGTTACAGAGATGAAGCCGAATTGCTGGTGTAATATCTGAGTAATTCCTCCCTCTTCAAATCATTATTTTTTTCCTCTATTCAATGCTTCATCTGGCCTTGCTATAATTTGAGTGTCTAATGAATAGTCTCCGTTCTTATTTGAGGTGCCAATAGACTTTTTTACAATACAGTCTGTGAGTATTATATAGTTCCCTTTTTCTTGGTAGAAAATTGACGAAATCATATATTTTCTTGTGCTTTTTTAAAAGTATCATTCTATCTAGCACGTGCCATTCGTGTGTGTATTTTCATGTAGGGAAAACACAATTAATGAAAATTAGACTACAAAGAAAAATCGATGTGATCAATTTTGAGGCAATGATCTATCAAGCACTTCAAAATATCAGGGTGTAAGTTAAGTCCTTCTTTGAAAGATTGTCAAAAAACTGATTCAAACCTGCTGTTCCACTGTGGATTCCAAGACCAGATAATCGATAGTTGTCGTTCTCATCGTTGATACGAAAATGATCAAACTTGGCATAATATGGAGCTCCATCTCTATTCACTAAATCAATTCTTATTTCATATCTCTTTTGATTTGTTAGGTGGAACAGTTTTTCATTTCCCAGCCAAAATTCGTAGCTCAAATTGCCAAACCCTTCCTTGTAGTCGTCCCATTCGAGGTAGAAATCTTCGGATCCGTCCACTCTACGTTGGAATACCTGAGTTGTTGAGAAAGAGGAAAAGAAACCTGAAAAAATCACATTGTACCATGTGATTTCTAAAGCTCTACGTTCAATGTTACAGACTAGATCATGTTCACAGATGTGAAACTTTTGGAGTAGATGATTGTATGACAGTTAGGATGAGGCAGAACAATTTCATATTTTAGTCTTATGATGTTTTCTTTTAAGATAGGCGGCAATGCATATACGTTTGCCATAAGCATTAAACTAACATTTATTACAGGAACCACATACAGATTTTGAAGTTCTTTAGGAAATTGGTTTGGCACCAACATGTATTTCAATGACGTCAAGTTTTGCTGCTCAAACCGAGATTAAGATGTTTGTTGATTAAAGTTGAAACGATCATTTGACATGCTATTCACTGTGCAATTTGGATATCGGTGATCTATACTTCACGGAGTCAAACAATGCAGTCCCTTACCATCCACCCACCACCGTCTGACATGTTACAGTAAACCTCAAAAGCTTCACCTGGCCAGTCAGTTGGTTTGATACTATATATTCCGTTATTTCTAGATCCATCTTCATAAATCTCCTGACAATCCTTCGGAGGTCTTGTGCATGTCTCACCATCTCCCTTGTAGCCTCTAGAGCAGTAACATTGTCTTCTGCTGTCCCTGACGTCACAAACTGCGTTGGCACTACACACATAGCTTTCATCCCAAACTATTTCTCCGTTGGTACACACAGCTTTTCTTGTGCATCCGGGACTTATGTAAAATTCTCCCTCCTGTAAGAGACATGTAACAACTTCCTTATTGCTGGCATTGCAATGATGTTCAGAATAAGCGAAAGGATTTGTCGTTTTTGTTAGTTGTGTTCAACCCTACTTAGCAGTTCCTAAACAGCTTGTTAAACTGAAGTGTCAATTTGCATTTTTTTCTTGGGTAAGGAATAAAAAGATATGAATTCCTATTCTTATTCAGTTTTATCACGTTTTTAATAATTTTGTTTTGCAAAGTGGTAACAACCAAAGGTCCGTTCTTTGTATGATGTCCTTGCTCTACCGGTAAAATTCGCTTCACACTGTCAGAACCTCGTACCTCATTTACAAACAATGACTAAGATATAGATATAACAAATGAGTTTTGGTCTCATGTTATTTTAAAATTAATACATCAGTATCTCACCGAATAAAAAATATTGACACCCATGGATATTCCCTTTAAAGAAATTTGTGTATTTGAACATTGAAAATTTGTTTAACGGAAATCGAGATGGCTTTTATCGTATGCCTAAAAATATATTTCAATCAACATGATACTACAGAAGGAGTATAAAAACCAGAAAATATTCTGCCAACAAAGAAGAAATTTCAACGCACCGGTACCACGTCATCTGATTCTGATACGTAGCATCCGCATTGTTCTTTTTGAACGCAGTCAGAACCTTTCATTAAAAATCCATCATCACAAGCGCAGTTTTCAATTTCAGTGCAAACACCGTCTTGGCATTCTCTTGGACTTTCACAGCTTCGCTGGCAGGCGTTGCTGCAATTTTTGAAGACCATGTTGATTGCACAAAATTGAAAAGCATCTGTAACATAAAGATGTTCATTGCTTAATCACTATCATTCCTGATAAAAGTAAGAAATCTGAAAGAGTCTAGTAAATCTCATTCTTCATTTGTATGACATTGCAAGGTATCATCAATGACCTCTGTCAAATGAAATGAAATCAAGTTTCAATTGTGCAGCTCTTTTGAAGGTGTAAGTAACATCCTTCCTCTTAAAGAACAAATTACTTTTTTTATGTGTAAGAAGTCATGAAATTGTGGCTTTTTTCAACAACTGTTATCGAAGAAACCTTCCGCAGGTTCACGTACGGCTGAAAAAAGAGTATTATACTATGATTAAATACGTGTTAGCTGCAAACTCTTCATTGGACGTGACTTGAGCTTTATCTTCCTTGCCTCAGATAATTTACTGACAATAATACACCTTACCTGTTAACCCATTGTAGTGTCCAACGGTAGCTAGTCTATAGTCGCTGAATTCGTCACTGATACGAAAGTTATCATAGGCAAGCCTGATTACAGTATCATTAATCGTTGTTATCTGAATCACTAATTGGTATTTTTCCTGATTCGTTAGGAAAGAAAGTTTTTCGTTTCCGATCCAGAATTCTCCGGAGAGAAAGCCAAAGCCAGATTTATAGTTCTCCCAATCTCGATTGAAATTGATGGATCCATCAACGCGACGCTGTATTACCTGAAGATTAGAATTAAGGAAACGTTTCATTCATTGCAGCGTGAACCGAATAAAGAATCACATTTTTCTATAGTTATTTGGCCGAATATTTTAAGAATATGAGTCGATAAACTGAATAAGATTGACCTACTGTCCATCCGCCAGAACCGTCTGTAGAGTCACAATACACTTCAAACGGATCTAGATAGCCGTCCGGCTTGACCAGAAACACGCCAGTAGAATTATGTGGCAAACATTGCTGTTGAACTACTTGTGCAATCGTTCGGGTAGGACGTTTGTTGGTAAAGTAAATTGATGAATCTAAGTTGAACGAAACAAATCATTGAATTTATTTATAATAAATCTTGTGTAAAATTGTATAATAGTTAGTGAATATAGTTTTTAATGTAATACCTAGTATTTTTTTGTAATTAAAAGATTAGTTTGAACTTGTCGATATCTAAACAACACATATAAGACCGTATATACACATGATTTACCAAAGTTGATTCAACTGCTGTTTCATTTTCTCAAGTTTTAAAATCTGTAATTTTCTCTGTAATCATGACTTTACGTCTGTTTTGAAATATTCAACAGACATTCTTCCATGCTCGATTATGCATGTTTTGTATGTCGATATTACACCTGATACCGATTGCACGTACAGCCTAGACATTGAACTGACACCCCTAAACTACTTTACGAGGTCGATACATAATTGAAAATGTGGATTTTTACAGCATTAGATGATGACCATCTCATAAGGCGACAAGTTTTTGCAACAAGTCAAACCTCACTTAAACAATGAAGAGGTGAGGCTGGATAGACCCTAATTTAAGCGTAAGAGATGTCGCATGGTAAGATATGGAACGATTGATATTGTCCCCTAAATACATGGAATTTATTCATCTTCAAGGTGCAAAAGTATAAAAATACAGAACGTGATGCAATTACCCTGCAATGGCTTAAATCATTAATCAACATAAGTAATAAAAAAAAATGATCGTAGCTATTACAAAATTTAATATAAGTTTTGGAGACTCCTACCTGATTTACTTCCATCAGGGTCAATATCCATAAGAGATTGTATACCCTGTGAGTATTGAAACGTCGAGTTAAATGTAAAGAGCGACTGATCAGCCCCGTATTTAACAGTTATTAAAATATCTATGTTCGGAATAAATACCCATTTTGTGATGGTAATATCATGTCGATATGACATACCATATTTCTTTAAAATACTCATTGCCTATAGAATGAATCGTTCATTGAGGCATCTTATTATTTATCTTTAGTTTATTCTGTTATTCAGAATAACGCTTTGCAACTTGAAAATACATTACAAATTCCATTATTTTATTAACGGTGGGGTGTGTTTATTGTTTCAATTTGCAATATGTAGATCATTAAATTCTGATGGAATCCTCTCTTTTATATTTCTCGCTCTCTCTTTCCACCTCTCTCTCTTCGATGAAAAAATAGAAAGTATTTAATACATCGAGCAACTGAAAGACATTTACATTTTGATGTGGATTACAATTACAGTAGGAATATTTCACAACTTCAGATGAAAGACACAAATGCAGTTTGCAATACTTTCCGTAAACTTTACTCTGCCCAGTTAAAAGTGTCTTTATTTTGTCCGTAATGACGTAACGTATTACATCCCATTCTCAAGGTTAATATCGTGGCAGGAATGTCACTTAAATAAGATGGAATTAGGTCATTTTCTGAATAAAACGACGATATCCTTAAGTTGAATGAGCTCTCTGCATGCTAACCTTGTCTTTACTGTTCAAGGCAGCTAAAGACTTCATGCAGTCGTGTTCAGTTTGAATTTGAAAAAAAGACGCCAATGCAAATTTTGTGGTAAGTACAGTATTAAAAAAAAAAATAGTATCATTCAAAATAAGGTAACTTGAACTATAAAAAGACAAATTTGTTATCATTCGCTGAATAAAACAAAATCGTTTGCATTGTGAATTTACATGTTAATATTATATGGTTTAACTTGGCTTAACTATGGTTTACATTAAAATCAAAGAAAGTGTTATACCTACTGCGTTTTTGCTTAATTGTAATCAGGAGTATTGGATCTCATAGAATTCTTAATCAAGTAAAAGAAATTACAAAAAGAAAGCTTTTAAAATTTAATGTATCTTGTTGTAGGTTTAAGCATAACCAAAATAACGTTACGTTGCCTTAAAATTCCCTGTAGCGTAATGCAATGTTAAAATCATGTTGATGTAGTGGACATATTTTGTCATATTAAAATAACTTACAAATTGTGTAACTTTTAATTATTACAATAAAAACTTGACTAAATCGGTTGTTAAGAAAGGACTTGATTTAAAGATACAAAATTTCGTCCCAAAATACCTTGGAAAGCATGTTTCTTTGCAACGATGTTTCTTCTAGAGAAATATTTGAAAAACATTTTCCCTACTTTGTATGAAATCTCATCAATTGATTGAATATCTCTCAAAAAGGATCACTATTAGTGAACACTAATGTTCAAAAATGATGTGTTGAACCTTAAGTTGTATTTTAGAAGTGCCTTTTTGTTTTATTCTAGTATAAAGTTACTCTTTTGTAGCATCAATACCATTGCGAGTTGAGAGTTTTGATGTGACAGATAATTCAAACTTTTGTTGTAACTTTAATCATTAATAAATCCATGTGTTTCATTACTTCTTTTCTTTAGCGAAGTGAAATTGTAATAAACGCCAACTTACCGTCCCTTGTAAACCATGGCAAACAATTGCCCAAAAGCAAACTATAACGTAGACGATGAATTGGATGAGTTGCATGAACCATCATGGTAACAGATATTTAATGTCTTATTTTGTCAATGTTACTCTTCCACAGTTGTATATGACAGTGACGATCCTCTGCAAATTAGATCTTCATATGTATTCAAAATTACAGTAGAACATACAGATCATCTGAGACACAGGAAGTGAGACCGTACCTACTCATATATGTGCAAACTAAAACAGGGTGTTTATCAGTATCGGTAGATATACAAACGCATTATGGCAAATAAATACTACGCACAGGGATGGCGGATGACGAAGGAATCCTGATCTTAATTTACCGTAATTTCGTTACACTACAATTTTGGTAAACATAATCAATCCCATTGATATTTTATGATAATTGAGAAAGTATCTGAGTGTAACTACGGCAGAATATAGCCTTCATGTAGAGGCAAGTGTTGTAACTTTTCATGCAAAAATATGGAAGTCTGACATTGTAGAGATTGTTCCATACTTTTATAATCCAATAAAGGATATCAATTTTAGTATTTAAATAATTTTCAGTAGTATGTTGACTCTAATAAAAAAATTAAACGCTGTTTAAATGTAAGTATTGTCTGAGTATTATGGTTTGTATAACGATTGAGTGTCGATGTAAAATAATGCAGAACTTCTACTATAGGAGAGTTGCATGTTTGAAGGTCTCTTGGGGAAATTTGCTAGAGCTACTCTTTCATAGTAAAAGTAGAAATCTCAGTGACAATTTCTTTCAGACTCACAGCAGATATATTGACCTGTCTACATAATGTGCCACCATTGTTTTTGGAAACAGTAAGACAAGTAGAAGTAATTCTTTAATTGAAAACAATTATTCATTGTCAAAGTTCATTTCAGAGGTCAAAGGTCAAATAAGGGAAACTCTTATTTTTGCTGTACTCTTGAATAGAATAAGTCTATTTACATGGGACCTTCACATATATGACCAGTGTACAAGATTTTATGTGCAAATCAAGTTTGTATGTGTTTTAAGGTCAAAGATCAGGGGTCAAAGTCAAATTTTATACTGCAAAGTTTGTGTCTGCAACTCCTTCTAGACCGAAAATCCAATGAGGATGACACTTGGTAGATAGGCGACCCGTGGTTTTAAGTTGGGTTTCCAAACACTATTTAAGGTTAGAGAAAAAGGTAACAGCGAGATGTAAGATGAACACTGCTTTGTAGTTATTGAGTTGTAGTTGGAAACAAGTGGAAGTTTGATCAATGTATTGTGTATTGGGACAAGTTGTGCACACAATTAGATAACGAATCGTGGGAGGATATCGCTATTATTGCAGCAAGATTTCCTGGAGTTACTACATAGGAAAGTGACAGAATGTGTTTAAATTTACCATATCGCAATTTAAACGTTGAAAAAGCAGTCACTAATTTCGTTCTGATCTAACGTACAAAATGACGCAGGGAACAACTAGAGAATGTAGCACGTTTTGACACATATGCTTCAATTTTGGAACTACTTACATGTACTGTGTGCTTTTCTTGCATTATGCTATAAATTTATGTTAGGAAGTATCTACAGTTGGTGCTTCTGGTAAGTGCGGTAGCGACATGCATGTTTTCTTTTGTTGAACTGTTGAGTTGAACAGAAAAGTTTGATTTCATTACTTCTGTTCTGTGTGTTGGAAAAAAAAGTGAAATCATCTGAGAGAGGCCAACAACTATTTATATTATAAATATGTAATTAGTTTGCTTCTCACCTTCACTGGATATACGACAATGCTCACCCACCACTGGCCCCTCCTCACCCACTACTGACAGTATCTTGCTACGAGCCTGAGTCCTCGCAGAGATTTTTCCGGTTCTGGTCATTACATGTTACAAGGAATTGAAGGAAAGTTCCTTCAAATTTCAACCCAAACGAAGTCAAAAATTTCACTAGTAATGGCACCATCAAATCAATATCATTTGAAGTCGTAACTCAGATTATGAAGACGATAGGATGTGCTGGATGCTAAATTGGTACTGAAACAGTGTTCATGAGGCATAAAACTGGATCCTCTCCACAGATATATAATTAAGTATACTGGCAGCTTAGAGTCATACGGGTATAAATATTATCCAGATTAAAGGTAACTAGTTATAACTTCAGTTGCTTCAGTTCTTACATAGTTGCTTGAACCATGTGTAATGCTAATCAAGCTAACAGTCTCATCCAGCTCCCTCCATGTAAACCTATTCCACCATAAGGAATAGTGATCAAAAATTACTACTGATAAGAGGATGACTCAATGGGTTATATCAACAGGCAATCCCAGAGCTTAGTAACAAATATCACCATCCTTCGAGGTGCCAATCATTACTTACTCACTTCCTTCAGATGTTCTGGCCACTCACCAACCTCTTCCCCACCCACTACTGACAGTATCTAGCTAAGAGTCTGGTTCCTCGCAGAGATCTTTCTGGTTCTGGTCATTACATGTTACAAGGAACTGAAGGAAAGTTCCTTCAAATTTCTACCCAAACGAAGTCAAACTTTCAAACGTATCTTCTAAAGCCAAAACAGTTTCATCTTCCCTCTCTGCTCTTTGAATATTTTTAAGAGGTCAAAAGTATTGCTACTTGATTTCAAACCGTTTGACAGTTTGAGTGTAAGGTATTTAGTGCAGGTGTGGTAATGGCGAAATGACCATGCTGAAAATGTCAGATCACCATGTTATGCTTTAGAGGCTACTGTTAACAAAAACAAAAACAAAAAAAAAAAAACAGTAAAATGGTCAACTGAGTTAACCGTTCATTTGCAGCGGTTCCTAAAATTCATGATTAAAGAAGATTTCCTTCTCGAAGCATAGTGACAGCTACAGAATAAATTTTAATTTAAATAGCAATTCACTGTAGCAAAGTTAACAGGGTGTTTAAGAAGTTCAAAAGTGTATAGTAAACATTGCCTTTTGACATCGTTAATACTTGCGTGAATACAGTAAATTTGTATTTCATATTAAAATAAACAGCTTCAAAGAAAAATGTTACCTGACCTTTATCATTTACTTAGGTTACCATAATCGATTTGAGCTCCATCTAATCTCTGGAGTAAAATTTACTGCTAAAATAAGTTTTCATTTACCGTTCTAGTGTTCCATTCATTACATTTGTGACACGTGTGATGAACTTTCCTAAGCTTAGGCAACCATGCAACCATGTCAGGTAGTTTTGATTTCAAGAGTATCATTGCCATTTTACTACTTGTAACTCAAGCTTAGAAATCCACTCATACTTATACTGTAACACCTTCAGCCTACCTAGTAAGATAATATCAAATTTACGTAAAAGGCTCCTATCTCTTCATGTTGTGAGCACATTGGTTATTGCATTCAAATCAAATACTTTCATTGAATATATCCTCGGACGAAAGAACAGAAAACACATATAACGTATTTCTTGCGACCTCGTATATTTGCCATGTCTACTTGTCATACCTACACTGCATTTGTTAATCATTCAGCTTGACATAGGTCTTGAGTTTCATCTTTGCAAAAGATGTTACCAACGATATAGCAAGTCGTGTAATGTATAACTTAATTGTCTAATGTGAATCATGCCAAGCTGTCAGAAACTTAGTTAACTGGAATATCTCTTCTACCATTCAATTCGTTTCTGCAGCGGTTCATCTTGAACTTAAAACATTCACTTTAATTCTCTTTAGATTGGCCGAATCTTCATTTCCGTAAATTTGATGTTATAGTAAGCACCAGGTAAATTATACCAATTTACACTCCTCCAGGCATCACGGGGTCCGAAATAGTCCCCAGTTTAAGTTCGAGTAATGGCAATTGTTGTACCACCAGGCACCGTGATAAGCAACTGAACAATTAGCACGATTACCCCGGTTCTTCGTTGAGAACTCCTGATTGAAATGGTAGCGCAGAGCCTCACCGTCCGGATTACTCGGAGAATCTGTGGGGAGGAAGAAAAAATATATGTGACTTGAACCATTAGATCAATATTATTTATAATGATGTTTTAGTGAGTCAGCTATATCGTCACTCAATGGAGAACGACATCGATTTTTCGATGTTGTTGTCAAATTTCTTTGTAATTTCCATCCTTTAGTTTTATTGCATTCGTGCACCTATCAGGAGTTATCGTGATACATTTTGTTATTCCTAGCATATTTGTCAGAAAACGTTCTTTACAGTTTCGAAACTTTTCTAAACCTTAGATTTTTCTCCGTCATTGATTAGTCACAAGGAAAAATTTAGTCTAAGTTGATAGAATCAAATTTGTACTTTTAAAGAGGTGCTACTGTCGAGATATCTCAGTTCCCCTCCAATGTAGTCATTGTTTTATTAGTTAATACTGAAAAGCTTAATTCTGTGCCTCTTTTGTTAAATAGATATTTTGGTAGTTCTCATATTATCTGAAATGTTATGCGATCACAATGCACATTGTGTATAACTTTGCTTCAATTTTTCTTTATAATATAAAAATAAGCCATGTCTGTGTTGTATTGTTTGCTGTATCTGACTGTCTAACGAATGCGATTTTACACAAGAAATTGTTAACTTTATCATGACAACATTAAAATGTTAAAGCACTTATGTAATTAATGTGACAGCAACTATGTGCGAGTTGCCTTTATTGACAGGAAATAGAATACATGTTTCAAAGACTGTTGCAATCGACTCAAACCTGCTGTTCCACTGTAAGTTCCAAGACCAGATAAACGATAGTTGTCGTTCTCATCATTGATACGGAAATAATCATACTTGGCATAGTATGGAGCTCCAAGTCTATTCACTAAATCAATCCTTATTTCAGATCTATTCTGATTTGTAAGATAATGTAGTTTTTCATTTCCGAGCCAAAATTCGTAACTTAAATTGCCAAATCCAAGTTTGTATTCGTTCCATTCTAGGAAGAAATCCTCAGATCTGTCCACTCTACGCTGGAATACCTGTGCCGTGCAGAGGAATGGGAAAATAATGAAAAATCACTTAAATCAATATACAGTGTGATCTAAGATGGGCATTGTCTATCTCAAACGTGAAAACAAAGATAAATTTTTCAGCGGTAATGCTCGTGTTGAAGCAAGCTCACATTAACAAATAATACCACTTAGAGTCACATTTATGGTTACAATGGTACGAATGCAGATAATTCTACTCCTACTGCTACTGCTAATTCTACTATTAGCATTAACCTAATTTTTACTCCACTGTAACCGCAGAAACATTTTGAAATTTCTTTTAGGAATACGTTTGGTGCCAACTTACGTTAATGTAATGTAACCTTTTGTTAAAAATGAGACTTAAATGCTGGTTGATTTACTTTCACATGGAAATAGAAATGCTATACACTGTGTAATGTGAAAGACTGTGAGCCTGTTATTAACCCTCTCAATACACGCAGCTCCTTACCGTCCGACCACCGCCATCTGACATGTTGCAGTAAACCTCAAAAGCTGCATCTTCCCAGTTCGTTGGTTTGATCATGTATATACCATTCTCTGTAGATCCATCTTCATAAATCTCCTGGCAATCTCTCGGAGTTCTCGTTCTAGTACACGTCTCTCCATCTTCCAATGTAACCCCTAGAGCAGTAACATTGTCTTATGTTGTCTCTGATATCACATAATGCGTTAACGCTACACACATATCCTTCATCCCAACTTATCTCTCCGTTAGTACATACACCCTTCCTTGTGCGTCCAGGATTGACGTAGAAATCTCCTTCCTGAAAAAGCCATATAGTTCTAGTTCGTAACAAGGTTTAAATATTGACAAACAAAGTTGTTTTTTATTTTTGCTCGAAGCTGCAGAATAAATATGAAACTGATCTTTGAAGGATTGTTTCTCAAATGAACAATTGTAGTACAATTTCGATGTTGCAATGAACAGAATATGAAATCATTGATGTAGAAGATTTGAGAATCTTGCCTTAGACAGCATAAAATCATTGATATAAGCCACTATTTTAAGTTAGCTTGTTTTTGATTAACCATGAGCGTTCAATATACTTTTAAGGATCACAGCGGTTTTAACGATTGATTTTCTGTGCTTCCTATGATATCCTAGCTTTACTGTTACTAAATTCTTTTGCTTTCCAGACAAACTCACACAGATGTTACAAACTACATGGAAGCACAGTCACTTAACTTTAACGTTAATATCGAAGAATGACCATATCATCGTGAGGTAATCAACATCATTGATAGCATTTTATCTAGAAAACTGTAAATTAGAAATCATGACAAATGTTTAGTGTATGTGTCAAATGATCCCTGACTATATTCTGTAAAACCTTGTGTAAAGGGCATGACCTTTCAGCTGAAGAGAAAAAAACTTCTACCTACCCCTATCACAGTCTGTGACTCTGCTTCGTAGCATCCGCATTGATCTTGCGGTACGCACTCAGAACCTTTCATGAAAAATTGATTGACACAAAGACATTCTTCGGTTTTAGTACAAACTCCGTCTTGGCAGTTTCTGGGGGTCCCACAGGTTCGCTGACAAGCACTGCTACAATTTTCGAAGACCATATTAGCTGGACAGAGTTCTATGGTATCTGCAATGTAAATCATTTACGCATCTTTTAGTAAATATCATTGTAATAGAACAAGTTTGCCTTTGATGGTTCCATTGCTTGTTCCTATATTTTCTTTTTAAATAACAACCACTAGCCTATCCAAATGAAGTTAAATGACTGTATTTTAATTTTCATGTGTTAGTGATAATTTTGGTGACCTCCTTACGTTTATTCTAAAAAAAAAAAATCTCATACGTTTCAAGCCGTCGGCAAGGGGTTTTCTGCAAGGTATCTGAGGTGCTTTAAATAACCATTAGCTAAAACCCATACTTTGCGGTTGGATGTGGTTCAGTTTTAAGATACTTCCTATAACGTACTTTGAAACAATTAACTGAGCAAGTGCTCATGACGGCGATTTTTCTATTACAAGTAAGATGCAAACTTTTTCGACTTTACCTGTTAGCCCAGAGACTTGTCCAAGGGTAACAAGTTTGTAACTGCTGAACTCATCACTTATACGGAAGTTATCATAGGCAAGTCTGATCACAGTGTCATTATGTGTTGTCATCTCAATAACCAATTGGTATTTTTTCTGATTCGTTAGGACAGAAAGCTTTCCGATTCCCATCCAGAATTCTCCAGATAGAAAGCCAAAGCCAGATTTGTAGCTCTCCCAATCCCGCTTGAAATTGATGGATCCATCAACACGACGCTGTATCACCTGAAGATTGATAGCAAGGGAAAAATATGTCGCTCGCTGTCCTTTGGACTGAAATTTTGCGTACCGTTTTTCAACTGAACAATATTGACCTACCGTCCATCCGCCATATCCGTCTGTTGAATCACAGTAAACTTCAAATGGATCTAACCAGCTATCTGGCTTGATCACGAAAACACCAGTAGAGTTATAGGCCGAACATTCCTCCTGAACCTCTGTACAATCTTTCGGGTAGGTGGATTGTTGATAAAAGAAAGAGGATGAACCTAAATTATAAGGAAGAAAATCATTAGACTTTTTTTCAAGAAATTTGATTGTGTAAGACGTATTTTGTTCAATCAGAGAATTTAATCAACATATTTTAAGATGTATGCACATACGCTTTGATTTATCCCCTTTCAGGTTTGCAAATTCTAAAAAAAAAAAAAATCATTAAATATAAAATGATGGCAGAAATTATGTTCGTATTCAACAAAATAAAAAATAAATTTCAGTGACATGAAAAAGAATTGGGGGGCTCTTACCTGATATACTGCCATCGATGTCAGATTGTGTAACCTGTGAGTAGTGAAATATTAACTTAGCTGTAAAGATGAATACGTACATAGACCCAAATCATGTGATATCCATATTGGGTATTAATACTTTTCATATTTATGAACGTGTGAGATACTGTATTATTACAAATAAAAAATTGTCCATAGCTCTAACTTAACTTGACATGTGGTATACTTAACTTAAAAGTAGAATCAAACTTTGACAGGAGGAATAAATAAGAGTTAATAAAAAATAAATTAAAAGTACAATCTAACTTTGACAGGGGGAATAAATATCTTTCATTTAATTTTATTTTAATGTAAGACGGGGAAATATTTTTTTAATTTATGCAGGAACCTGACTCACTGTGAGTACTGTGTGTGAAATGGATAATTCGTGAGAACTCTTACGTAAACAGCAGATAATATTTGGAAAGGGCCTAAACAGCTGTCATTTAATTTTTTTACAAAGTCAGACAATGTAGAATGACATGATTCAAATATTTATGAGAGCCACCTGTGCATTTTGCCATACCGTTTGTATCACTTGACTGGACTGAAAAATATCATAATAAATTGACATCATAATGCCTGCTATATTAAAGAAACTCTGTATGTTGCTTGGAAAATCTCCCAATTTTTTATTTTTTTTAGTCTATCAACCAAAAAAGGCAATGGAAAACACAGGGTACATGTCATCACGTTTGTTTCATTTGACTAGCCAGAGGACCTGCCGCAGTGTAACGTCTACTACAAAAGGCAAACACTGTATGACCTGGAAATCTGATAGAAGTTTTCTTGTAAAAAATTTCTCTCGGTCTATCAAATATGCAAGTGGATCATATACTTAGTTTATAAAGCAGGTTTACATCTGTCTTGTACCTCTTACACCTAGAAATTAATGTCCGTTTAAATCTAAAAGTTGAAACGAGCCGATGTAAATTCAAGAATATTGTGGTAAGGCTTACCAAGATAGTTTAATCCAAAGCAAGTATTTTACAACTGTAATTTTACACATTCACAATTGTTGGATCACTGAATTATTTGTCCTCATATACTGCTAAGCTGGCAACCGTTAGAGATGAAGTTGCTTGTTATATATAAATCACATGCTTACGCCACCCTTGTGTGATCTCTTAGCGTCATCAAATATCTGAAGCGATATTGAGAACAAACAAATATTACTATTTTTGTTGAATATAATATAATCTTAAAAAGATTATCGTAAAGAATTTCCTATGGAACAAAAACAGACAAAAGACAATAAAAAGACTTATGCATTAATCAGGTTTAATAAAATAATTACTTATAGTAACCATTTGAGATTGTCGGGGCAAGTTATACAGCCAACATAGTACTACGGTTTCAAAAATTTCTAGTGGTGTGATGCGTTATGGAAAACTTCTCTCTACTATAAATATTTCTGGTCGTAGCAAAATACTTTTCAAACAAGATTTTCGGCCTTTTCGAATAAGTAATTGTTCAAATATTTGGTTGGTTAAATGTCTCTATTATTTTATGTACGCAATCTAGACAAGAGGAGAATAAAGTGGTGAAATATTACGTTGGACGTTTTGTTCAATATTTAGTCTATTTTTAGTTTATAAATAGTTGTTTCGAACATTCATTAGTTCATTAATTTCTTCTTAGAGAAGTAAGTAAAGAAAGTAAAGAAGCAAAAGTAAGTAAAGAAAAACGTCCGCTTGGAAGCTTTAGAGTTTTGCCTTTTCAAGTAGTTATAAATTTAGATATACTGCGAATATGATGCAACCAAATTTGATTTTGTTGTTTCAATTAAACACTTTTTTCGTAGAGAAATGCCAACTTACCATCCCTTGTAAACCATGACAATCAGTTGTCCAAAGGAAAACTAGAAGTGGAAGATAGACTATAAGAATCGTAGGACACATCCTAGTGACAGATTACAAATTTTCGACGTTTCTCTTCCCCTGTTTAACTTGACATTGACTCTCATTTGCAAATCCTCTGCTTCACATTTCTCCAAACTACAATTTGTACAGTGGTACATACAATCCATATGGAACACAAGCCATACGTCCATGTAAGCTATTAATCTTGGTCAAACACTTAAGTCATTGCTTGAAACTTTCTGTGCATGAACCGGATTTTACCAGCGTTGATAAATATCAGTCCAAAGCACTGAATCAATCTACTAAAAGGTATTACGTGCACGGATGCAAAGTTAAGCTGACCCTGAAGTCCAGATCTTCATTACATTTGCCTTAACTTTCTTACACTTACAATTTAGTGATAGTAACATGCCGAGTGGCTATCTCATGATAACTGAGGATACATCATATCACATTAAAAGTAAAGGAATCGATTCCAATCTTTTATGTTTCTTTGCGTATACTCTTAACATAACCACGGTAGGATTTATTATTCGTGTGAGTCAAGTGTAAAAAAGTGTGAAAAAAATATGGTATTTCAAATCTAATTGTTCTCAGAGGGAAATATGTGTCAAGTTTATTTCCATCAATGTCTACATTCAGTGTGGAAAGTAATTTCGTAAAATGTTGACAACTGCACAGAGGACTGCACATTTGATTCGATAATATTCGGGCTCGTGGTAACAAGAATGTTCAGATGGAAATGTACTTCTCATGCGACTTATCGTTATATTCTAATGCATGGAATGCATACAATGTATCGTTTGATTCAACTCGATTAATGTACTCTAGTGCAAAGACTACATAGGTCAACAAATCTTTAAAAAAGCTATATGTTAGGCGACTCTATCTTAGATTACCGATACCTTTGCACTGTAAAAAATGTCTGCAATTTGCAGAAAATAAAACAAAGAAACGAATACGAATTACAGAAATTGCCTGAAACTAATTACCAGAAAATTTCTGTATTCCTTTTGTTTTTCTTTATTTTATTTTTTTAAGTTACATTTTACAATTTACGTTTTTAACAGTGTGGAACAACAGTTGATCAGTCACGATAAACAGGGTAAATGTAAATTAGGCAATAAAATGTAGATTCATTGTACGTTTGTTTCATTTTACATCTCCATTATGGTTGAGCGAGACTTATGCAAATGTAAATCTAAATATAAGGCAACCGGGCAAGACGAATGACAGTGAAAATGTTTGTTCTATTGATTACTGAAATTCCGTTTTAGTACAAGTGCAAATGAAGGAAATGTGGAAAATTCCAGCAAATATGGTATCGACAGCTAATGTAGCACTGAGCCACTAGGCTTGGCATTTGTGATCTTATCGTTGGACTGTCAAAATCTATATCTGTTTACTATGTAGGCCGATTGTTTCATCATATTTTCCTCTTCCCTTCGGTCTTCGTCATGTAGCTGTTTATTTTCAACTTCAGTGATCATCGTCGATTTAATCTACTCAATTTGTGTGTGCGAGTCGAACCAACAAACGCTTCGAACTATGATCGTAACATCAAATCGGATCTTTCTCGCTGGATCTTCCACTCTGTTCTGCCCCCTCTCGATCTCTCTCTCCTGTAAATGGAACTTTCTGTAACGCCTCGAATATCCGCCGCATGGACCATCATACCACAACTGTAAACCCCAAAAATATCAACCCTTCTGCAGAAAGCTGAACCCACGCTTTTGAGGTTGAGCTCGGCAGTGAGTTCGACAAGTCAGAATTATAAAATCTATGGACAACTCTTTGCCACCCATGAATTATCCAATCAAGTTATCGCAATATCTTTCCAAGTAACAGTGTACGCCCAACCAATTCCTAATGTTTTACATTGTTTGTATTGACTGACTGAAGGGGAAAAAAAGTTAATAAACTCGCTTAGACACCGCAAACTGAACTTTTTATGACTTCTGGTGTACGGTAGCTTATAACCTCAACATGATACAACAATGACCCGATATGACTGGCCATTACGTTTTCTTTCATGTGTCCTTTATATTATTGTCACTATTTTGCATGAAGGAGGGGTGCACCTTGTCAAGCTCACCATAGTTACACTACCGTTTATATTTATATATAGTGCAGATTTTGTTAACTTGTAATATTTTTCAAACTTTTTTTCAAAAATCCAATAAATCCAATAAATGAAAACATACTGATGAAAAATAGAAAACAGTCCGTAACTGCATTGAAACTACACTCATAATTTTCATCCTAATCTTTTTGTCCGTTTGTACAAACACCTTTTGTTGTGCATCCAGAATTTACGTGAAAGCCTCCTTCCTGCTACAATATGTTACTAATTGAATCTTGTTTCCTGTAGCTTTGTTACTTTTCTCATATCAAGTTAGGTGTTAATTCCTCGATTGACTGATTGTTAGATTCAAAACATCATTTGAAGAAAATAACATCCTCAAACAGATATACCACTGACGATTCAGCTGACTTAACCTGAATATTTTAGACACGATAATGTCCAGGCCGTGCACTCAGTTCCCTACTGAAAAGATTACTATGCTACTTCCTCATTGCACACCCTTTTCCTAGTAAGAAAAACAAAACAAAACATAATTTTGGTAATAACATTACTAACATAACATAACTAAAATTGATATAACACGCGAGAAAGAAAAACGAAATACATTCTGCAGGTATGAAATTTCAGCTTATCGGTATTACACTCTAAACCATCAGAGCTCTGTCTTTCATAGACTTCAGTCGTCCCAGCCATCGAGCTTGTTTAATAGAGTAACGAATTAGGATATCTCCTTGTCAGTTATTAGCAAAGTTAAGGTTCATTGAAAGATATTCCAACGCAATTTATTCCTTACATAAACGTTTATAATATAGCCTATCCTTAAAAACTTTTAATGTATTGACTGAGTGCTAAGTTGCAGCTGTAACATTGGCATATGCTTTACCAACAGTCGACCAATGAGTGTCTTAAAACAGTTTCAATTCATCATGTCATATTTACGTTTCGACAAGTTACGTGTGCTGAAAGAGAAAAGTGACGGAAACTATTGTCAGAAATTAACTTAATTTGATGCACAAAGTAACTAGAAGTGACAATCCATTGATAGAAGAAACTCCCCCCTATGAGACAAGTTAATGTTTACAGGCACAGAAAAAACACAGTGTTGAAGATATAATGTAAATACAACAATATCTACTAAATTATTACAAGATATGAATACATGGATAATTTCCTTGAGAAAACTCTCATAATGTGGATGTGATCCTTCAAACATTGACTTACATGAAAGTCCCTTTACCGTAACTCAATCTTAAGTTATATTTCATCCCCCTTTCCGTTGTTGATTCTATAATGTGATCTCAGAGTTTGATTGTCAAATGTTTGCTTTGTTTGAAAGCTACTGTGTAAGTTCCAGGTTGCTACTTTCTAAACTTTTGGCTGAGTAAGCCTTCTTTGATCTCAGTTCATTCAAACAATAACTTGTACGCTATTGTACGCAATCGAACTTGGTGGCATTTTTGTGACATCTTTTAACAAGAACAAGAACAACAGCAACAACAAGCAGCAACAACAAACTGTGAGTTTTGCAGGTTGAACAGTGCTTCAGATATTTTTTCGGGTGGACGTTATATTTATTTCGAGTGGGAGGATATTTTTCATTGGTCTCGGGCGGTCTGACATGACAATCGGTTTGGGCGTTAGTACATACCCTGAAATCGACATTGGTTGTACTCGGACGGTCTGAGCAGGAACATATTTTAGTTTCTAGTGGTCTTAGTCAAGTCCAAACTGACGAACGAGTGTTCCCGACATCGTAAAACCTCTCGAAGCTCACTAGTATAGAGTGTATGTTTGATTCGATATCAATTTAAGTTCTTGTGTGGTGATTCCTAATCTTTACAGCAAATAATATTAATGGTTCCAGCAAAATATACAGTGTACAATACAGTCAATCTGAAATTAAACTGCATCCATTTGTTATCCCATCCTGTATGCATGACCGACTCTTGATTGTCCTCTTCCCTCAGGAGACCACTGTGCCTCCTTGTGTGGAAAATTGGTCGAAACTATGTTTTACTACTCGTAAACCTTAGCCCCGGAAAGACTTTAAGCAAAAATAAAGCACCAAAACTAAGTAATGTATAATTTCTTGTGTAGTGTATTTTATTTTCAAATATTCCAAAAGCTCGTGTTCTTTTCTGTAGCTACGTTTTAGTTAAGCTTACACTCGATTCCTATGTGATGCTAGTGTAAAGGTAAATCTTCTAGAGTGAGGCTTTTATTCTGTGAAGGTGATTCTAAACAAACGGGATACAAAAGGAATGGAAAACTTAAGAAGTTATGTTCTCTTTTGGAAGATTACTTTTTGGAAGATTCTCAATTGTGCAGGTTCTCAGATGCAACGTCATATCGCACGTAGCAACGTTTGTATGGTTCATTCCGACGAAGTAGTCTCCATGTGTCTCATATTATGACCCTGGCTTCACAAGGACGATGATTGCCTCTTCTTGGATTGCTTGTTCTTAAAAGTAGTACTAATTGCGGTTCCACCCACCCCAACCGTACAGGTGGGAAAATCGCACCCCACTGATCATGCCTCTCCGTCAGGTGTCTGTGCCACCATGTCACTAACAGCTAGCTATGGACATAAAATTTGATAGCGCTTTTAAATTACAGACATTGACTGGCTTATGCTGGTTGTGAAATTTCTACTAGTTTTAACAAAAGAAATTGAGCAGAACAAGATAAACATGGATTAAGATATATTCTAGTAGGAAGAAATAACAGAGTTCTTACTTTAAAATACTCGCATAGTGTACATCTTGCATAAACATACGGTGAGTTAATTGCATTTAAGATGGCGACCACATCTCGTAAATTGATATGAAAAAAATTATTTGGCCAATTTTTTCCTGTTCAATTACACAGATAGTTTCCACTTTACTGGTATATCAATATACATACAACTTTGGATCTTCATGTTTACAGCATCTCAGAATTATAATCACATAAAATAAAGAATTACATTTAAGTTTCATCAGTTTTATCATTCTAATTAAAATATAGACAGATAGACAGACAGATGGACAGACAGATAGACAGACAGATAGACCGATGGAAAAGTAAGATACTCCACGTAGTTTGAAATGAAATGTATTGTAGAAAATTAAGATATCTAGAATACTATCATTAGTTGTGGTACTATACATAAAAGCATCTTTTTCGGAATTTAGTAATAGATGGACACTGACGATAAAGATGAGTTTCGCCCCTCATATAGCGAACCCTATCCTGAAACGAGGCTGAAAATGAGAGACTTTTGTATTTCGAATAGCATATTGAGGTACAAAATGAATAGAGTTCCAATTTAAATTCACATAATTACCAAGATTGGATGGACTTCATTTGCTATCACAATATAGTGGAGTACTCATGTTGTGAAAACTAACTAAAGTTTCTTGAAAATAATTATATGACAACACATGAACTGTGCAGGTGATAACTTGTTAACATGTTTTTTGCATCATGCAAAGGAGGGCAAATATCTGATATTAATCGGCTCCACGATTGCTATAATAAAGAAACAATAAGCAAGCCTCTTTTTGCTTTTTTGTTTTGATGATGTCTCCCTAATCTTCATTATCAGTTATAGGTAAGCATTAGTTTAACCTTTCATGGGTACTTGGTTTATGTGCTACTTACTCAATTAAATCACTGATAAACGTCTTTCAATAAGTATAGATATGTAAAATAATACGTTACATGAGTCACTTCAGTCCTGATTGGCTATAGTTACTCTATTTTTTGCAACTGAATGACACATTTATGTTGCCCGTACCTACCGTTCAACTAAGCAATATTATTTTCTAATTCTTTTTAAGATATTATCACTACTATTGAAAAAAATATTCATTTTACTGAGTCAGATGTTCTATTTTTTATTAGCGTATGCACGAGGTAATCGACTGCATTCTTCCCATGAATTGAGAGTACAAAGCATTCAGTCTACGAGACTACTTATTATAATTATCCAGATTGGCAGACTGTGCAGTCACCAAAATAAAGCAGATATGATATGTGCATAGTCGGTATCTGTCCAGATGGCCATCGAAATAAAAACTGTGCATATTCACAAGAAACAGACGTTTTATATCCACTTCAATCAGTGAGTTACATGGTCAATTTGTGCATCCTGTGATACTCTAGATTTTATGATTGACAAGCTTACAAAAGATTGAACACATTAAGCGACGTTACTCTGATCTTTATCTACTTCCTCATGTTCAAATTCCATACACCAAGTGATAAACACTGAAGTCTTCCGAGGATATTGTGAAATCACTTCTTACGGTGACAACCCGCACACTGAAATCTTTGGAAAATACTATTGAAGGACAATAAATACCAAGTAAGTTCATTAAAGAAGAAGAGTTAATAAAACTATGTATCAATGTTTGTCTGAAATACATTTATTCTTAAATGTGAGATTCTATGACTGTACATCAATAGGGCTCTTCATCAATAGTGTTTAAAGTGGATTCACATGCAATATAATAGGCCAGTAATGATTAAATAGATGCTTGATTCTTTTCGGTCACGTTCGAAGTATATATTCTAGTAGTCAACTGTCTTCAGTATACATTTAACAGCCAAATCTTACTTTCGAGTTTTTCGATATTAATTGATGGATGTTAACTCAAACATGTCCTAGAATAAGTTATTTTGTGAGAAGGTCAGTATTTCGATCGTATTGTGCTATTCTCTAGATGCAAATTATGCATAAATAAGTCGACGTGAGGTAAAGTCGTAGCGACTTTAGTGACTAACAACGACGTTTGAAATTCTTCAGGTGAATACACTCGTGTGAGACACTAAAATATTAATACAAAACTAACTTTATGAATCCAGTTAATAGTATGCTGCACTGATAGTCTAAATAAACAAATCGAATTGCAGTTCAAAATCCGATTCTATAGTCCTACTGGTTAAATAAATCGTTTCTTTTTTTTCATCAAGTTGCATTCATGAAGTTGTGCACGTTATAATCGATCTCCAGCGAATCCAGGCAGCGATTTTCATCATACGCTCAGACTATGATGTTTTTTTTTTTTATGGAAATCGATTTAATCGACTGCTAAAACTAAATCATTTCATTTAATATCTAAAAGCATTTTATGAATGGTTTTGCTGATGGTCCCCAAATTTGTTGACCATTGGCATGTGATGTTACATGGTTGATATCCGTATGTACACAACTTACTGCGTATTCATATCTGGTTTGTAATGGTAATACATATTATTAGTCGCACAAATATTATACACCAACTTTGTGGTTTTAATTTGTGGTTTTTATTTGATAAGACCACTAATTTAAATCAGTACTATTATTACAAGCTACCAGTGTTCTATTGAAATCCTAAGTCAACGCTTAATTTGTTACTCATTCTTCACAATTATTCTAACATGCTTTTTGATACGTAATATAGTTCTGTAAGTTAAAGAGTAGCTGTTGTAACATTTAAATGTATTAAATTTATTTGGATCTGCATCCAATCTTGGTACATCCACACAAGTCATTCATGTACTTATTATTACATTATTATTGCGTATTGTGGTTGAAGAAGTGAAAGAAGAGCCTTTGTTTTGATTTGTTTGCAACTATTTGATCCTCTTAAGTTTCATCGACTGGGAGAATTCGATGGCAATAATCTAAAATTGTTTTCAGGTTACTCATTCCTATCATAGTAATGATTTTCGGTTTAGCTGAATTTGCTTTCCCAAGAGGTAAGTTTTCACTTGCACTGATAATTGATGGTACTCTCTGTTCCTCTCGTTCACTGTTCATGTTATAGCTGGGTGACATTCCATAATCATGAAAGCAATTCAGGTAAACTTTAAATCTCTCCTTGACAAAGTTTTAAATTTCTTCAACTCTTTACAGATCTGTGCTTTGAAGCTGAGTTCCCGTATTTCAGAGGCATACTAGTGAAAGAAAAAGGCGTACGTACATTTACTTTTACAACTCTGTATAAAATACTTATGCTCCATTTACAAGGGTAAAAAACAAAAATTTGGACTTAAGCAGCGTCTGTCAACAATACTTACTCTCTTGTTGTTTTTCGATTTTGTTATTTACATTCCTAAGATTATTTGATAGTTCTTACCCCGTTTCATTTCGGTTGCCACTATTTTCTGGGTTCTTCTCCTACAATAAAGGGTAACAAGTACATTTTGTTTGAGAAATTCAAGACGAAAATTAATTTTCTCAAGAGGGTTGTTGAATTTGTCTGTACTTCGGTTCTATTATTTTCATTCAGGTTTTGTGATGTGACTCTCAGTTAATGATGACTTTTTTTTTGGTATTTGATTAAAATGATTATTTCCAAAGATTTGCTAACCGAGACGGTACGAAGTTCTGCGATGGAGCCAATTCCGTTTTACAACTGGTAATGGACATTTATAATTTCTTTCGCATTATTACGTCATATTTGTGTTGGAAAATATTATATACCTACCCTGGTTACTGCAATGATGCTGCTATTTTGTTTGGTGATTAAAGGGATTAGGTCAAAATAAAGAACAGAATATTGTAAGTGATCGGTTTGGTGTAGAGCTTAAACTACAAAAAAATTAGATACCTAAGCTGTGGTTATTTCCATATATTCCATCATACAAAAGTTAAGGTTTCGTTGATTCACCATAAAAATTGTCTAGCTCCCTGACACAGAAAAACGCAATATTGCGTAATGTATAGCGTCTATTCACACACTGCGATACCTTACCATGACTAATTAAACTACTCCTACAAAGAGTGAAAAAGTTGACATATTACTAAAACAAAGCACAACTTTTCTCCTGCAGCTGAAACGAAAACAAACTGTGTCTTTTAAGAAATTAATATATCATCAAATGGTTTTTTAATTTTATTAACCGGTACTTTCTGTAATTATTACAACACTCTCCATGAACTAGTGCAACATATAAGTGAGCGTAGTCTTTGAATAAAAACTACTGCTGGAATGACATCAAACTTTTTCATATCTTGGTTGATTTTTATACTTAAGACCATTGTAATGCCATCCAATGAAGACTATTATAGACTCAACAGACGTACTGGTAGAGAAATTCTAAACTATTAACAGAGGTCAGGCACTTAATATGTTACACCAATGAAAAGTTATCGGTAATGTATTGCATCCTATTATCGTGTCTTGTTTAAACAGCGGCTCCTTGAGAATAAGGAAATATATTTGTCAATTGATATTTTATCAATAATTTCCCGTTTCCAACTTCTAGTGCTATTAAGTGGCACTGTTTTTAATGTCACTCGCTAAATGTCGCGAAAATGTCAAAAAATAAACTTTTGTTATCTAGGAAGTATATTTTCTTTCACAAAATGCACACTTGATGCATTATTTATCATTAGAGATTCGATGTCCCACCAACAAAGTTTTGGATACTTGTAAATGCGAGGGTACGTGTGCCGATCCTTCCTGCATCGTAATATGCAGCGATTCATTGACCTGTGTATGTCCTTCCGGTTATCTGATGATAGGTGATGACTGTGTTCCCCGAGAAGAATGTGGATGCTACTTACAGGATGCAAACGGAGGCAATGGAGCAGTTGTACCGGTAACAAATGTAACCTTATGCTGTAAACTTTTCAACACAATCTTCTTTGCAAAAATCTATCAGTGATCAACTCTGATGATGTTAACACAGCTGAGCAAAGGAACGTAAACTACTTTCGAGTTTCACAGTTTGCTAGGTAGACAGAATATTAAGCTTACAAGCTTTTCTTTGCTCTCATTTTTAAGAAGTGAAAATGAAGTAAAAAGAATCTAGCATTGCAATGATGCTGAAATTTTGTCGCTGTTGAACATTACTTACTCATACTCGTGAGGAGCCTTTTTGCCTGTAAAAATTGGTATACCATATAGCATTATCCACAACAATATCCGTTTTAAACCCTGAACCAACAGTTCTCGAAACGTTACATATTTTTAAAATTTTCCAGACATTTAATGAGATAGCAAAATTGTGATGATAATTTTTTTTTTGCAAACTCATTTAGGTAATTCATCTAGTTTTGCTTATCTGTCGCTGGAACAATATCTTTATCTCTCCCATGTATAGCCATTAGCGTTGAATATTGGGACTTGTACATTCAAAGAAATATGGTAGTTAAAACTTTCTTCATTTTCTTGAACAGGGAGGAAGTTTATACATTTCTTCCAACTGTGACAGAAAATGCCTTTGCCACAATGATACTATAACATGTGATTACAACTATCGATGTGATCCAAAGGCCGATTGTCAAGAAAGAGATGGTCACTCCCAATGTTACTGTCACAGAGGTTTAAGGGAAAATGGCCTTTAATGTTACTATTCAGACTGCTCTGCATTGTTTAAGGATGGTGAAGTGAGGAGCGGTATCTACTTGATATTGCCTGCTAACTGGACCGGTTTCCCTTTTGAAGTGTATTGCGATATGACTAACGGTGGAGGTTGGACTGTAAGTACAAGAAGACGATTTAATTTAATAATATCGACATAGCTGTCTCCTTAAATAAGTTAGAAAGAGCGATAGATATCCAATATCTTGCTCTTTTTCGACGAAAGAAAGTATTTAAAATAAACGTTTTTGTCACTCATTGGAGAAAGAGACTTCTATTACTCCTGGAATCCCTTTCAGTTTTCTTAAATATTATATTTCTTTATTTTTACGTACGTGTTACAGCTATTCCATAGTGAATGATTCACAAGACTTTTTCTTTCATTGGGAGAACTACAAAACTGGTTTCGGTAATCTCAGTAAAAGCGTCTGGCTCGGAAATGAGAAACTCTACGGTCTGACTAGTCAAGCAGAATATGAACTCAGGATCGATATTATAGGCGAAAACCGACATCTATACTACGCTGTGTTACGATTTCTTCAACATTCTTGACGAAAGTGAACAATTCACGTTATCTCTTGGTGAATATTATGAGGGAGATGCAGGTTTGTTTTTTGTTAAAACATTAATATTACGACAAAACGATATTTAATTAATAAAATTACATATTTAGGGACAAGCAAGCAGATGAAGATTTTCCATTGCAGAAAAATGAAAAATAGCATTTATGTAACAATCAAGCGCAATCAGCTTGTGTTTAGCAAATCAGACATTAAAAATTCCTTTATTGAATGGTACTTGAAAGAGTATTGTCTACTTCGCTCAGTGTTACTAAAAATCGTCACTCATTTCATGTTTGATTGTAATGGAACCATTACACATGACTCACAGTAAATATGATGGGCTAAATATAAAGGAGTTTTCGAAATCAGTGATCAAAGTGACCATTGTTGTGTTGTTTACGACAGGTGACTCCTTTGCCTACAACAACGAGTGTCCATTCACTACCAGAGACAGAGACAATGATGATGTTGACTACAGCACCTTGTCCTCCGACGAGAACAATGTAGCTAATGGGTATTTAGGAGGATGGTGGTTCAGAGGTTTACCTGTATCTCATTTCTGCTCTCTCAACAGTCCTTATGGCAGTCCGACAAAGGTCTGGTATACCCTTCCTTACAAAACCCATGCCAACCGTCTTCTTGACACGGAGATGAAAATCCGTGTCAAGAATTGGAATTAGCTGCATCGCCCCACTAAGTGTTGTACATTTCGTTTTCATCCTTTCCGAATACTCAGTACTCTGTATTACTCTATTTCTACAAATGCGACGCCTTATCTTTTTCGAGTTAATATGAATCCAGTGAGGCACAATGCTGAAATATACGCATGTATGGAATCTCCTGTTCAATTCCCTACGCGACAGACTGAATGGAGGTACCCTGTAGGTTTCATCATGGTTTCGTTATTGTAGAGTCTTCATTCATTGATGCGTGTCTGCAAGATAGGGTCAATTACAACCGAATTCATATTAAAGTTAAATCCATTACCGTCGGATACACTTGTGCACAATTGTTTTGCTTGGAATTCTGCAGCTGTACAGGTGGAAGATCTTGCATGTTCATTTGTGACTAATATTGTAATTGGTAAAACCCAGTTTCAGTATCATTCATATACCGCAGTTCTCTCTGCTGCAAAGCTGTTAACAAATGTTTGTATATTGCAAAATATGCTTATGTAAAGATAGCCTGTGGTCAATGCAATTGGCTGCCTACATCCAAAGCCAAATACACAATGGGTTAACATGGTTGTAGGGGAAGCCCAGGCAAGAGGAACCACTTAACTTCAAATCCATTTATCTCATTGCTAGTTATAATAGTTCCATTAGTTATGCCACTGAATAAAAGTGTATGCAGCATGGTACGATTGGTTCATGGTAATAGTCATTGTAATTTTTAATTGTTGGTCAGGAACAGGAATTGAAATTTCGAAGGTATGGTTCCTTTTGCCCAGGCCGCTGGGCAAGAGGAACGACAACAGTGGGCAAGAGGAACCACCACATCGGGCTAAAAGAACCATAACGCGGGCAAAGGGAACCACGACTTTAGACAATGAGGTTTGATTTTTATAATTACTGCCCAATCCTTGAAACACGAACATGTGCCCGTTTATTACTGATGTTAAGATTCCCTGTAACATGTGGCCTAATTGCATGTTTAAAATCAGTTACAATATGAAATGATATGCAAAAACAGTAAATATTCGTTGGGAAGTATTTAACTATTATTTATTTAATCCGCATGGTTTTATGGAACACTGAATACGGCAGCAGTTTTGCAAACAGTGGCATACAATTATGAACTTACGAATGAAAAAAAAAATAATGGAAAAGGAAGCAATTTTACTTTGCGACATACACTCCAATGTTGGTAGTCTTCTCCTTATAGCCATCACAGATGCTGCCTCCTCTCCCTTTAGAATTTATTCATGTTTTAAATAAATTTAAAAAATGGTTGAATGGCTTAAATGAATAAAGAAAGTTATAAAACTATGAAAATGTTCCTTGGCTCAAACTTTCCAAGGGTTCAGTTGAGAACAAAACGTTGGAAAGGCAAGAGTCTTGCAAGTAGCAAAAATGGTCTACAAATGTAAGTTATACCAAAAAAAAAAACCAAAAAACACACACACAATTATACATGAACATGCTGAAATGAATAAAAGAGAGAGTAGGAATGTTACAACCGTGCAATTGTACTTTGCCACAAACTTTCCAAAGTTTTAGTTCCCTCTCTACTGTCATCACAGATCGCATCCTATTAAAATTTATTTGCATGAATTATGAAATTGTTCTTATCGTAATCTTTTGAGAGTTTTAGTCCTCACATTCATCACATGTGTAACGTCCTAACCCTTAATAGCTAGTACAGTTTTCATGTGCCCACTTTCGACATGAGTCGCACTGAATCCATTCTTCAGTGATGGGATCTACATACAGTTCGTTACAGACCAGGCAGCACCAATTCTTTCCATGACCACTTGGCTGTCGTTCTCTTGAACGATTCTGCTTCACGTGTATTTGGCTAGTGCTGAGTGAAGATGACGCAGGAAGGATATTTCTTTTCACTTTCCTTTTGGCTGTAGACTTAGCCTTGGCTTTCTTTGCCGTCCCAGTTTTTGTATTCTGCAGATTCATCTTAAAAGGAGTCGATGTCAATATCTCTGCTCTCTGCTTTTTCCGTTTACGTTGGCTAACGGTAGCACGATGTTGCTTCGGGTAAGGATGAATCTATTGGGGAGAAACGTGACTTTTCAAGTCTGCTGACACAGAACCCGAAGGAGTAGAAGGCGAAGCTGACTGCGTTCTTTCTGGCTGGTTGATTGGAGCTGATGCTGCTGGTAGATCGTGGTCATTGGGGACCGAGCTCCCGGAATCTGCAAGCGAGAGTGAGGCAGGATCAACAATTGCATTCATTGTTTGAGATTCAATTGCACAGTCGCCTCCTTTCGGTGGGGAAGGTGAAGCTGATGTTAATCTTGCCTGGGGAGTCTCTGGCTGGTCGATTGAAGGCGATGCTGCTGGTAGATTGTGGTCATGTCCCTCACGCAATGACCAAGTAGGATCAACAGCGACATTCCTTGTTTGGGGCTCATCTGGGCGCTCGCCCTCTTCCATGCTACCATCACTATCGTTCGACACTGTGGGATCCTCTGGTCGCCGGTCACTTCCGCTGGGGCACGCTTATGTCGCATGCACTAATGCCAGACTTCGCAAATCCTTGAATGGCATTCTCAACCGTGGCAGCTCGAATGTACGCCTTGCAAAACAACTCCCCGATGTCATACTGGTTCATAGTGCGACTTGGATGGGACTTCTGCCAAACATCGATAGCTCGCTCGAGGTATGCTTTGAGAGGGCCATAAACAGCAACATCAAGCGGCTGTAGCTTGTGGGTTGTGTGGGGTGGGACAGAGCGCATGACGACACCATTTTCAGAGACATAGTCTAACACTTTCATGCTTCTGCGAGACTCGTGGTTGTCAACAATCAAGAGAACTTTCTTTTCCTTCTACGGTCTCACATTCGCTATGAAAAACTTCAGCCAGTCGAGGAAGACGTCCGAGTTGACCCATCCAGAATCTGAAACAAACCCTGCGGTACCGACAAGTGCTTTGTCTACAAGCTGGGGCTTAAACCTTTTTCCGAGGGAAGACCATTGCTGGTGGGATGTATTGACCTGCTGCAGAACAACACAATAAAACTGTAACCAGTTTCCCCTTCTCAGCACTGGTGATCACACCAAATTGTTTCTTGCCTCTGTTGGCTATAATTTTCGGAGGTCGTGACGCCGATGTTCTTATACCAGATTCGTCGACGTTGTATATATCACTTGCAGAGAAACCTTACTTGTCGAGGACTTCGCGTAGAGACAGCTGATCGATTAAAGCCTCGTGCTCTTGCAACACTGGTCGGTTCTGGCGTGCGGAAACTGAGAATTGGGTGCCTTTTCAAGAATGCCAGTATCCACTGCTCACCAGCTCCATCTTTACTGAAGCTATGTGGGATTCCATTCTTCTCGGCATATTGTAAGGCCAGTTTTGATAAGTCGTGTTTGGTCAGCCCATAGAAACAGTACTCCATTTTTTTCAGGTAGGACACCAGTTCTTCTTCTAAATCGGCTGTAAACGTGGTCCTGTAACGACCAAGGATCTTTTTGTTTGAACCTTTTTTCAGATGCTTTCTGAGGGTGGGGTATGCGATACCGTACATTCTGACTGCTGCCCTGACAGAGGTGTTCCTCTTTGTAACTTCTTCCATCGCATCTTTCATCAAATCCTCTCCCCAACTAGCTCTTTTCGTTTTTCGTGTGTATTTGTACACCATCTGGGGATAAATAATAGGATAGGCTTACATGTATAGCCTACGAAATGAATTAACCTGAAATATCTGACCATACGGCACCTTCAAATTCACACATTAATAATTACCTCTAAAATGATCCATTTGGACAGCTCTTGTTAACCCACCTCATCTCCATCCCCTACCCATACCCCAACCATATCCCATTTCCTTCCAAAACGGTTCACAACCTGCCTGATTCTCTGAGCACTCATCAAAAGAGTAGCGTATCAACGCGCCTGTTCATTCACTTCCCGTCATGATTGCATTCACATCACTGAAATGTGTCCCTGTGATTTATGTTCAAGAGTGAATTAACACAAGGTAATGCCATATAAACCGAAACCAAACTCCATACCCAGGCACTGCTAGTAGATGCACGGTGATGTTTTCCCTTTTAGTGACTCCCATTTACTGCCATCGTAAACACCAAACGTCCATCATCCAGACCGAACTGAGTTCCCAATGAAAACGAAAAAAATCTCTTTTGAAGCACCCTCCTGTTGACATATTTGTACACGAAGCTACATCTCCCGGCAAAAGGAACCGCGTTTCTTTTTGCCTGGTTCCTTTCACCCAACTTGCATTTTTCATAACATTAGGCTACTGGCTAGCCAATGTATAAAATTTTAACTATCATGTTTCGTCAAACAATACCTAGTAATATAAACTTCGCTCCATCTATATAGATACATTATGCCAGTTGACCTTTTACCTTTCAGAAACAGTAAATTTGAGCCTTACCTTTTTAGCAAACGGGGTGTTTTCTTTTTTCTCTTCTCACGCCACCCTGCTGTGTCAGTTCTCAAATCGAATTGCGGGAAAGTACAGTGTCGGGTGACAGATCACATGCATGTTAGATCGTGGAACGCCATCGGACATAGGATGCTGAGCTTTCGCGATGGTTCGTTTTGCCTAGGTGGTTCCTTTTGCCCGGGCTTCCCCTAACGTACTGATTGGTTAACATGGTTACAAAAATTGACGCTATTCGGAAAGGGCCGAGGTGCACTCGGGTTGGTTGTCATCGTAGATCAGTCTCTTAAAATTACGTAGAATATTTGATGCAAGAAATATGATAATTTGAATTACTGTAATTAAGTGTCGCTCGGAATTCGCATTGAGATTCTACTCACTTGGACTCCGCAATGTGTTAATTACTCGATGACGTAACTCAGTCGTTGTAATGTCCTATAGTACCTTGAATAAAAGGATAAGTGTGCAAGATAAACAAATACTTCAAAGTAACTTCAAATCCACTTTGAAGAACATGGTAAATGGTAAATTTGTAATAATGTGATTGCTGACCTAAACAATATGCTTGATAGTGTTTGTTGTTCCTAATTGTAAAGTAGATTTGGAGTTTCTCGTTTATATCATTGGTTTCCAAATTTCATCTGAAGAAACAAAATTAAGCATACCACACTCATTTTTGTCTTTCCGTCAGATGAAGGATAGGCATAAACAAAGTGGTGTGGTTTCATAACAAAAGTTGTAACCCATATGTGTGTGTATCACATTTTCTTGTGAAGGAAGCAGGATACCGCATGTAAACGTTTAAAGAAGTCCCTTTTCGTCTGCCTGTGCTAAAGACCCTTAATAACACAAAGTGTATTGCAAAAATGACGAAAAATACATAAAGTAGTGCTAACAAAGTGTTGCCTTCAATATTAGCCTGCAAAGTATCTTACACTTTTATAGTGACGAATATAAAAAACACGGAGAATGTTGAATCTGGTAAACAAATGATAATTACATATAAGGCGTACGGAATAGATCCTGGAACAATACAACTTCCCAAAAGTAGAGTACAGTATCATACATTGGGATGTAATGACGAGGATCTTCGAGGTAGAAGTGTTGAAGCCTGACTTTTATATTTCAACATTCTTTGAGACGATTTTAAAATATGGCTTGAAGTGGGACCATTCCAGTTGTCTGTCCAGAAAACACTAAACAACTCTACCGAATTACAAAAGGGAAACCGCAATACCCCTGTACCACCCTGATTTGTGTCCATAAATTCAATCATAACATTGTTTTTCCCAACCAGAAAACTCAAAGGCAACACGGTTTTGATGACTCAATTATGAGTATCTTGAATCTGGCATATGGCATATGTGGATGATGTGTTTACTCCAAATGACTTTTTACCTGTAACAACATCAATCAGGCTTCTTCATGACGTTATGAGCGTGTTAAAATGTTCAACAGGCCCTCGTTAATGCTTGATTAAACATGTTTTGTCTATAAAGATGACATATCATACCCCATCCAGCGCAAGAAAGATTAGACATTAGATTGACACACCTAGACACTTAGGAGAACGATGTTTCATTGACCATGTGGATCATTACAGCATGGAGATAAAAGTGACCTAAGGCGATGAGAGTTTGCAACAAGATGAACCTCAGTATAACAATCAGAAATTGAGGTTGGACCGAATGGCTGTTTAGCGTAGAAATTTTGTTTGGGCCACTTCTGCTTAATATGGAGCAGCTACATACTCAATGTCAGATTTGCCCATCCTTCTCTACTTGAGGTATCGTGTTCCTACTATTTTAATGATTTGACGCCAAAAGTTCTTTGATCCTTTGACCTCTGTCAAAACCAATGGGGTGTCTGTACTCAGTAGTATAAATCTACATGTCAAATAGGTAATTTGTCCAAACCTCTCTTCCTGAGATATTTTCATTACACTATATGACCCCTATTATTGCTAAAAGACCTATGACCGCCACCAAAACCATTACACTTCTTGTAATCAATAAGGAACACCTACCTACCACCTACCACATACAAGTTTCCCTCCTTCAAACATCGCATTTACAAGTTTTTCACAATTTGACCTCTGTTGACTCAGAATGACCCACCGAAGCAATTGGGTTCTTCTTCTCAATATATATGTACCAAGATTAAAATTGTCACAGTTTTCTTTCTTGTGATGCCGTAATGACCAACACACACACGCACACATGCAACCATAACCGTAAGTTCTCTTGTCATTGAACCCCCCCCCCCAAATGGAAAAGAAAACAATATTATAAAGATAATTTTACAACGTATGTGTAATAATTACATGTTGTATGCTCCACGTAATATTTTACAAACAAGAATAAGCTCGAAATGGTTCATCGTATTACAACATCTTGCAAAAGAGTAAAAGCAGGGATTCAGTCCAGAACAGGTTTCCCTCAAATTGTCATGACTTTTATTTACACGGGCAGTATTTTCATTTCTGTATATTGTATTCCGCAGTCGTATCCACTGAGACTACTCCAGAAGATGCTTGTTCCTCGGGCCGCGCCGTTGTAGTCTCCGTTGAGGTTTACATAATAGCAATAGCCGCAGCAGCTGCCATGTTGGAAAATATCGCAGTAACCTTCACTGCTACTGCAACACGAGCTGTAACAAGAATAACAATAGTAGGACCACCAGCCGCCTGTGTGTTTCTGTGCGCAGTGGTACCTGCTGCAACCGTCGTTGTCCTGATCTCGTGTACTGAATTGTCCATTGTTGTGATTACCAAAATAATTGTAACCTTAGAAGAGAAGACATCGTCGTTAAAGTCAATAGTTAACATACGGCAGCACAGTACTAGTTCTATCACTTAATTATCATCATCGTATCAATCAATACGCTGACGACGCCAGATATATTTCTCTGCCCACCCAGTGTAATTGCTATTTTCTTATTAAAACGTGTTTTGTAACACTGGCAATTGACTCGAAAACGTTAAACAGAACATTATAAACTTCGTTACTGAGCAAGAGTAAAGTAGACTTTCTTGAAATGAGGGCACAGTAATGCGGCTTTGAACTTATTGACATGACTAGCGCACTTGTATGTGTTTTAAGTAGTTTCATTCATCGAATGTGCTATTTTTGACAATAAATCAAATAAAAGTTGATACTTCCGTTATTGAAATTGATGATTTGCATTTTTTGTTTTATTGTATTGTACTTCAAAACCCAAATTTATTATGTGTTGTATTTCCATGTTACCGCTTTGTTGTTATTCGAGGTCGCTGCTTCTTACTTAGAACTATCATGTTATTTCCAGGAGAACGTTCCTTCTCATTTGTTGCCTAGGGTAGAGGTATTGAACACCGAACCGGAATAGTTGAAGTATTAACAATTACAATAAGATGTGTTACTGAATAACCTTAGTTGTTACAAATAGAGATTGGGGTAATCCTATGACTTCAAGTCAAACTGACAGGTATTGTTAAACTTGGATATCCTTACGATAACAGTAGTAACAACGTAACTGACATGGTGGGGTGATGGGCAACCGTCATTTACAGAAATAACAGTGTCCAACACCAAGTGATGGGGAATATATAGACTGGCTTGTTAATATGTTGCATCTTTTTAATAAAAGTGACCTTTTGAATAAAAAGTGTCATCCTTGTTATTTTTTCTCCTTTATTCTTGGAGAAATGCCTGCACATTTTGCGTAACCCAATTTAAGTCATTTGTACATATGCCACTTTCGAAGAAAGTTCCTTGGTAACTTAATTATACTTTCACAATCAGACTGTGCTTGATCTCTGACGATAAAAATATTGCTGATGTCAGTGACTGACATTTCGCTGAAAGAGATATTTCGTTTCTTGGTGCATGTTGTTCTTAACGTTATACATAAATCTCGTAGATCTCATATAAAGTCTCACCTGCGTTTCCAGTATATGAACCCAAAGAGAGGCGGTATTTGTCTGATCCGTCACTAATGCTGAAGGTGGAATAAATGGCGTGGTAGGATGATGATCTAGAATCCGTCATATCTATTCGTAATTTGTATGTTTTCTGGTTTGTCATAGCATGAATATACTTATTGCCAAGCCAGTGATCTTGGCTAGGAATACCAAAGCCATTCTCATATGCTGACCAGTCTCGATGAAAATCAACAGCAGCGCTCGAACGAAGTTGGAAAATCTGGATTAAGAATAGTAAGAACTAAATTTTATTGTATGTCTTCAATCATTAATATTACATCAAAAACAATAAAGAATTTTCTTTACAATGACAGGACACCTTAACAAGTATTTTAAAAACTTTCCCATGAGTATTACAACTAACCGTCCATCCTCCAACGTTAGCTTCCATATCACAGCGGACCTGAACACCCTCAGGGTATCCATCAGGGTAGATGGTGTAAACTCCGTCACTCCTATCGTCATCGTAAAGCTCCTGACAATCCTTTGGAAGGAAATCACGAGTACATGTAACCCCATCACCTTCGAAGCCATCGTTGCAGTAACATCTGCGGACACCGTCTATTTCCTTACACGTTGCATCATTACTACAGCGATGGTCGTCTTGTACATCAAGTGAATTATTTGTACAGTTTGATCTCCTTGTACAGTCACTGTTGACGTATGACCCCCCATTCTAGGAAAAATATACGAAGAAGAGATTTTAGTATCATATCCAATATTGTTGATATCTTTTTTACCAAAATAACAAAAAAAACTGTCAAATAACTTGACATAGCTGTAATTTAACGTACAGGAAAATAACGATTACCCGTTGTAGAAGTTGCTACTAACCGGTAACACCTGCCTGTTGTCGGGAAGAAAGCAGCCACACTGATTGTCGGGAATGCAGTTCCCTTGATGAATCTTGTAATTACCAATACAAGCACATTTCTCTTCGTCTGATTCAGAGATGCATTCCTCTGGCTCATCGCAGGTTCTCTCACAAGTGTCGGATAAGAATACTTCATTCGTTGGACACCACACAATATATGATTCTAATACGAAAAAATAGTGATAATTGCGTTTTGTAATTATTGACGGTGGCACAGGTGGTGTGAACTGATATTTGTAACTCGTAATTCGTAACTGAGATTATACTATGTGACGGAATAACACAAATGGTTTAACGCATATATTTGAACTTGCAAAATCCGATCACAAATGCTTTAGAGGGTTTCCATGTAGCTCCTAAAAGAGTTGTATGGTACATAGAAGATACATCGTATCATAATATAATCCGTAACGTCACACCGGTCAGTAACATTCAACAAAACTGTTATGTTTCGCTCCATATGATATAAATAGTAAGTTTTTTTTACCTTAGATGTCAAATATGGATGGAAATGGATAACACAATTCTCCATCTATCTATTTAAGCATACATCCAAATTTTGGAAAGTTGTAAAAGTACCTGCTGTCCCACTGTAGGATCCAAGACTTGAAAGTGAATATTCTCCAAATTCATCTGAGATCTTGAAATTGTCATGGGTGACGTAGTAAGATTGTCCTACTGAATTCTGAAAATCTATCCGCAGTTGGTACTTCTTTTGATTCGTCAAGTATGCTACTTTATCATTTCCTAGCCAGAATTCGCTTCCTAAGAACCCAAAGCCGTTTCTGAATTCTTCCCATGTTCGATTGAAATTGATAGATCCCATTGATCGTCGTTCTAATACCTGTACAAGATGCGATTTGAAATCAAGTTAAATTTAAAAGAAGCTGTAGGAGAAAGTCTAATTAAATAAATTCTAAAAATCCTTGTATTTCCTTAACATTTTTGTGCCACTTTCTTATTAAAGTATGTATAACATTTGTTACATTTTGTGTTCATGTTTTTTACTTATTAACATGTAATTTATGGTTAAAATATGGGAGCCCTTACAGTCCATCCACCGACATGTAATTCGTTGTCACAGTAAACCTCAAATGGTTCTGGATATCCGTCAGGTTTAATCAGGTACACTCCAGATGCATTATGGGTAGACGAACAACTGATCAATGCTTCGTTACAATCTCTAGGATACTCGGAATGTTGGAACAGAAAATACGACGAACCTTCAATAAATAAGATTAACTACGTATTATGATTTGGTTGTGAAAACAATATTTTTGAACATATATATAATGTTAGCAAATACTAAATCATTCTTGCAGAATCATATTTCTTAATTAATTGAAAATAATTAATTTTAGTCATCTACGTATCCAAACTTACTACGTCAGTCTAAAAAAGTCGTATCAAAATGAACAATGAAACATCACTACAAAAAATCGCAAGTACTACCAGATGTAATTCAATCACAATCTTTAAGGAATCTATTGTATATTAAGACACCGGCTCCACTGGCTGACTGACTGTGTTAATTAGATACGCTCATTTTAATGACAAGACTAACATGTCACTGACAATTACAAATCACTACGTAATGAAAGTCTTACTTACTCGACGATGCGCTTGTAACACTCCCAACGCTCTGTACATGTGTAAAAATAAAATAAATGAAAATTGAATTCGAATTAACAAATATGAGACAAAACAAAGCTATGTTAAGTATTGTGTGGTACTATGCAACATTGTATTCTTTGTTTTCCTTGATTTAACAGACAAAGTACTTTCTTCTTTATTTAGACAATTAAAACGAACAAGGATACAAGCATTCAATGTAAGGGGTCACCAAAGCTTTACAATGTAAAGTAAGTCCATCTCAAGGCGTATTTAGCAAATTATAAGCATGTAACACGTAGCCGCCGTAGCTGTGTCAAGGAATTCAAATGTTGGAATTCTTATCCAGCCGTTTTTTTTACGTTAACATAATTACTGCTACTAATGCTACTATTTCTTAAATAATGTTTGATTCTTTTAATTTTCTTTTTTTTTCAAACTAGTTGGGAAATAATATTTTGCTACGAGTAGGCATGCAGTTCTTGATTTTTCAATTATTCAATAATAACAGACACATTTCTTGATTTGATAGTAAATGGGAAGGCTTGCGTAAGACAGGTTTACCACCTTCTTCACTTAATGTTAGTTTAACAACAAGAACACATGGTGAACATTTGAATAAAGGAGAAACCGTCCAAAAATATTTATTTTCGTTATTTTTTCAAAATATTTCACTCGATGGGGCAAAAACGGTAACTAATTGGCAAGTTGAGTTTTATGAGTGGAGCGTGGTTTTGCATGTGCAACATACCGTCATACCAAAGATTTGAATTGATTGTCGAGGTTCGTCAAACATATTAATTCACCACTAAATTGGCAAAAGTTTGTAATACAATATGAACACAACAATCTCCGACGGTACAAATGTATCACAGTTACAATGCATTCAGAGATTTTGTTCCCTTTTACAATACGAAATACTAAATTGAACATTTTCGGCAAATGAAATCATTCTATGTAACGTATCATATTACGCATCAATTACACATTGTTAATTACATAGCTGAAGCTATAAAGGAAAGATTTCACAGGATGTAAGAAACATGTGGACAGATAGTCCCCTCACTAGTATTTGCATTTGTGTCTGACAAATAATGTAGATAGTAATTAACAGATTGACAAGAGATGAAATTTAAAATTTTCTCATTTAAAAAAAATATATATATATTTTAAGAAAAACACGTGTCCTGTTTTTACCATGACGTTTATACGACGGCGCCTGTTATTGAAATAATAACAATGAACCAACGATTTTTAACTTTCCCTTCTACATCTCTTCTTTTTTATTCATTGCTCTCCAGTAACAGAATATAAAACACTGACACACTCGCAAGCATCGGAATGAATGCATCATATTTATTTGGGGGGGGGGGGCAAATTTAGAAAACGCTTGTAGTTAGTAGAAATTAAATAAATAGAACAATTACTCTGATTCTTTATGAGCATAAAAGCGTTTTCTATATTTTACTAGATATATCAAAATGAGTTATAAAAAGAAATCAGGGGAAAGCTAGTACGAAATATTTTACAGCAATTTATTTACCTCTAAGTTAAGAGCGAAATGCAACAATACATCAATACGTGATATGTCTTTCTTAACGGCTTAATATGAATAAGAGTAACCTGTATAGAGACTGGGTATTTTAATTTACTTTGGTTGTTGCTATAGTAATTTTGTAACATCTTTACGTGAAATGAAACTCTGTTACCATTTACCATGTGATCAAGTTACGTAATGCCTCTTTACTTGACCTGATGTGTGTACATCTTTTGCTTGAACATATCCGTAAGTTAAATTTGGATAGGTGAACAGGTTAGTGTACCAACTATAACAGTTTAATTTATATTATAATGCAAAAATAAGTTTGTATTTTCTAAACACATTTTGACAAATTATATTAAACCGGGATGTAAATGCTGTATTGAGTACTTTTCTATTCTGATATCGACAAATCGTTCTTGTCTCAAACGTACCCCTAATTTGAGGACTAACGTAGAAATTTTCCCAATTGGTAGGGAATGTTTTCAAACCATCTGCAATTTGAAAACTTCTTTTCTCCCAAATCTTCCACTTTATTCTAAAGTTGAATAAATGTTTTGAAATATTATTTGGAGAACAATCCTGACAAAGTGAAACGCCTTAATCTTGTTGGTTTAGATGGATTAAGTGTAGTTCCTCTACAGACGTTAAGTCACAAACTGAAGGTCACTTAGGTGAAAAAAAAATATTTACGGGAAAGCAATGTTGTGGGGAAGATCCATCTGGATTTTCATTTTAGCGAGTTTGGAAAAAAAAGTTTTCTTTAAAAGTATTTTAGTAAAAAATAATGTTCCCAATATCAATGATTTGTTTGTAACTTCTTGATGGCCCTAAATAACAAAAACATCAGGATTTTTATTTTTATTTTTAATTTAAAACAAAACGAAATAATTTGTAATAATTCTTTGAAAAAAAGGTAATAATAACACTCTGTGTTATTAATTTCTGCACCCTACCGTTATTGTTATTATAACATATTTTTTAAATAATGGTAGAACGCCATTTCAGTAAAATGAATTTTTTAAAGTAGGTAACTGAGGAAGCTTATAACTTAGATTACTTTCTTCTGTTCCAACGTTGTGAAAGCAAACCTAGTATGATGCAGACTACTCTTCTAATCGTTACAAGGATCTAGTCCTACTTAATAGTTAGATGGGTCAGGGGATGATCAAGAATTTTTTCTTTCCCCACCACCATTTTTAGAAAAATGCAATTATTACTTCGACAAACATAATTGGCCGTTATTTTAGTGCCCACAGTTCTGAAAGTGATGTCAAGTTGCATTACTTTCAGTTTTGTGTTTTTCATAGAATTTTATGGACTGTTAGACGATTGCATCTTATGAACTGTTTCGATAGTCTCTTAAGTTTAATCTGTAAACTTTACCATTTAACATTTATTTTGTAACTTTTCTTATATCATTGTCTTTTTGTTGGATAGTGCAATTTTGTTTCTCGGTGGATGTTTTGTGTTGGTTTTTTTTTTTATTTGGTTTCAATCAGTTTCTTAGATATATTGCAACATCTAAGTTTAACACTTAAAATTCTATAACTTTCAGTGCAAGGAAGAAAATATGATAACAATATGGTTCAATGAGAACTGCCAGGAAATAAATCTTTACTTCTGGAGAATTAAAATAGCCTTGTCAAAATATCCATTTGTATTCTATGCAATGGACATATGATTTAAGGTAAATCTTAAAGAGGCATTTAATCCTGTTTGATTTTATTTTTTATTTGTTATTGAAAAGAGGATTTTATCTTCAGGTATTAATATGCTCAAGAACAAATAAGAACATAAAACTATAGACTAAAAAAAATATACTCAGATATCATAAAATATATTAGTTTTATTGGTATTGTTCTTATATTTCTTACGTTATCATTATGGTACTTAATATCTATGTTTAAATGGGTAAAACTATTACCCTTTACGCTGAAATTCTGTCTACACTGTAAAGTGCGCTCTTTAAATCCCACAAATTGAAATTAAGGATGACTCTAAATATAAGAGTAAATGTTCATTTCATTTAAAATGATGGAATATGTAAACACTAGTAATTTACTCTTCATCAAGATAAACACAACCTAGCAAACATGTAACAGCATTAATGTATAATATTATATACACAAGCTGAACTTTGAAAAATGCCATATCTTTTTCAGACAAAGTTGAATTCCATTTTGGTTCTTTAATTTTGAATTAGTTTTTCTGAAGTTTGCAAGAAAATATCCAAAAGGGACTTACTATTTGAAATCCGAGAGACATCCAAAAGCCAATGACAGTCAAAATCTTCATCCAACATAATCTTTCTTCCTGACGTGCCATGATACAAAAAAATAATAGCTGGAGCAGCAACTCTTGATTCGAGGACGAATAATCTGAAAATGACCTCCTTTGGAGATATCAAGTCATAACAGAAGTTACCGCATCAGTACGGATGCCTGCCGTTCCATCATGACTGAAGTCAAGTTTGAGGTGTTAAGTGCATTGTTACGGCATAGAAGATAAGGTCATTTCACTTTATCCGTTTGCACGTAATGTAGTATATTACATATATGGACGAGACAATAACCGATCAACAGTGTTGTGATTGACTCCAAGCAATTTGACTACAAGTATGCCTACAAGACTGAAACAGAATTCCATTCAAGTTCAAGACTAGTACTAAGTCTTTTGATCCCTTTAGCGAATCCTACAAATCATGTTAATGGAAACGTAGTATCTTGCCCTACAAACTTATTTCTAAGGAAACCCAAGTTACTGCTCAGCAAACACTAAGAAGCTTACAGATTGTACGTAGCTGTGGAACAAATGCAAGGCAGAGTATTCTTACAGTAATAGTAGAATGATGGTTCCGGGCATGCCCAAGGGGGAAAAAAGTTTGCTGAACCACGTGACTTCTCAACTGTCCGAACAGGTTAAACAGGATTCAGTTCGACATTAAGACGAGGCCTAATTGGCAGTAATTGATAAGCTTGGTGTTCCTCCGTAGAGGCCATGTAGCTGGTTAAACGACCGTACCCATCGAGAAATGGATTTGTTTCTGATTTGTCCTAGCGATAAAGCCTCCATTAATGTATCTTTGTACTTTTAATTTGACGTAATTATGCTCACTGATAAGTAAACAATATGCCACTGCTTGAAAAAAAAAAAAACAAAGATATTTTATAGCAACTTTGAAAAGAACATGCGAACATTAGGTAAAACACACTACAGGATTACATTACGAACAGTATAAAGTATTACGTATAAAGAGTAGTCTTTAAATATTGCTTTCACTAGTGAATCATTTCAACTCGATTATGAAATGTAAAGTATAGAAAAATGGTAAAAAAATGTTCAATAACAGTTAGTGATGTTTGATGTTAATATCATTTTTTCTTGGAATTATTACGCTGCAGCTCAATAGGGCCATATTTTAAAGGACTTGTGATTCCATTTTTCTGAGAAAAAAAGAAGCCTCCACAGTAAGAGCAATAAGGGTCATCAAACACTTTAATATTATTATATTTGTCAGATATCGTCAGAGAAGAACTCGAAACACTCCCGATGGTTGTATTTGCTAAATGATTGTCGGTGGGTAATTGGAATCGGCGTGGATGAATATTGATTGGTTGTAACACTCTTGACAAGAACACGGATTTCCACATTATCGTTCAACCGAGAGATATTCAATAGAGCAGCCTCATCGTACATACCTCTTCAGGAGAGAACTTTGGCACTAACCAACCAAAGAAAAAAGAAGAGGTAGACAATAACAACAAACAACGAACATCGGAAAGACTCCTCCTTCTCGTCAAACATATATTTCACCCTTGTCTACAGGGTCGTATTTCCCCGGGGGGAAGGGATAAGCGTAGGCACAAACCAATGGGGGGCCGCCTTCGACATTGATCCTTTACAAGACTACAGTGGTTTACACAAAGAAGAAAACGAGCACGATCCCCCATCCCAGGCTCCCTCATTCCACTTTAGAAATGAACTCCACTGAGTAAGTACAGGCACATGAAAGGTTAAAAAAACAATATTAACCAGGCGATCTGCCAGCATAATGTAGATAATTCAATGATCATACTGATTGTAGTCATTTCCCTCTGAAGTATGACATACCATACATCATACATTTGTGTACTTTTATTCCTCACAAAATAAGAATAATGGAATTATCTAGGAGTTCCCTTTAGTGGGAGTCCCTGGGACGTGATCTGCTGGCCCATTCTTAAACCCGACCCTAATGTCATACTGACTTGACACCATGACCAAAGAATCTTTTACACGATTGCCACTCTTAAATATAGTTCCTCTTAAAGTCTTAAATGTTCAACGTACAACCACGATGTACCAGACAAGACCAGTCGATTGATCACAATCTCAAAGACCGACTCTTGATTCTGTAGAACACTTGTTCTTTCCGTTTACAAACGTAATGTAATTATGTAATTCATATATTTACCGGTTACACATACTTCTCTGGGGGTGTCGAAGTGTCTGTGATTATTCTTTGATCTATTCAGTCAGGGAGACTGCGACTGATCTACTTTATGGAACCCAGTATCTACTGGAGTATTATTAGTGGATACGACTGATTAATACAATAGACAAAAATGAAAATACGACGAGTGAATACAACACATTTTATTCTATTCTATCGTATAGCAAACAATCCAGTTTGGCAATACACTTATCATTTCATGAATTGATCGACCACTATTGTAATGGTTAAAGAAAATATACCTTAAACAGATCTACTGTTGTTTCTCACTAACTCTATGCTGTTGTATAGTTTATATCCTAACATGAGGGATAGCAGAAACAGCAACAGAGTAGTCAGTTTTAACAATCAAGATTACGTAACAAATTGGCGCAAATAGGATCTTTTGTTCGGGGGACACTAACTGGCTGACGATTTTTGTGGAGGAGCTCCCGTTTACTATCTGAATGTACCAAAACATGAGAGACATTAAGTCTTTTTTTGGATTTTTTCAGGTTGACTAACAGCCATACAAGTATACTCTTTCCATTAAAGATATGTACTTGGATTTCTATTTTATTCTCAAACACATTTCTGTGTGGATGGATGAGTTCAGCTGCCCGAACCTGGGGTTAATGCCATGATAATATAGAAACAACGTCATTATTCTTGTGACAACAAACTTGAGATTAACCGTACCATCAAACAATAACAACAAATATTGCCTTCAGACACTGTCAGATATATCTGCACAAGTTAATTTAACCAGCTCACCCACGTTTTGCACAACCTACTTGGATTCTTGGCAGAGAACAGAGCTGCATTCTTTATTCATGCCCAAGTACAGTTTTGGGAAGCTAAATGAATCACCAACTTTCGATCTGAGAGGGAACTGAAGCCTTTTCAGAGGTGTCTGACTTATTGTCTACACAGAACGCCACAATGAGGTGGCGTGGAGCATGCCTAGACAATTTCAGACTTTTTATTTGGCGATGTCAGTACAGTGAAATTTTTTATAAAAGTGCCTCTCAAATTGCAGGAAATATCACTTCCTGTTTTCTTTATATTTTTAGAATAAAATTTGGAAAACATACATTTCACTCAGAATAATGTAGTATATTTTTTAATGTCAGGTTACAAAAGGCATGATTGGGGGGGGGGGGGGGTGACAAATGTGTTAGTGTTCCTCTCCTCTCCAAAAAGTTTCCCCTGTCTCTCCATGCAGATACCTGCTATATGCTTCGACTGGCTAGCACAATAAGCATTTGAATGTTCTGTAGTAAAAGCTTATGAAAGTACTCAAAGATGCATATACATGCTAGGTAAGTTGTCGGATTGGTTCTTGTATCTGTTCAGATTGAAAGCATTCGCTCTTAGTCTGTTATATCTGACAAGCGGCTCAGACTGTCACGACTGGTTGTAGCGCCTTGCATCCACCGCGGTCCTCTTCTCACTATGATATGGTAAATGTTAGCATCTGCAGGCGGGCAATTATTCAATTTGTTGATAGAAACTTTACATTACTATTGACATGGACTTATTGAGGTGACCAATTTCAATGAATCCAAATATCATTCCTGTATATTGAACGAACACTCAAACAATTAAAGTCCAGGATAAGCTTGTCTCAATCTATCCGAGCTTGTCCAAAATTACTCAAAGTGGAGCTATCTCAATGAGATATCAGTGACGAATGTATTGAACTTATCGTTCATTTTTGATATCGTTCAATCTTTAAGACTCAAATTACTTTTTTATTACTTTAATCCATCTGAATGGAGAATTAGGTAATCACATTAAAGTAATACTACGCTTCATTTTATCCTTTGACATTTAATTGTTTCAAATTACTTTGATTTGTCTTTGATCTTTTAGTATCCAATTGCCACAGTAGGCCTACTATAGTATTACTGTACTGTAAGTAAAACGCTCTTATAAGATATCAAAGTCTTCTTTTTTAGATTTTCGTTTCCTTTTCACAGTAAAACTGTCTTTCATAAAGTTTTTTACATGTTTATTCTCGACTTGATTACATATTACCAATTCTAGGAAAAAATAAGGCACACTGTACACTTTATTTCTTAACATCTAACACAATAAGTTGAGGAGGTATCTGAGCAATTGAGCATTTGTTAACTCTTTATTACTGCATCGTGCACAGAATGAATGTCAAAACACTGAAAGGCACAGATTTTATGACAAGTTTGGCATCTGACCATACTCCCAACCAGTCGTCGATGTGGTGACGTCTATATGTAGAATTACGTTTAAGAATAGTAAGTGTATGTTATTTTTTTCATATGTTATGCTTAGATCACATTTGATTACATTTGATTGAGTTCTAGGCATCTGTTTGCGTTTACAGATCATGGGAAAATATGGCTGATAAAACTTACACAGTATCATTTAAACTTGGACCCGCTCGGGTTCTCCACGTAGCTGTCGGTGGGAGATCAGCCGATTGATCTGGATATATTCCGAATTTGCTAATCCTGTCCCCTGAAGTTATAGTCTGACACTCGACGGACTCTCATTCAATGTCCCTACGGTATTCGTTAGGGCGCCGATCGATTCTTGAAGACCGGATTGTGTTTGACGGATGGATGGATCGATGGGTGGGTTGCTGGATAGATGGATGGATGGACGGATGGACGGATGGAGGGATGGATGGGCGAATGGACGGATGGATGGGTGGATGGATGGACAGACAGACAGACGTTTAGAAAGACAGACGGGTAGACAGATAGATAGACAGACAGATAGGCAGACAGACAGGTAGACCAATAGACAATTAAATAGACAGATAGATACACAGATAGACATATAAATAGATAGGTAACATGCAAGCTTGATAATCGTTCACTTTCGTGTATCTCATAATGTCTATTTCACATGCTTACCATAGTACTTGCAGTGTCGATGCAGGTATATGCTAGAACGTTCCAAATTACTTTTGCACAGGAACAGTCATAGACAGTAAATGGTTGCAATTTTGGCTGGTACCGATGAAGCTCGTCCATTGGAATACGTAGAGTACCCTCCCAGTGACTAAAAATAAGTCCCCACAATGAACGAAATTAGGGTAATAGCATATGATGTCTTTAAGTGGAATGAATTTCTGGTAGAAATGCTAACTGTTAAACTGATTGGATAGCTATGGACAAGCGTAGCTATTTACAGTCCCCCAGGGCCGTCTTCTCATCTAATTTACAGCCTAAGCCAGCTGGCCACCTGAAACAACCCATAGTTCTCATCCTCACCATGACACTAGTAGGCTACTTATTCCATGTCTAACAGAAATTGGCTGGATGCCCCTTGAACACGAGCCAAGTTTAAAGTGATTGCATGTGTAGACAAAGAGGAAAAACATTGTAATTTCATCTCCAAAAGTATGGTAAGACTTTAAATTGCACCATTCAAACAATCCGGGGGAAATAGATATGTCTCAGTTGCTTAATTCTACCATATGATTTCAAATTCTTCTAACACAATGACAAAAAGAGTAGATTACGACAATGTAGTGGTTGACAGTTTTCATTCATATCAACGGTATGCTTTTTTGAACAAGCCAATGGGAAGTATGCCAGTACTGAATATTCAGTTAGTATAAACAACTCAGGATCACTGACGCAGCAATGTTACGAACAGTTCGTAGGTTATTTGTAAATACAGTGCTTCCTTTCACCAAATACTACAACTGCCGATGACGACCAAGGAGCGATTTCTTGAGTAGTATGTTTCTGATAGCTAGTGAGTCTTGAACTGTTGCATAATCATTACGTAGGCGCTTATAGTAATGACCGTTAATTTTCAAATAGGATTTCTGTTGTTTATTGTTTTTATGTCACTCCCTTTGCTTTTCAAAGTAGTTACTGTCATTTTCCTTCATTGAAAAATGTAGTCCGTCCATGTACAACATGGCGTGTACATTTAAAAATAAAGAAAAAGTTAAGATCACACATAATCTTATACTTCTGGTTTTTCAGTACACACGCAATCACTTTAAATAAATATGAGGAAGGTTCGATTTGTGCGCCACATAGTAGTCTGGTGAGATTATCACGTCGTTTTGAGCCAAAAAAGAGTCATATGAAGATCGTTGCAAAACATAATTAAGCAGAACGTAATTATTGCGAGATATCCGTTCGTGTCAGGGGCGCTACTTTCGTTTTTAATGTAATTTAGTGTCTGCACTAAGTGACTGAATGAAATTAAATGATAAAGTTAACAAATTGGCGTCAGAATACTGAAGGTTGAATTTTCCTTGGCCTCTGAAGTACGGAAGCTTTCATCACTAACTATATGCAACAGTATTATAGCAAATGACGAATCCGAAAAACTCGGCCCAAGTTACAACTCGCCTCAGGCATCTCGGCCTAAGACATCAATTACAAAGCAAGTATTGGGCCAAAGTGAGCTTTACCTTCATTTGACCTTCTATTTTACAGCAAGGCAACAAAAATAGGCAAAATATATGCATGGTTAGACATCGAAGGCTTTACAAACACAAAATATCGTTACACAATGGGACAAAGTCAAAGTATCAGGACAAGTTTAAGGTGGTCTTTGCAAACAATGTACAAAGCTATACTAATACTTGGAAGGCTATAGAAACACAAAACAATGAAAAACAAAGGGAACAAAAATAGAATAACAGAACAAGTAGGGATAAAGTTGACGGGTAAAGGAGATTAAAATAACTTTAAGTTGTAACTTGCAACTTTTCTATTCATGCCAGCCTATAAATGTTTTATGAGTAGGTTTTCTCTAATATTACGCATGTACCATTGTGATTCATTTCCTATAACAGTGCAGTGATCTTTAAAGTCAGGCGAACAATGATTTTCAGATTTACAATGGAGGTAAAATATGCCTTTTTGCTTTCCAAAAGAACTCATCTGATGCTCATTAAATTTATCTGTGAGACGTCGGTTTGTTTCACCCATGTAGAAAGAATCACGTTCGGGACAGTTTATTTTATAAAATACATTATTCGCATAATTTAATCTATAGGGATCTTTAAATTTAAACATGGAGGCAATTTTCTTATGGAGGAAAATATAGAAGTTACGTATTAATTTGATCACAAATCCCTATGCTATGTACATCTCCATGAAGAAGTCATTTGCTGTGCTATGGCCAATAGGATTAACTGTATCTCCAGTAGTATTTACTGTAAGGATCTTAAGGGTGCCGCTGACCAGATGAATTGTCAATTTGTAACAATACTGACCTAAGCAATGGAGTTGAAACTGTTTGTTGTTCCTAATTGTAAAGTAGATTTGAAGTCTCTTGTTTATGTCGTTAGTTTTCAAATTTCATCTGTAGAGACAAAATGAAACATACCAAACTTACTGTATTTCTTCCTTCAGAGGAAGGATAAGATCAATGAAGTGGTGCGGTTTCATAACAAAACGTGTAATCCATCAGTTTGTTTATCACATTTTCTTGTGAAGGAAGCAGAGTACCGCATGGATACGTTTAAAAAAGTACTTTGGCTTTGCCACTGTGCTAAAGACCCTTAATAACACAAAGTGTATTGCAAATTGAGAGAAAAAGTAAATACAGTTATATTAATGTCAGTAATCACAGTGTATCAGTGTTGATGCACTATCAGCCTGCTAAGTATCTTCAACGTCTGAGGTGTCTCACCATTAATAAGAATTCACTTAAAAATGATGACGTCATTAATGTGGGTGCCTCTTTCTTTCAAGATAACTACATTTGAGATGATATGGTATGAAGACATTGCTGGTTGTTCAGTGGTCGTTTCGTTGAAAGCGAATAATTATTTATTGTAATCTATGTATAATATCCTATTGTTTCTGTAGATATTTAATCTATTTTCCGGGCAGTGGAAAGCCTCATGTCATTATTTGGTTATCTTTCATTTACATTAAGCCTAGGTATATTGTCTACTTGTATCTGTGAGGAAACAAAATGTGTGACGGACGCCACATTCGACTCTACAAGATCCAATGTCTAGATTGGCTAAGTTGTTCTGCTAAAACAATTGACACATATGAAATCAAATTGGCTGTCCAAATGTTTTTATGTGGTTTATGCTTTTTTTTGTAAATAGATAACTAATTAATTTTACATGATTGAAAGCTCAGAAAACACCAATGGGATGGAATGCTCCACCAGACAACACAGAGCTAATGAAGCGGATTTGTGGGCGTTGCTGTAAAATCTGTATTAAATGTATCAATATTTTGTTTCACGGAAATGCTGCATAAGTCTAATATTGGTAACTCACACTATGTACACACTCTATTATTTGATAAATACAGATTTGTTAGTACATATATGTTCGACAATTTCGATTTGGACAGCATATATTTTACCCTTTCTTTCTCAAGCTTTATACAGATAAAGAACATAGTACTGGTAAAATCAAAATGGGACTCAAGGAACAGTCAGAAGTCTGATTAATATTTTGAAGAGCCCTCCGAAAAAAATATTCACAATAACAAAAGACATGAAAGTCGCTATGGTCCTTTATTACAAAAAAAAAAAAAGGCATGAGGGATTTTTAGGCGTGGTCAAGAAGTAACAACACTGACTACCACGTGGGAGGTAATTCTGACAGTGGAACAGGTGAACGAATTGTTTGTTGCAAGTTAGTGAGTCTAGGGAGATTAAAAAATGAAACAGAATGCAGTATAAGGTAGGTGTGATTCATCTGGAAAGTGAAACGTGGACCTGAAAATATGATAAAGGATACTGTTACACCATGAGTACATTTGACAATGACGAATTTAGAGATTTTTGGAGATTTAATCTGGTAAACAATCACAGTTGGTATGATAATTAAATATTAATACGAAGATAGGGGACAAATCTGGGACAATACGAACCTCCTAAAAGCAGAGCACAGTAGGATACATAGGGGTGGATGAGACATTCCACGTGACGTGTCTGTCTAGAAAACACCAGGCAACTTGACAGAATTACAAAAGGGAAACCTTAGTACCACCCCGATATGTGTTCATAGTTCCGATAATACCCTTTTGCAATTGACAACCAGAATGCTCAAACGCATTGTGGTTTCGATGACTCAATGAGTATCTTGAATCTGGTATATGGCATATGGTGAGGATATGTTAACCACAAATGATTTTTGATCTCTAACAAATCGAAAGGTTTTTTTGCGCTCGATGAGGTGCATCTGGAAATCATATCGAAATCTGCCAAAGCTTCTGTTACTATGTGCTAGGTTTTCACAACTTGACTTCAGTTGAACACAAATGAACGTTGGCCTCCTCAGAAAGTGGTAGGTCACGTCCGCTTAATAAGGCCCACCTACATACTACATGTCAGATGCGTCTATGCTTCCCTTCTTGAGGTATCATATTCATGTTATTTTTACAATTTGACCCTCTCTTTGACCCCGAACATCCTTTGACCTCTACCAGAAGCAATAGGCCTTCTGTACTCATTAGGGTACTACATTAACATGTCAAATAGGAAATCTGTGCAAACGTCTGTTCCTGACATACCTTGGTTACACTAAATGATATCTATTGACGCCCAATGACCTTTAATGGCCACCAAAGACCGCTTTTTGCAATCAATGCTTGCTTACGCTTCTTGTAATCAATAGGGGACACCTACGTACCACAAACCAATAACTGCTTCTTCAAATATCGCATTAGCAAGGATTTCACAATTTGATTCTTGTTGAACGCGTATGACATTTCATATCCACTAAAAACGATAGGATTATTCTACTTGATATATCCCATTCACGTACTGCGTATCAATAATTGAGTCCATTCTCGAGTTATTGTGTTAAAAACCTTTCGGTTTTGACCCTAAAGACCTTAGATGACATTCACCCCATTAAAGACTATAGGGTTTATTATGCTGGATGTAATGCATTGTCATGCTAAGTATCAAAAGTGTCCATGATTCACACCTGGAGATATTGTCTTAACATTGTTTTCAATGTTTGACTAAAGTTCTGCTGATCTTAGATAAACTTTTACTTCTACCAGCAACGATAAGGTCTTTTTAAAAGTTTTCATGATTCCTATTTTGAGATCAGCATCGTGTTCACAATGTTCTCAGAGTTTCACTTCTGGTGACCCCAGATGACCATTGATTCTCCCCTCTCAAAAAAAAAAAAAAAATCAATGTGGATTTTCTACGTCATATCACAGTCTCACATACTAAGAATCAAAGATTTCCATGATTTGTGTCTTGAGATATCATATAAACAACTTTTCCCGTATTTGACCTTTGGTAACTTCGGGGTGATCATAGCCCTCCACCAAAACAATAGGGTTCTTCTATTAAATGTAATGTATTATAATGCTGAGTATTAAAGGTTTCCAAGATTAATACCTTGAGATATTGTATCCACAATATTCTGACTTCTGGTGACCTCAGATGATCTTTGACCTTAAGGTTGAAATCAGGGTTTGACTGAGAAATTCACCTTTAGTTGATTTTTCTTTCTAAACTGATTGTTCACCGAAATATACGTTGTCGAGGTGTTTGCCAAAGAAACGGTAATTATTGCATTAATTACTGTTGAGTGAGAACTCTTAATATTTGTCGGGTACAAAAAAATAAACGTTCATGTACAAGACAAGACAGCCTCCTCCACAAGATGACCAATCACAGCGTAAGACTGAGATGACGTTATATGAATAAACACAAGCGAATGTTTACGGTTCCCATGCTGTTCGTGCATTGCACAACGCTAAGTAAACAAGAGTTTAGTGATAGTTGATGGTACATACAGCACACGTAGGCTACGTATGAAACTGTTCAGCCACACTTCCTCATACCTTGAAAAGGCGATACTATTGAATGTTCATTTTTATTCAATGAATATGGATGTTACAGACTTTCGGAGTTCTTCACCGATATTTTGCTAATGTGACTCGTTTCTCGAAATTGTCCACATGTTTTGAAATAACCTTGATCATATTTGTTAGTTATAACTCATTGGGAATTGGGGAATTGTAGTGAAAAAATAGTTGATTTCCCCTTTAATCAGAAAAAAAAAATGGGTCGTTCTGCCTGATAGAATACATTCACATACTAACTGTCAAGACTTTCCATGATTTCCATCTTGGGATATTTCGTTAACAAACTTTTCAGCGTTTGACCTCTGTTGACTTCAGATGATCTTTGACCTAGGACAAAAGCCATAGTCTTCTTCTATTTAATGTTAAACATTCACATACTAAATATCACACGTGTCCACGATACCTACCTTGAGATATTTTAGTTTTTTACCTGTGTTGACCTTAAATGAAGTCTTACCTTCAACCAAAAACAAGGCTTTTTTTCTCAATATGACCAATCCATGCAATAAGTATGAAAAGTATCCATCTTGCCTACCTGGAGATATTGCGTTAACAAGACTTTCAGTGACTTCTGGTGACCTCAGATGACATTTGACTCCACCAAAAACAATACAGTTTTTTCTTTACATGTGACCAACCCACACGCTAAACATGAGAAATATATATCATTCCTTGCTTGCGATAACAATATCTCATTCTGTTAATAATATTTCCAGTATTTTTGTTACCTCTGGTGACCTTAGATAACCATCAAAACAATTGGGTTCTTTTCCTCAATATTGTCATATTAGGGGGGTTTCAGGGGGTTTTACAGTCGTGATTTGTCTGCCTCAGGCGACGGATATTTCATTTGTTAACAACGCAGAAAAGTTCCAGGTACAACTTATAGGAGAGCAAGAGGTCAGAACAGGAATACAGAAAGTAAGAGTTCGGTTTAGATTTCCGATCAGAGTTCCATTTTATTCGTTGATTTGACTGGCACATGAATTAATGAATTAAGTTGACAAAGATAATTAGAGATTAAGTAGAGCCGTTACATGAATACGATGACACAGGCCTACATAGTGTACAGTACAGGAGAGAACAATGTTGACAGTTCGACGAGAAATTGATGAGTGAGGGCCTCGTGGCTGACGCTTGGCCTCGTGGCTTCCCGGGTGAAAATGTCACGAAGTCTACATGACAGCGTTGACCAATCAGGGGGCAAACGTTTGTATATGCCTTCGTATGTGAATCGTTGCTACCCGTGATGTACCAATCAGATAAGCATTACGAAATTTTCCAGAACAGTGTCTATTTTTAATGTATTTCTATTTTTTCTATTTTTAATGTATTACCTTGTCTATTCTGACTGTCTGTGGGGAATAAAGAAAAGGTTCATTAACTTCGGCAAACACCGGAAGACGAAACTTTGTATGACCCTTTGAGTACGGGGGCGTAGAATGTTCATCTCTATACAACAATATTTATGTACCAAGTCTGAGAATTGTCACAGTTTTCTCTCTTGAGATATCGTAATGACAAACACACATGCACGAACACATGCATCAAAAACAAAAAAAATGGAAAAGGAAACAAAATTATAAAGAAGATTTCCCAACGCATGTGTAATAATCATATGTATTGTATGCTCCATGAAATATTTTACAAACAAGAATAAGTCGTAAATGGTTCATTGTACTGTAATTTCTTGCAAAAGAGCAATAGAACAGAAATTTAGTCTATACATGAGTTTCACTTAAATTGTCATCACTTTTATTTACACCGGCCGTATTTTCATTTCTGTATATTGTATTCCGCAGTCGTATCCACTGAGACTATACCAGAAGATGTTTGTTCCTCGGGCCGAGCCGTCGTAGTCCCCGTTGAGGTTTACATAATAGCAAAGAGCGCAGCAGCTGCCATCTTGAAAATAATCGCAATAACCTTCACTGCTACTGCAATAGGATCTGGAACAGGAGTAACAATAATTAAACCACCAGCCGCCTGTATGTCTCTGTGAGCAGTGGTACCTGCTGCAGTCATCATTGTCCTGATCCCGTGTACTGAATCGTTTATTGTTGTGGTAATTATGAAAATTAGTACCTGAGAAAAGAAGACATTGTCGTTAAAGTCAATAGTTAACGTACAAATGGCAGCAGAGTACTAGTTGCATACCGTAATTATAATCTTGTTAATCAATGCACTAGATCAATAGATCTGTTTGTTTGCCTTTCAAGTCTGCTTGCTATTTCCCTATTAAAATGCTTTTTGTAACACAAATAATTTGCCTGTAAAAAGTTAAACAAAACATTATAAACTTCGTTAATGACCAACATGAAAGTAAACTTTCTTTAAATGAGGGCACAGTAATGGGCATTTTGAACGTATTTACATGACGAAAGTACTAGTTTGTGTTTTAGGACGTTTCATTCATAAAAACGTTTTTCTATTTTTCCTGTAATGTTGCTCTCTAATTTTAATCAAAATTTTGATAAAATCAAACAAAAGTTGATAGTTTCGTTCTTGAAATTAATGATTTGCACTCTTTTTGGGGGGTTTCATCATATTATACGCCAAAACCTGAATCAATATATTTTGTATTGTATTTGCATGTTAGCTCTTCGTTGTTTTCGAGGTTGTTTCTTCCTGCTTAGAACTGTAATGTTATTTCCAGCAGAATGTTCTTCTCATTGGTTGCATTATGGAGACATGTTGGACACCGAGATGGGATAGTTGAAGTGTCAACAATTACCATAAGACATAAGTTGTACAAGTAGAGCTTTGGCTTTATTCTGTGAGTTGAAGTTTTACTGACAGGTATTGTTAAACTTGGATCTCCTTTTGATAACAGTGGTAACAACGTAAATAATATATAGGCGGGGTGCGCAACAGCCATTTAAAATAAAAAAAAAAAACGGTGTCTGACACAAGTCATTCCAAGTCTTGTCAATACATTGTGCAGATTTTTAATAAAAAGTGACCTTTTTAACAAAAATTGTCATCGTGGTTATTATTGGAGACATGTCTGCACATTTTGCGTAACGCAATTTAAGTCATTTGTACATATGTCATTTTCGAAGAAAGTTCCCTCGGGAACTTAATTATACTTTCACAATTCTAATATACTCGATCTGTGACAACAAAAATATTGCTGATGTCAATGAGTGACATTTTGCTAAATGAGATCTTTCTTTTCTCGGTGGATGTAGTTCTTAACGTTATTAGTCTCTCTAAGATCTCTTATAAAGTCTCACCTGCGTTTCCAGTATATGAACCCAAAGAGAGGCGGTATTGGTCTGATCGGTCACTAATGCTGAACGTGGAATAAATGGCGTGGTAGGACTGATGATCTAGAATCCGTCACATCTATTCGTAATTTGTATGTTTTCTGGTTTGTCATAGCATGAATATACTTATTGCCAAGCCAGTGATCTTGGCTAGGAATACCAAAGCCATTCTCATATGCTGACCAGTCTCGATCAAAATCAACAGCAGCGCTCGAACGAAGTTGGAAAATCTGGATTAAGAATAGTAAGAACTAACTTTTATTGTATGTCTTCAATCATTAATATTAAATAAAAAACAATAAAGAATTTTCCTTACAATGGCAAAAAAAAAAAAATATCATAGCAGATAATAAACAACTTTGATCTACATCAAATAACGTTGGCAATCATTTGATATGACATCTTAAAGTGGACCTAAAGTCAAAAATATATTTTATAAAGCTTGAAAAAAAGCATCAAAATGTTCCAACTCCCATCTTCACAGGGCATTCATGAGCTGAGATATAAAATGTTGAAGCCAATTCACTAAATTCAAAATGGTAGATGGCTCAATAATTTACCAATAATTGCCATCTTTGTTTTACTTTGTTTCTTCGAACGCCATCACACATTGTTCCAAAATGCGATCATTGTTTAATGGTTACAGGGTGACTGAGCTATAATAGCCCTTCTCCTTACAACATGCTTAACAAAGAAACAGTAATTGCGTCAAGGTCAAACAAACATTTTAATTTCAAAAGGAAACAAAAGCAGGTAATGTGAGTTGTACAAGAAGGCCATCACAGGCTATTACGATATCAATGATTCCAAATTTAGTGAATAAATTTCAACATTTCATATCGCAGCTCAGGAATGTCCAATAAAGATGGGAGTTGGAACATTTTAATGCATTTTTCATGTTTTGTAACATATATTTTTGACAATTTTGACACTTAGGTCCACTTTACCAAGTACTTTAAAAACTTTCAATGATTATTACAACTAACCGTCCATCCTCCAACGTTAGCTTCCATATCACAGCGAACCTGAACACCCTCAGGATATCCATCAGGGTAGATGGTGTAAACTCCGTCACTCCTATCGTCATCGTAAAGCTCCTGACAATCCTTTGGAAGGAAACCACGAGTACATGTAACCCCATCACCTTCGAAGCCATCGTTGCAGTAACATCTGCGGACTCCGTCTGTCTCCTTACAAGTTGCATCATCACTACAGCGATAGTCGTCTTCTACATCAAGTGAATTATTTGTACAGTTTGATCTCCTTGTACAGTCACTGTTGACGTATGACTCCTCATTCTATGAGACAAAAAAATACGAAGAAGAGATTTTAGTATCGTATCAAATATTGTGGATATATTTTAGTCGGTAATAGGATGAACTGTCAAATAACTTGACATAGCTGTAATTTAACGTACAGGAAACTGACGATTTCTCATTGTAGAAATTGTTACTCACCGGTACCACCTTCCCGCTGTCGGGCACAAAGCAGCCACACTGATTATCGGGAATGCAGTTCCCTTGGTGAATCTTGTAATTACCAATACAAGCACATTTCTCTTCTTCTGTATCAGAAATACATTCCTCTGGCTCATCGCAGGTTCTCTCACAAGTGTCGGATGAGAATACTTCATTCTAATATGAAAAAAAATAGTAGTAATTGCGTATTGTGATTATTGACGGTGGCACAGGTGGTGTGAACTGCTATTCGTAATTCGTAACTGAGATTATTCTATATGACGGAATGACACAAATGGTGTAACGCATATATTTGAACTTGCAAAATCCGATCACAAATGCTTTCGAGAACTTCCATGTAGCTCCTAAAATAGTTTTATGGTACATAGAAGATACATCCTATCATAATATAATCCGCAACGTCACACCGGTCAGCATGAGTAACGTTCAACAAGACTGATTTGTTTCGATTCATATGATGTAAATAGTAACTATTTTTACCTTAAGATGTCGAGTAGGGATGTACATAAATAACACAATTTAAGCATACATCCAAATTTTGGAAAGCTGTAAAAGTACCCTGCTGTCCCCCTGTAGGATCCAAGACTTGAAAGTGAATATTGTCCAAATTCATCTGAGATCTTGAAGTTGTCATGGGTGACGTAGTAAGATTGTCCTACTGAATTCTGAAAATCTATTCGCAGCTGGTACTTCTTTTGATTCGTCAAGTATGCCATTTTATCATTCCCTAGCCAGAATTCGCTTCCTAAAAACCCAAAGCCGTTTCTGAATTCTTCCCAAGTTCGATTGAAATTGATAGATCCCATTGATCTTCGTTGTAATACCTGTAGAATATGCGATTTGAAATCAAGTCAAACTTAAGTAAAGAAAGGAAAAAGTTTAAAAAGTTTTAAGTAATCTAAAAGTTTTTTTTTTAAATCCTTGTCTTTATTTAACATTTTTGTGAGACTTTCTATGTATGTATAACATAAGTTTTATTTTGTGTTCATTTTTTTGTATATATTTACATGTGATTTATGGTTAAAATATTCGAGCCCTTACAGTCCATCCACCGACGTCTAATTCGTTGTCACAGTAAACCTCAAATGGTTCTGGATATCCGTCAGGTTTAATCAGGTACACTCCAGATGCATTATGGGTAGACGAACAACTGATCAATGCTTCGTTACAATCTCTAGGATACTCGGAATGTTGGAACAGAAAATACGACGAACCTTGAATAAATAAGAATAACTAAGTATTATGATTTGGTTGTGAAAACAGTATGTTTGAAAAAAAGATGCTATGTTAGTAAACACTAATTCATTCTTGCAGAATCATATTGCTTACGATTAATGTAAGTCATCTACTATCCAAACTTACTACTTACTACTACTACGTCTAAAAATGTCGTATGGAAATGAACAATGCAACATCACCCAAAACAATCGCAAGTACTAGCAGATGTAATTCAATCACAATCGTTAAGGAATATATTGTACAGTAAGACACCGGCCGCACTGGAAAAGGAGTGCATTATGATATTGACTGTATTGATTAAATATTCTCATTTAAATAACAAGACTAACATGTCACTGACAATTGTAAATCACTACATAGTGAAAGTCTTACTTACTCGACGATGCGCCTGTAACACTGCCAACGCTCTGTACATGTGTGAAAAATAAAATAAATAACAATTATATTCGGATAAACAAATATGAGACAAAACATAAAGTTATGTTAAGCATTATGTGTTACTGTTACTGTGCAACATTACATTCTTTGATTTCCTTTATTTAAGAGACAACTTTTTTCTTGTTTAGACAAGTAAGAGGAACAAGAATAAAAAGATTCACTGCAATGGCTCATCACAGCTGTACAGCGTATAGTGAGTACTATCACCATCTCGTGCGTATTTAGCAATTATAGGAATGAACACGTTACCACCAAAGATGTGTCAAGGAATTCTAATGTTGGAATACTTATCCAGCCGTTTTTTATGTTAACATAATTACTGCTATTAGTGCTTCTTAAATAATGTTAGATTCTTTAAATTTTATTCTTCAAACTAATTGGGAAATAACAATTGGCTTAGAATAGGCAGTTTTTAATTTATCAATTATTCAATAATCTAGACACATTTCTTGATTTGATAGTAAATGGGAGGACTTGCGCAAGACAGGTTTACCTACTTCTTCACTTAATGTTAGTTTAACAACACGAAAACATGATGAACATTTGAATAAGAGAGAAACCGTCAAATAATTTTCATTTTTGTTATTTATATTTATAAAATATTTCACTCGATGGGGCAAAAACGGTAACTGATTGGCAAGTTGAGTTTCATGATTGGAGCGTGGTTTTGCATGTGCAACATACCGACATACTAAAGATGTAAATTGATTGTCGAGGTTCGTCAAACAGATTAATTCACCACTAAATTTGCAACAGTTTGAAATACAATATGAACACAACAATCTCCGACGGTAGAAACGTATCACAGTTACAATGCATTCAGAGATTTCATTCCCTTTTACAATACGGAATACTAAATTAAGCATTTCCTGCAAATTAAATCATTCTATGTAACGTATCATATTACGCATCAATCACACATTGTTAATTATTAGATTTCACAGGATGTAAGAAACGTGTGGACAGATAATCCCCTCACTAGTATTTGCATTTGTGTCTGACAAATAATATAAATAGTGATTAACAGGTTGACAAGAGATGAAATTTAAAATTTTTAAATTTATTTATTTATTTTTTGAAAATCATGTCCTGTCTTTACTATGAGGTTTATACGACCGCGCCTGTTATTGAAATAATAACAATGAACCACCGATTTGAAACCTTCCTTTCTACATCTCTTCTTTTTTTTAATCATTGATCTCCAGTAACAGGATATCAAAGACTGACACACTCGCAAGCTTCGGAATGAATGCATCATATTTATTTATTTTTGGTTGGAGGTCAAATTTAGAAAGCGCTTGCAGTTAGTAGAAAATAAATAGATAGAACAATTACTGTGATTCTTCATGAGCATAAAAGTGTTTCCTATATTTTACTAGCTATATTTAAAGGAGTTATAGAAAGAAATCAGGGGAAAGCTACTACGACATATTTTACAGCAATTGATTTACCTTTAAGTTAGAAGTGAAAATGTTACAATGCATCAATACGTGCTTTCTTAACGGCTTGATATGAATAAGAGTAACCAGTATAGAGACTGGGTAGTTTAATTTATTTTGGTTGTTTCTATAGTAATTTTGTAACCTCTTTACGTGAGATGAAATTGCTTAAAATTTAAACGCTGTTGACATTTGACATATGATTGCGATGATCAAGTCAACGCAATGTCGCTTTACCTGACCTGATGTTTTGCTTAAACATATTCGTTAGTAAAATTTTGGTAGGTGAACAGGTTAGTGTAAAAACTATTACAGCTTAATTTACATTATAATACAAAAATAAGTTTTTACTTTCTAAATACATTGTGACAAATTATATAATCATTATTACATTATACAAAATATTGTATTGAGAAAGAAATGCGGTACTTAACTATTCTGAAATCGACAAATCGTTCTTGTCTCAAACGTATCTAAGAATTTGTGGACTCACTCTGCAATTTAAATTCTGATCAGCTTAAGACTCTTGTTACGGCATTAGTTCTCTCTAAGATCGACTATTGTAATTGGTACTATGGTATTGATCAGAGTTTCTTGAATAAACTACAAATTGTTCAAAATTGTGCTGCTAGGTTAATTAATGGTAGAAAGAAAAGAGAACATGTTTCCAACTTCTTTGTTAAGCTGCACTGGTTGCATATTCGCGAAAGAATCAAAGTAATTTTCATGGTAAGTAATTTTAATGGTTTTCAAATGCCTCCATGGCTTAGCTCCGGTCTACTTATCCGACCTCTTCACCACCTCTACTCTTTCTAATGCAATTGTCTTACCAAATAATATTTCTACCCTCTGTGACAGATCATGACTTGTAGTCAAGGTAGAGGCTATGCATAAACCTTTCATTCATTCCTTTTAATTTGAAATCTTCTTTTCCTTTTCAGATTAGAGTCTCCCAAATCCAACACTTTTATTTCAAATTTGAACAAAAGTTTTGAAACTTCATTTTGAGAGCAAACCTGACAAAGTGAGACGCATTAATCCTGTTGGTTTATATGGATTAAGTGTAATTCCTCTATAGACGTTAAGTCACAATCTGAAGGTCAGTTCTGTTAAAAGATAATTACAGGAAAGCAATGTCGTGTGGAAGATCTCTCTGGATTTTTATTTCAGAGAGTTTGGAAAAAGTTTTCTCTGAAAGTATTTTAGTTTAAAAAAAACAGTGTTCCCAACATCAATGATTTGTTTGTAACTGATATTTGTAAATCAGTGATCGTAACTCCTTCATGGCCTTAAACAACAAAAACATCAGGTAAATTTATAAAACGAAATAATTCGTGATAATTCGTTGTTTAAATTAACAATAGCACTGCTTGTAATTAATTTCTGCACTCTACCGGTATTATTATTATTATGACGTATTTTGTTTAATAATCTCATTATACTTTGCTGTATAATGAGATTATTAATGTAGGTAACTGAGAAAGCTTGTAACTTAGATTATTTTCTTCTGTTCCAATGTTGTAGAAACAAACCTTGTATAAGGCATATTACTCTTCTAATCGTTACAAGGATCTAGGCCTACTTCATCAGCTAAATGGGTCAGAGGATAATCAAGAATTTTTTCTCTCCTCACCACCATCATTACAAAAAAATACAATTATTACTTCGACAAACATAATTGGTCATTTTTTTTTTTCTTATGCCCTCTGTTCTGCAAGTGATGTCAAGTTCGATTACCTTCAGTTTCGTGTTTTTCATAGAATTTTATGGACTGATAGACGATTGCATCTTATGAACTGCTTTGATAGTCTCTTATGTTTTTTTTTTTCTGTAAACTTTAGCGTTTATCATTTATTTTGTAAATTTTGTTATGTTATTGTATTTTTGTTGGATAATGCGACTTTGTTTCTGGGTAGATGTTTTGTGTTGAGTTGTTTCCTTTGGTTTCTGTCAGTTTCTTAGATATCTTGCAACATCTTCGTTTAACACTCACAATTTTATATCTCTCAGTGCAAGGAAAAAATATTGTAACAATTTTAGTTGAATTCGAACATAAATTTAAATTTGTTTACGTTTTAGAACAGGTCTCAATGAGAACTGCAAAGAAATAAACATTTACTCATAAAGAATTAAAATAGCCTTGTCAAAATATCCGTTTGTATTCTATGCAATGGATATATGATTTAAGGTAAATTTTTCAGAGGCATTTATTCCTGTTTCATTTTTATTTTTCATTTGTTATTGAAAAGAGGATTTTTATGTTCATGTATTAATATGCTCAAGCACAAATAAGAACATAAACTACAGACTGAAAAAATGGTACTCGGATATAATAAAATGTAATAGTTTTATTGGTATTGCTCTTATATTTCTAACGGTATGATTATGGTACTTAATATCTATGTTTAAATGGGTAAAACCATTACTCTTTACGCCGAAATTCTGTCTACACTGTAAAGTGCGCTCTCTAAATCCCACAAACTGAAATTAAGGATGACTCTTAAATTAAGAGTGAATGTTCATTTATATTTAAAATGATGGAATATGTAAACACTAGTAATTTACTCTTCAGCAAGATAAACACAGCCTAGCAAACATGTAACAGCATTACTGTATAATATTATATATACAATCTGAACTTTGAAAAATGTCATATCTTTGTCAGACAAAGTTGAATTCCGTTTTGGTTCTTTAATTTTGAATTAGTTTTTCTGAAGTTCGCATGAAACTATTCAAAAGTGACTTACTACTTGAAATCCGAGAGACATCCAAAAGCCAATGACAGTCAAAATCTTCATCCAACATAATCTTTCTTCCTGACGTGCCATGATAAAAACTAATAGCTGGAGCAGCAACTCTTGATTCGGGGACGAATAATCTGAAAATGACCTCCTTTGGAGATGTCAAGTCATAACAGAAGTTACCGCATCAGTACGGATGCCTGCCGTTCCATCATGACTGAAGTCAAGTTTGAGTTGTTAAGTGCATTGTTACAGCATAGAAGATGAGGTCATTTTACTTTATCTGTTTGCACGTAATATAGTATAATACATATATCGACGAGACAATAAACGATCAACATTGTTGTGATTGACTTCAAGCAATTTGACTACAAGTATGCCCACAAAACAGAAACCGAATTCCATTCAAGTTCATGACTGGTACCAAGCCTTTTGATCCCGAATCCGAATCCTACAAATCATGTTAATGGAAACGTAGTATCTTGCCCTACAAACTTATTTCTAAGGGAACCGAAGTTACTGCTCTGCAAACACTAAGAAGCTTACAGATTGTACGTAGTTGTGGAACAAATGGAAGGAGGAGTATACTTACAGTAACAGTAGAATGATGGTTCCGGGCATGCCCAAGGGGAGAAAAAAAAGTTTGCTGAATCATGTGACTTCTCAATTGTCCGAACAGGTTAAATTGGAGCGGGTTCGACATTAAAACAAGGTTTAATTGGCAGTAATTGATCACTTTGGTGTTCCTCAGTAGAGGCCATGTAGCCGGTTAACGATCCAGAAGTGGAATTGTTTCTGATTCGTTCTAGTGATAAAGCCTCATTAATGTACCTTTGAACTTTTAGTTTGACGTGATTATGCTCACTGAAAAATACATCAAAATATGCTACTGCTTGAAAAAAGAATAATATTTTACATAAACTTTGAAAAGAAGATGCAAACATTATGCAATACACACTATAGGATTAATGACGAACAGTATAAACTATTACGTGTAGAAACTGGTGTTTAAGTATGGCTTTCACTACTGAATCATTTCTACTCGATTATACTACTCGAATGTAAAGTAAATATAAAATGGTAAAAGTTCAAGAAAAATGAGAATCGCTAAGTTAGTGATGTTAATATCATTTTTTTTTTGTTGAATTATTTAAGTTGTTGAATTATTACGCTGCAGCTTAGTAGGGCCATAATTTAAAGGAGTTGTTATTGCATTTTTCTCAGACAAAACCAGCTTTCACAGTAAGAGCAATAAGGGTCATCAAACACTTCCAAGTTATTAAATTTGTTGAGGTGCCTTCCTGTGCATTTTTTTTTTTTATCGAGCTACTCTCTGTACCGTCAGATGTCGCCAAAGAAGAGCTCTCGATAGTTGTATTTGCTAAATTATTGTCGGTGGGTAATTGGAATCGGCGTGGATGCACGCACATTCATGTGCGAAATGTTCAATAATTCGAAAAACCAAGTTTATCAGTCGATAAACCAAGTTTATCGACCCCAAATGTACATTATTTCGAAAACCAAGCTTATCGGTAGATCATCCAAGTTTGTTATCCAAGTTTATCATCCAAGTTTATAGAATAATTCGAAAAACCAAATTTATCGACCGAAAAATGATATCATTCACACAACAATACTATAACCGCGCAACAAGTCATGTAAGTGTGAAAAACACGTTGGGTTTAGCATGTTAACAGAAAAAGAATTGGTCACACCACAGAAAGTTCACCACAGTCGAATCAAACATATACTTCACCCTCGTCTACATTGTCGAATTTCATCGGAGAGGGGGGGGAGGGGGGTAAGTGTAGGCACAAACTGATGAGGGGCCGCCTTCGACCCTGATCCTCCACAAGACTACAGTGGTTTACACAAAGAAGAAAAAGATCACAATCCCTCAACCCAGGCTCCCTCATTCTACTCTAGAAATGAACTCCTATTTAGTAGGCACATGAAAGGTTAAAAAAAAAAAAAAAACAATATCATCCAGGCGATCTGCCAGCACACTCTAACTAATTCAATGGTCATACTGATTGTCGTCATTTCCCCCTGAAGTATGACATACCTTAAATCATAAAGTTGTATACCTTTATTCCTCACAAATAATAATAATGTAATTACTTAGAAGTATTCCCTTTAGTGGGAGTCACTGGGACGTGATTTGCTGGCTCATCGTTAAATCCGACCCTAAAGCCATAATAACTTGAGACCATGACCAAAGAATCTTTTACACGATTGCCACTCTTAAATATAGTTCCTCTTAAAGTCTTAATATTAAACGTACAACTACGCTATACCAGACAAGACCAGTCGATTGATCACAATCTCAAAGACCAACTCTTGATTCTGTAGAACACTTTGAACTTCCACAAATGTTCTTTCCGTTTATAATTTATTAAAGGTCATGTAATAATATAATTTTTAAATTTATCGGTATACACACACTTCCCTGTTGGTCTCGTAGTATCTGCGGTTATTCTCTTCTCTATTCAGTCAGGTAGATGCGACTATTCTACTCGTGAAACGAACATCTACTGGAGTATTAGTACTGGATACGACTGATTAATACAAAAGGCAGAAATGAAGATACGACGATTGTAAAAGAATACAACACATTTTATTTTATTCTATCGTATAGCAAACAATCCAGTTTGAAAATATGCTCATCATGTCATGAATGGATGACCACTATTGTAATGGGTAAAGAAAATATAACCAAAACGGATCTTCCTGTCGTTTCTCACATATGGTTTATGTTTATGGATGGCAGAAATAGCAACTGGGTAATCAGCTTCAATAATCAAGATTACGTAACAAATTGGCGCAGTTAGGACCTTTTGTTCGGGGGGACTCTAAGAGTCTGAAGATTTTTGTGGAGAAGCTCCCATTTACTATCTGAGTGTACCAAAAACATGAGAGACTTTAAGTCACGCAAGATAGCCGGATGTGGAATTTTTCAGGCTGAATAACGGCAATAAAAGAATTACTCATTTTCATAAAAGAGATGGACTTGGAGTTCTACTTTATTCTCGAACACATTTCTATGTGGACGGATTGGCTCAGCTGCACGAAACTGGGGTTAATCCCATTGTAATATAGAAACAACCCCATTATTCTTGTAACAACGAACTTGGGATTAACCTTACCATTAAACGAAAAGAAACAACAAACTATTGCGTTCAGTCATTTTCAGATACAGCTACACAAGTTAACTTAACCAGCTCACCTACGTTTCGCACAACCTACTGGGATTCTTGGCAGAGAACAGAACTGCATGCGTGGTTTGTTCATGCTCAAGTACAGCTTTGTTAAGCTTAATGACTCACCAAACTTTCGACCTTAAACGGAACTTAATTCCTACGAAGAGAGCCACAAGTAGATGGCGTGGAGCATGCTTAGAAAATTTCAGACTTTTTAATTATCGGGGAGAGTACAGGAATTATTTTGCTGGGTACCAGGTAATTGGTCGGATTGGTTCTTGCATCTGTTCAGATTCAAAACATTCACCCATAGTTAACGAAATTAGGTTAACAGTACATGATGTTCTTAAGTGTGACTAAATTTCTGGTAGAAATGTTAACTGTTAAACTGATTTGGATAGCTATGGACAAGCGTATCTATTAACAGTCTCCCTGGTGTACTCATCTAATCCAAAGAGCGGTTACTTAAATTAACTGGCCACTTGTAACAACTCATACATCTCATCCTCACCATAACACTAGTAGGCTACTTATTCCATGCGTAGCAGAAATTGGCTGGATGCCCCTTGAAACACGAGCCAAGGTTTAGTCAATATGAGGAAGGTTCGATTTGCGCGTCCACATAATAGACTGGTAAGATTATCATGTCGTTATGAGCCAAAAAAAGAGTCATATACAGATCGTTACCACCCATGATTAAGCAATTATGTACGTATATATTGCGACATATTCGTTCGTGTAAGGGCGCGCTATTTCCGTTTCTAATGTAATTTGTCTACACTGACCGACTGAATGAAATAAAGAAAAAGTTAACAAATTGGCTTCAGAACACTGGAGGTTGAATTTTCTTTGGCCTCTGAAGTACGGAAGCCTGCGACATTAACTGTATACAACAGTATTTTAGCAAGTTAAGAGTCGAATAACTCGGTCCATGTGGCAACTCGCCCCAGATATAGTGCTCCCTGATACGTCATTTCCTGGGTGATTTTGCACCCAAGATATCTCTGCCTCGAGACATCACGCCCTGAGACATCAATTACAAAGCAAGTATTGGACCAAACTGATCCTTAACTTTATGTGACCCTCTATTTTAGAGCAAGTCAAGACCTCTGAAATTAGTTTCTTAATTTCTACTAGTACACCTCTAAAATATCTGCAATCTCAGTGGATAAATTGATAATGCCCTTTTCATTGCTAGCTCTTGCAAACTTCGACACTCAGAGACATTCAGTAGATAAACATAAAGTTATATCTATCTGTCTATCTGTCCACCTGTCCACCCGTCTATCTGTCCACCTGCCTATCTGTCTGTCTGCCTGTCTACCTATCTACCTGTCTACCTGTCTACCTGTCCACATGTTCACCTGTCTATCTGTCTATCTGTCCACCTGCCTATCTGTCCTGTCTGTCTGCCTGTCTGTCCGTCCGCCTGTCCGCCTGTCTGTCTGTCTATCTATCTGTCAGAATTATATATACGTATCATCCTGTTGTGCGAACATTACTTATACCTGCTCACAACTGTTTCATTATTTGACAAGATGCCATGGTAACTGAGGTCTCTTGGTCGTCGAGTTGTCTCATTGGTCGAGTTGTCTCAGGGGCGGAATTGTTTGTAATGAATGTAATACTACCAACCTGCTACGTATTACTTGAATCATACGATACAGTGAATGTCAGTGGTGCAATTCTCTCTGATCCACAACTGAGCTATCAATCTATCGGAGGTGAAAAATGTTTTAATTACAATAATTTGTGTAATTTGTCAGATGCGCACAATGGATACAATCTCAAAAGACAAAGGACTCTAAATTAATTAAAGTTTGAATTGAAAAAAGATAGGTGCAACTGAAACTGTAGGTTTATAACTTATGCTGGGCAGTGGAAAGCTGTATGGCATTGAGGAAATTTTCGTTGTTTTCTTTTATTCAAATTGACCCTGGGTGATTATATGGTCTACATTCATCTGCGAGGAAATACATACGATTCAATTTAAGTCGATAACATTGGAAACGGAACACCTAATTATTTTTGCATTTTAAACAAGTAATTGAAGTGACTGAAAATAACAATGGGTTGTAACACTCCACCAGACAACATAGAGATGATGAAGTCTCTTTTGGAGTATTTCTGTAAAGTCTCTATTGAGTGTATCAGTATTTTTCTTCATGGAAATGCTGCATATTTCCATTTTTTTCTCTTCTTTTTGGGGGGGTATCTCAGGTACACAGTTCTTCTATTGGTTAAATAAAGATTTGCTAAGTGTAGATATTTTAGCTGATTTCGATTTGAAGAACATTCATATGGGTCTTTTTTTCAGTTTCAGATTCAGAAAAATAGTACAGATACCAGATAAACAATACAGATAAAGAAAAATGCAAAAACGACTCAGGGAGAGTGAAACACCTCCCGGGAACTTTTGGAAGAGCTCTCCGAAAACAAAATTCACAATAAAAAGGAGACAAACATTAGATAAGAAACGGAAAGTAAGAAAAAACAAATTAAAAAACAACAACAACAACAACAGAAAAAGACACACACAAAAAAGTCAACAATGTTTAAGTACCGTGAGAAAAAAATCTTCAGGATTTTTTACATATGTTCTGAGAGTAGCAATATCAAATATTATGTGGGAGGAAGTTCCAAGCAGTGCAACCCGTCCGGTAAAACGAAATAGTTGTTACAAGGAATTGAGTCTAAAATGTAAAATAGAAAAAGAATTTATGCTCCGTTTAAGTAGGTTTGTGTCCCATATCAAAAGTGGAAAATGGATCTGAAAATATTAAGAAGAACACTGTTACACTGTGGGTACATAAAAAAAAAAAAAAAAAAAAACAATTTGTAGCGATGAACATCACAGAACACGGATACTACTGAATCTGGTCAACACATCACAGGTGGTATAATAATTAAATACTAAGACTAAGAGTAGAAGATAAATCATGGAGCAAGACGAACCTCACCAAAACAGAGCACATTGGCATACACGTGGATGAATCATACTGAGTAATAAGGATCACCCAGGGAGAAAAATGATGAATCATGGCTATTGTATTCCAACATTCTTTGAGATGATTTGATAGATGGCTTGAATGTGATCATTCCAGGTGAGGAGGCTTTCCAGGAAACAACAAGAAACGTTAACGAGTTATAAAGGGACACCTCGATACCACACTGATTGCACTGATCGCACTGATTCCATTACAGCCTTTCACAATTGACAAAGTCCACCTCCATTGTAGTTCGATAATTCAGTGATGAGTATCGTGAATGTAGCATATTGCATACGGTGAGGATATGTTGACACAAATGATCTTTGAGCCCTTACAAAATTAACAGATTTCTTGTACTCAGTGAGGTGCATCGGAAAATAAAATATGAGATCAGTACAAGCTTCTCTTAGTATTAACAAGTTTTTTTTTTTTTTTTTTTCACAACTTCATTCCAGTTGATCCTAAAAGAATGTTGACCACAGAAAGCAGTACTTTACTACTCCTTTATAAGGCACAGCGGGATATTTTATATCAGCTCTGTCCATACTTCCCCTCTTAAATTATCATGTTAACAACCTTCCCCAGTATTTGACCTGTAGTGCCCTCAGGATGACATTTGACCTAGACTAAAAACAATAGGGTGCTTCAACTAAATGTAACGCACTATCATAATAGGTATCTCAAGTTTCAAGCTGCAACTATTTGAGATATTGTGTTAACAATGCTCTCAGTGTGTGACTTCTGTTAACCTCAGCTGACCTTTGACCACCAAAAGGATTTTTTTCTTTTCTTGATGTAATACAATCACGTTCCATGGTTCCTATTTTGAGATATTGTGTGAATATACTTTCCAGTGTTTGACCCTGGTGACCTTAAATGACCTTTGAACTAATAAACAACAATTCTTCTTCTGTTTTATGTAACATACTAAACATACTTATGTACCTAGTTACGTACATTCTAAATAACAAAAGTGTCCATGATTCCTACCGTCAGATATTCTGCTAACAAGATTGCCAGTTTGGTTAACCTCTGGTGACCTCAAATGAAGTTTTAACCTCCGCTATCAACAACATGAATTGATTTTTTTCTCAATACAACCAACCTACACATTAAGCATGAGGAGTAGCCACTATGCCTACCTTGAGATGTGTATTGTTTGATCTATCGTTACCTCAGGTGACATTTGACTCCATAATAAACAAAAGATTTTTTTTTTACTTTACATAAGACCAAACCACACAGTAAGTGTGACAGGTATGCATCATTAGTATCGTAAAATGCTGCGTTAATCTTTGACCTCAGATAGTCTTTGACCATCGCGAGAAACATAAGATGTTTTCCTGTCAATGTGACCAACCCACATACTAAGTATAAGAGGTATGCATCATACCTATCTTAAGATATTGTGTTAATAATATTTTAATTTTTTGTATGTGCGGTGACCTCATATGACCTTTGATCACCATAAAAAAACAATTGGGTTCTAATCCTCAGTATCTTCGTACCAACTTGCCTGAGAACTGTCACAGATTCCCCCTTGAGATATCGTAATGACAAACTCATTCACACACACTCACACAACCAAAACCGCATGGGTTTGCCTTTTCACCGAAACATAAAATGAAAAAAAATATATATCCATTGCATTAATTATGTCTTATGCAGGGTGAAGTATTTGAAAAGCAAGAAGAAGTCCGAAGTGATTAATTGCACTAGAACATCCTGCAAAAGGAAGAAAACAGAAATTCAATTCATAAAGGAGTTTCAACTAAATTGTCGTAGCTTCTTCTTACACCGGCAGTACTTTCATTTCTGTATATTCTATTCCGCAGTCGTATCCACTGAGACTACCCCAGAAGAAGCTTGTTCCCAGAGCCGAGCTGTCGTAGTCTCCGTTGAGGTTTACATAATCGCATTAGTCGTAGCAGCTGCCATGTTGAAAAGAGTCAAAAATAACCTTCACTGCTACTGCAATAACAGCTGTAACAAGAATAACAACAATAATTAATAGGACACAGATGACGCCAAACTATTTCCTCACTAAAATTCGTTTTTCTAACACTGATGATTAGCCTCAAAACGTCAAACACGACATCATAAACTTAATTAATGGGCAAAGTGAAAGTAGGCTTTCTTTTTCGGAGGAACTTTAAAAAACTTCGTGCGTGGGTGTCAGGGTATGAGGTTTCCTCTTTAGTGATGACACCACAGGTCAAGGGCAAAGGCATGATTAATGTAACCCATAATACAGTGTTACTTGCTGGTAGTACATGGTGTCCACATAACTTTTACATATTTTTCTTCCCATGAATGTGACTCGGCAATCTATGCAATCATGCTCTGGGTTGAGTGTTTACGTCTGGAAGAAATGTCATTCCCCGTGCAGGGTATATGTTTACTACGTATACATGTATGGGTCTAGCACAGTTGTTCACGTGCTCGAGATGGTTAGGCACTGTGAAGAGAATATTGAGCTACGCATAACGCTCTTTCATGGCACTCAAAGGAATCCATAGTGACAGGGCGTGGGGACATGGGGAATACTCTGACGCTCACGCGTGTTCTGGGAATACTTTGCTCGATATCTAGGCGCGTGTGTGCGCCCATGCATGTATTTGTGCCGTTCGACGATGTCGCGGTGTATCACAGTAGTGTATCATTAAGTAACCTGAATATTCTGCACTTCTATCCACAGCGAGCAATCTGAAACATTGATGAAATATGCAGCTCAGCGTACTTCGGGAGAACGGTATGTGAAATGACAGGGATGAGGTATGCAACTCCGTTGATTGCCTACATGTTTTTATTCCGTGACTTCAAATGTAAGTGTATTAAGTTGAATGTCCTTATGATAACAGTAGAGGGACATTAAGGACAAGAAGAACAGTAAGAAGGTAACTACCACATCCAACAATTATTTCCAGTTATAACGGTGTCTTGTAGCAAGTGATGCGAAATTTATGCACTGGCTTGTCAATAAATTTTGCACCATTTTCATAAGGGGGTGACCGTTGTTATTGTTATTGGAGACAGGTCTGTAGAGTTTGCTTATCGAAATTTAAGTCATCTGTACATATGTCATTTCCGAAAGAAGTAAGTTACTCTAACAACATCGACAGGCTTCTTCATGACGTTATGGGCAGGTTTAAATGTTCAACAGGCCCTCTTTAACTCCTTGCCAGCCAGCGCAAGAAAGATTAGACATTGGCTTGACACACATAGACACTAAGGCGAACAATGTTTAATCGACGATGATGATCATCACAGCATGGGATAAAAAAGTGACCTAAGGCGATGAGGGTTTGCAACAAGGTGAACCTCAGTAAAATGATCAGAAAGTGAGGTTGGACCGAATGGCTGTTTAGTGTAGACATTTCGGTTAGTTGAACCCAACGAGGTGCATCTGACAATCAAATACCAGATCTGCCCAAGCTTCTGTTACTATTTACAAGGTTTTCACAACTTCAACCCTGTTGACCCGATATGAACGTTAGCCTCTTCAGAAAGCAGTAGGCCACTTCTGCTTAATATGGAGCAGCTACATACTCAATGTCAGATCTGTCCATTCTTCTCTACTTGAGATATCGTGTTCATACTATTTTAATGATTTGACCTTCTTTGACCCCAAAAGTCCTTTGGTCCTTTGACCTCTACCAAAAACAATGGGCTTCCTGTACTCACTAGTGTAAAACTTCATTTCAAATAAGTAATCTGTCCAAACTTCTCTTCCTGAGATATTTTGATTACACTATTTGACCCCTATTATTGCTAAATGACCTTTGACCGTTACCAAAACCATTACCCTTCTTGAAATCAATAAGGAATACCTACGTACCACCTACCAAGTTTCCCCTCTTCAAATATCGCATTTAAGAGGTTTTCAAAAGTCGGCTCTTGTTGACCCCAAATGACCTTTCATATCCACTGAAAACAATTGAATTATTGTATTTAATACGCCATTCACATACTAGGTGTCAATAGTGTCCAAGATTCCCATCTTGAATTATCGTGCTATGGAGTTTTCAGTTTTCAACCTCTAGAGACCTTAGATGACATTTGACCCCCACCAAGGACAAAGGTGTTTTCCTATTTGATGTAAAGAAAGTTCATGCTAAATATCAAAATTTTTCATGATTCCCACCTTGAGATATTGTTTTGACATTGTTTTCAATGTTTGACTCAAGCTTCTGGTGACCTCAAATAACCTTTGACTTCTACCAATAACGATAGGGGTCTTTTTACTTGATGCAATGCATTGTCATGCTACGTATTAAAAGTTTTCATGATTCTTATATTGAGATATCGTGTTCACAATGTTTTCAGTGTTTGACTTCTGGTGACCCCAGATGACCATTGATCCCCCCTCCCAAAAAGCGTTTTTTTCTGCTTCATATCAGTCTTACATACTAAATATCAAATGTTTCCATGATTTGTATCTTGAGATATCATGTGAATAACTTTTTCCTATATTTGGCCTCTCTTGATCTCGGGATGACCTTTGGCCTATATCGAAAACGATGGGGTTCTTCTATTTAATGTAATGCACTATAATGCTAAGTATTAAAGTTTTCCAATATTAATAGATGAGATATGTGACATTTTGCTCACAGCATTTGATTTCTGGTGACTTTAGATGACCTCCATCAGGAACCAATGGGCTTCTTCTATTTAACGTAATACATTCACACACTAAATATCAAAAGATATCCTTGATTCCTACATTGGGATATTCTGTTAATGAGATTTTCTGTTATCAACCTACATGTTGACCTTAAATGAAGATCTTAACTTCTAACAAAAACAACAGGGGCTTAATGCTCAGTATGACCACCCCATACACTAAGTGTGAAATGTATCCATCTTCATGACGTTCACGGGATTTTCAGTGTTTGACCTCTGGTGACCTCAGATAACTTTTGACCCCCACCGAAACAATTGGATTCTTCTTCTCAATATCTGCGTACCAAGTCTGAGAATTGTCACAGTTTCCTTTCTTGTGACGCCGTAATGACAAACACACACACACGCACACATGCAGCCTTTACTGTAAGTTCTCTTGTCATTGAACCAAACAATGGAAAAGAAAACAACATTATCAAGATAATTTTAAAAATCATGTGCAATAATTACATGTTTTATGATCCACGAAATATTTTAAAAACAAGAATAAGTCCGAAATGGTTCATTGTGCTAGAACATCTTGTGAAAGCGCAAAAAACAGAAATTCAGTCCAGAAATGAATTTCACTTTAATTTTCATCACTTTTATTCACACCGGCAGAATTTTCATTTCTGTTTATTCTATTCCGCAGTCGTATCCACTGAGACTATACCAGAAGATGCTTGTTCCTCTGGCCGCGCCGTCGTAGTCTCCGTTGAGGTTTACATCATAGCAAAAAGAGCAGTAGCTCCCTTGTTGGAAAGTATGGCAATAACCTTCACTGCTAGTGCAATAAGATCTGTAACAAGAATAGCAATAATAGGACCACCAACCGCCAGTGTGTTTCTGTGCGCAGTGGTAACTGCTGCAACCGTCGTCGTCCTGATCTCGTGTACTGAATTGTCCATTGTTGTGATTACTAAAATAATTATAACCTGGGAAGAGAAGACATCGTCGTTAAGGTCAGTGTTTAACGTACATATTGTAGCAGAGTATTAGTTCGTATCACGTTATTATTATCATCGTATTAATCAATACACCGATGAAATCAAACTATTTCCTCACTGATAATTTGCCTGAAAACTTTAATACATCGTTTTAGATTTCCTTACTGAGCAACGTGAACGCACAGTTATGGTACTTTGAACTTATTGACATGACGAACGTTCTTGTCTGTGTTCTACGGCGTTTCATTCATGTAAACATTTTCTACTATTTTCCTTACAATATTATTCTCTAATTGTGATAAAAACCAAGCAAAAGTTAATAGTTTCTCTATTGAAACTGATGTTTAGCATTTTCTCTTTTTCTTTTGCTTCATAGTATTATAGACCAGAGCCTAAGTTTCCTATGTATTGTATTTGCATGTTACTTCAGCGTTGTATTTAGAGACTATTGCTTCTTGCTTAGCTTAATTGCATGGCTAAACTAGGATGACCTTACTGTAAGAGTAGTAACAACGTAAATGACCAGGTAGGACTGATTCGTTTCCAGGAAGAACGGCGTTTTACACCAAGTGATGTGAATTGTATAGGCTGGTTTGTCAATATATTTTCCACCTTTGAAGAAAATGTACATCGTTGGTATTATTGGAGACATGCCTCCACATTTCGTTTGTTTCAATTTATGTCATTCCTACATATGTCGTTTGCGTAAAAAAAAAGGAAATAAAGAGAAAATTTCTTACTTGATTATACTTTCAAAAGCCAAATATGTTTAATCTGTGCCAATGAAAATATGATATAGTCACGAGTGACATAATACTAAAAAGAATCTTTCGTATCTCGGCCCATGTAGTCTATACACTTATACATAAACTCAGCGATTTCTTATATAACCTATTGTTTAAGATTATATTCTCACCTATGTTTCCAGTATATGTACCCAAAGAGAGGCGGTATTTGTCTGCTTCGTCACTAATACTGAAGGTGGAATATGTGGCGTGGTAATCATCTGATGAGGAATCTGTCACGTCTATTCGTAATTGATATACTTTTTGGTTTGTCATGGCATGAATGTACTTATTGCCAAGCCAGTAATCTTGGCTAGGACTACCGAACCCATCCTTACAGTCTGACCAGTCTTGATCAAAATCAACAGCAGCGCTCGATCGATGTTGGAAAATCTGGAGTGAGAATATAACAAAGTAACTTTTGTGTATTATTTAAAATTATTAATATTGCGTCAAAAACAAATGAGGCTCCTTTCGTACCATGAAAAAAGTTATATCATAGAAAGATAACAAAGAATAATGATCTTTGTCAAATGACGTTGGCAATCATTTGATAGGTTTACAAGTATTTAAAAAAAAAACTTTTAATGATTATAGCAACTAACCGTCCACCCTCCAATGTTAGTTTCCATATCACAGCGGACCTGAACACCCTCAGAATATCCATTAGGGTAGATGGTGTAAACTCAGTCACCCCTACCGTCATCGTAAAGGTCCTGACAATCCCGAGGGCCATCACGAGTACATGTAACCCCATCACCTTCGAAGCCATCGTTGCAGTAACATCTGCGGACACCGTCCATCACCTTACAGGTTGCATCATCACTACAGCGATAGTCGTCTTCTACATCAAGTGAATTATTTGTACAGTTTGATCTCCTAGTACAGTCACTGTTGACGTATGACTCCCCATTCTAAAAATAAAAATACGAAAAATAAGGAATTTTGTGTCGTATCAAATATTGTGTATACATATTATACCAAATTAGGGATAAACTGTCAAATTATTTAAAGTAGCTGTGCTTTAACGTACAGGAAAATAACTAGTTTCCGTCGTAACAATTGCTTCTCACCGGTAACACCTTCCCACTGTCGGGAACAAAGCAGCCACACTGATTGTCTGCAACCCAGTTGTCTTGATGAATCTCGTAATTACCAATACAAGCACATTTCTCTTCCTCTGCATCAGAGATACATTCCCCTGGCTCATCACAGGTTCTCTCACAAGGGTTGGAGGAGACTACTTCATTCGTTGCACACCATACAATATATGATTCTAATATGAAAATAATAATTGTTTATTGTAAATAATGAAGCTGGCACAGACGGTGTGGAATTATATTTGCGCTCCCGTAGTTACCTCATATTCAATTTACACAATTCAGTATTTGATTCTAATGCGAAAGGGAAATGATGGAAGTGGCACAAGTGTAAAGCTTTTCTTCTATCTCGCAAAATCCGATCCACAAACGATATATATGTTTTTTTTTATTTTTATGGTACATAGTAGATATATCATATCTTAATATAATCAGTAATCACACCGGTCAGGATGAGTTACACTGAGCGAAGGAAAACAAAAATGTTAGGTTTAGCTTCTGATGATAGGAACTAATATTTTTAAATAATATTTGTACCTTAGATGTCACATATAGATGGAAATATATAACACAATTCTGGACCGACCTATTTAAGGACACACCAAAGTTTTGTAACGTTGTGAAAGTACCTGCTGTCCCATTGTAGGATCCAAGACTTGAAAGTGAATATTCTCCATACTCGTCTGAGATCTTGAAATTGTCATGGGTGATGTAATAGGATTGTCCTTCTGAATTCTGGAAATCGATTCGTAGTTGGTACTTCTTTTGATGCGTCAAATAAGCTATTTTATCACTCCCTAGCCAGAATTCAGTTCCTAAGAAACCAAAGCCGTTCCTGAATTCTTTCCATGTCCGATTGAAATTGATAGATCCCATTGATCTTCGTTCTAATACCTGTATAATACGCAATTAGAATTTGAATTCAAATTAAGTGCAAAACAACTATAAGAAGAAAAAACTTTCTAAAAGAGGAAAAAGTTTTGTAAAAGTCTTAAATCCTTGTATTTACCTACAATTTAAGTGACACAATCTCATTTAAACTTGTAAAACATATGTTTCATTTTGTTTTCATTTTGGTATTTTGATTTACATGTAATATATGTTAGGAATATTTAAGCCCTTACAGTCCATCCACCGACATCTAATTCGTTGTCACAGTAAACCTCAAAAGGCTCTGGATATCCGTCAGGTTTAATCAGGTACACTCCAGATGTATTATGGGTAGACGGACAACTGATCAGTACTTCGTTACAATCTCTAGGATACTCGGTTTGTTGGAATAGAAAATACGACGAGCCTTGAATAAATTAAAATAACTAATTATTATGATTTAGTCATAAGGAAAATATTATTTTTCATTATTTACAACATACGCAATATTATTCTTTCTATGTATGTAAAATTGATTTCGTTTTGCTGGTAAGTTTATGATATCACTTTAAACAGGAAGTATTTAGATAAAAACTGTGTCGTCCCTTGAAAAAAGGGTAAGTATTGAAACTTTTCAATTTTTATATCCAGAACTTATTCAATTACAATGCCATATCTATCTGTATAGTAAAACACCAGTGAATCTAACTGCTGTTCTGATTTGACTATTGCAAATAGACGTCCATTAACCATGATTTACTTAGTGTTTTCTCTTACCACATTTTTAACTTATCTCTTTACTTCTGCTCGCTTCCTTTCTAATACTGCCAGCTTTCTGTTTCTGTATCTTTTCGGGATCACATTTTTCCAAAAGTGATAGAGATCTTAATCCCATTTCTACTTTCAAATAGATGAACAGTATTGCTTTCTACTCGGATAGAAACACATTTGTCATTTATTGAGCAATGCAATGTCACGTTTATGGAAAGATTGACATGTCGCTGGCGATGGTAATCGAAAAATGGCTACACAATGAAAGTATTACTTACTTAACGATGAGCCTGTAACAGTGCCAACACCCTGGGTAGACAAAAAATGTATTGAGATAAACAGACATAATTGAAAGAATAACGTATTGTGTTACTATGCAACAATGTATTCTTTCGGTTTCGTTTTTTTTTTCTTATTACAGAAAACTTTGTTTTTAGGCAAGTGAGAAGGACAAGGATAAACTGTTTATTGCAAGACCACATCCAGGAAAAGCAATGAGATTTCATTTTAAATTGGAACAATGATTCTCTCTAAAAAATAATCTAGTCAAATTGGAGAGAAATCTATCGAAAGAAATTGACTAAAAATTCTAAATAGTTTGATTTAATTGATTAGATTTTTTTAGATCAAATTCTAGTCAATGTAAGAAAATAATTAAACCAGCTCACTTTACTTTTACCTTATATATTTTCACTGTCTTGTTTTCGGAGACGTTTTACCGTGATTCTTTTTGCAACGATCTTTTAGCACACTTACTTTGTGATAGCAAACTAATGCAGACTGAAGTTAATGTGATAGTATTGAATGAAATTTCGCTTCGATTAGACCTATATATTTTGAAACAAAGTGATATTGCTTTACGATGTGCCTGTTAAGACGTTTCGATATTATATACGCATAAGTGGGGAACTAATATGTAATCAAACTAAAACTATTTCGAGTTGCTTTTAAACAACTTTAATTTTTATTTCGCTTGAAAGCATCTTGAACAGTAGTACGATCATTCAGTACCATATTTAGCAATTTTCATAAGGAAGCATAAAATACGTAACCACAGAAGCTGTGTCAACAAATTTAAGTGTTCAACAAGGTATCCAACTGTTCATTTCTTTAAACATACTGCCGTTGCGAGGTTACAGAGTTTCTTGAATTATGTATGAAATGACTTACTTTCTTTTCAAAGTATTGAGGGATGATTCTTCGCACAAATTAGTGGCAATTTGGTCGTCACATTGCTTAATTTGGCAGTACATGAGAAGACATTGAACGAAACAGAGTAACAACCTTAACGACTAAACATTAGTATTTGCTTCGAGAAAATATGAATAATTAAATAGTGAAGACGCAATCGAAGTGTATAGTTCCATTTTCCTTACTTTTTAAAATATTTAACCTGATGGTTTACTAGTCGCACTTGGTCACATTAATTCATCATCAAATATGCAACAGTTTGTAATACATCATGAATCCAACAGTCTCCTATGTTAATAGCAAATCACAATTACCTCAATGTATTCAGCGATTTAGTTTCTTTGTACAATACTAAATAGCCTTAGACATTTAAAGCTTTTGCAGGACATACCAATAGAGTACCTGCTGAAACAAAATCTCTTCAAAAGAGTATGACTTTGTTTCTGACAATACGCTATACTTTGTCATTTTTAAATATAAACATCGATAAACTGTTTCAAAGATTCATGCAATCTGGATATTGTTATTGATAAAATGATGACAATAAACCACCGACTTCCAAGTTTCGTTTTTAATTACCTTCCCCGTAGATTATGTTGTTATTGTAAACATTGCCCTGCATCTTAGGGATATGGAATATCTATTTACTCGCACGAATTCAAATAAATGGATGATATATATTGTTTAATATCAACAAATCTTTACAGTAACTAATAAATAAATCAATATAATAATTACTATGAGTCTGCCAAAGTATAACAGTCTTGTCTTACAAGCTATATTCAAAGGCCTTATGAAAAAAAAGAAATCCTGGTGAAGCAAACGTTTACTTATTATTCTGGGTTTTTTTTTGTCTATATGTATGTATAATTTACATCCATTTGTTTACCTTCAATTTAGGAAAAATATGCTACAATACGTCGTCATTTTCTAAGACTTTAATATAAATGATAGTCGCCAGAATAAATCGAGTAGTTTAATTTGTGACTGTTTTTGAAGTCGTTTTAAAACACATTTATTTGAATAGATTTAAATTAAAATTTAAATGTCTCTGCAATTTAACATGTGATTGCGTAAGAGTACTTTGGGTGCACTTGATCTGCTGTGCGTACGTATTGTGCATAACACATAATTTTAATGAAGTATTTCAGTTTGGTTTAGCATAATGGAATATGTCAACAGTTTAAAAAAGTAATTTGTAAAGCAAGATTAAAGCAACGTAGCAAAACATATAACAACATTTATGTATAATAACAATTGTATATATTTATTGAAGTAGAAAGGAAACAAGGAGCCAAGTTCTGAAGTCACCTTCTCTGATTGAAAGCGTGTTAGCTATAAAAATTTATTCCTTTAACAATTTAACATGGTACTAGTAAGTTTGCTGCACAATGCACGTTGACGAATTAAATTTAACAATGATATGATACTGGAAAACTTGCGATTTTTAAATTATCTGAAATCGCAAAAACTTTCTCGTCCCAAACGGTGTTATTTCAAAATAATTCAATACAGACCAAGATTAAAATAACGAGGTGAAACATACACTACATTAATTTTTAACACCATTTGAATGTATTTATTGAAAAACATAGCCAACAAAGAGCAACGTTGTGAAGTCGCCTGTTCTGATTGAAAGTGTTTTGTATATAAACACTTACTCAGTTAACAATTTAACATGGTACTAGTAAGTTTGTTTCCTAATGCACGTTGACGATTTATATTTAACATTGATATGGTATTGGAAAACAATGCTATATTTACCTCATCTGAAATGGCCAAACTTTCTCGTACCAAACGGACTTTTTCTTTCACAATTAGAATATAAAAATATCATCAAAAAATTTTTATCCACACTAACAGCTTGACAAGAGTACAATTTAAATTTCGAATATTTTTCTAGCGCTTGGTTGTCTGTAAAAATGTTAATTTACTTTCAGTTTCGTTATTACATAGAATATTATGGACTCACAGACGACTACATCCTATGGACTGTATCGAAAGTCAATTATGTTCTTTTTCTAAAATTTGCGAGACAACTGAAGATTTATTTTGAAGCTGCCATATTGTTAGCTTTTTTGTTGGATATTGAGGTCATGTTTTTGGTAGATGTTTGTGCTCTCAAAGGAACATTTTTTTTTGGGGGGGGGGGGATTGGATTCAAACAACTGCTTAAACATTCTTTCTTAATTTATCACTTACAAATTTACATTTTTAATGTAAGTAAGAAGATAAGGTACCAACTATCTCTGAGTTTGAGCATAAATATGGGAACATTTTTTTTTTGGTGGGGGGGGGGGATTCAAACAACTGTTTAAACAGTCTTTCTTAATTGATCACTTCCAAATTTACATTTTTTAATATACATAAGAAGATAAGGTACCAACTATCTCTGAGTTTGAGCATAAATTTAATTTTGTTTTGGAGGTAGAAAAGCAGATCATGAGCTGAAAAATGCCAGTAAATAATATACTTTTCTGTTACTGAATTAAAATATATTTGTCAAAGTCTTCAGTTGTAATCTATGAAATGGCTAAGCAACTTTAGTGAAATATTTTTAAATAATATTTAATCCAGTATGATTTTTACTTTCTTATTTCTTATAAAAAAGAGAAGCGTATGTGTTCATAACGCATTTTCTCAAGAACAAAGAGTGAAATAAAATATGGACAGAGAGAATAATCTGTAAAGATGTATATTTTTTATTGGTTTCTTTCTTGTATTTCGTATGTTTTGGTGATACTTAAAATCTACGGTAATGGAGAGAGCCATTGGTTTCTACGCTAAAAAGCTGTAAACTGTAAAGATGGATGTAATTAGTCGTGTTAGCAGTCTTAAATTTACATTGTAAAGTAAATGCTAATTTAAAAATGTCAACTCGTGACAGGTTATTTCATGATCTCTTTTAGGTAAGCTTAGTTATTTCCAAACTTACAAACTAAGAATTCACGAAGGCACAGTAGGTTTGCTATAGCGTTTGTATGATCAGTTTATTGGAACATGGAATTGCAG